>JACCHW010000019.1:6736467-7336467 GCA_018907185.1 Platyscapa corneri | reverse complement strand
TATCCGATACTGTAATGTTGTTTTAAAAAAAATAAAATAAAGTTTTATAAGGAATAAGTGATTTATACGAGAAACCTAATTTATATAAATAATATATTAAATTCAAAAACCTTTTAAATGAAAATAGTAGATATTAATAACTTTTCACGTATAAAATTATAAATAATAAAAAATTGATCACATTAAAAAAATATACTAATAATTATAATCAAAATATTTCATTTCTTAACAATAGATTTAAATTTAGATTGATAGAATAATTTTATTCTATTGAAAAAATATAAAAATTAAACGATAATTATCAAACAAATTCATTATTTCAACATAAATATATATCTAGTGGTTCTATAAAGAACTGCATTAAATACAATGACTAATATTTTTAGTAGTATAAACATAAGTATATATGAAAATCAAACTTACATTATTTGTAATGGCACTTGTTTTATGAGTGAAAGAAGCTATACTTAACACTAAAATTAAAATCATTAACATTTTGTCTGCTCTAAGTTTTCCTTGTTCGTACAATGAATCGGCAGCAACTAAAGAACTGGTCTTCCATTGAATTACTTAACCCGTGCTATCACGCTTTATATAGAAAAAGAGAGGAAAAAATGGCCGAGTGATAAGAGTGCGTAAGATAATGGTGTAAATTAATTCGAAGTAAAGGATTGCTTAGAATGCAGTAAAATAAAAAAAGGTTCATAAATAGAGTGAGAGAAAAGATAGTAGAAGTCAGTAAGTAGAAAGAAAATAAAAGTGAAATGTTTTATTAAGAGAAAATTGTGAAATAACGTAAGAGTAAAAAGTGAGGTTATGTGAGCACGTGGATAGTCACAGAAATAGAAAGTTCTGCGCAAGCGTATCAAAGATTAAAGATTAAAGAAAATATTTAAATGTATAAAAGAATTGCGCAAAAACAAAATATGTTGGAAACAAAATATCGGTTACGCAGGTGAATGTATCAAAAGGAAAAAAGGACATGAAGAAAAAATTTGAGAAAATAGAAGAATAATTGAGGGGTTTAATAGAATAATCAAGGTATGAAGAATTACTAAAACTAATAAAGGAGGAGTTTGATTTTAAAAGGAAGGAGGTAACAATACTTATACATGGACAGGTGATACCGGGCATAAAACGAAGATTATGTGAAATTGTTAGAAAAAATATGAAGAAGAAAATATATGAATGAATAAGATAATGAATGAGAAAGTAGAAAGTTTGGAAGAGGAAGTAAGGTCATATAAAGAGTAAACCGAAAAACCGCATCGAATAAATATAAGGAATTGGCAATTGTAAAAGAACAAAGTAAAGTGTATGATGAAGAAAGAGATAAGAGTGCAGAAAGAAATCAGGATGAAAAATCAGAGGAACAATTGGATTGGACAATGGAAATAAAGAAAAGATGAAAAAAAATAACATAACCATCGTTGGTCTGGATGAAGAAGAAAAATATACAGAAGAAAGTATCAGTGAATGGTTATGAAAGAAAGTGGAAGTTAAGGCAAAAGTAAAGAAAGTATGGAAAACAGACAATGAAAAATTTAAATGGTGGCTGTTGAACTAGTTCAGGAAGAAGATGAGAAAAAATTATTCAAAAGAAGAAAGAACTGAAAGGTACAGATTGTTTTATAAATACCGATGAAACATTCTTCCAACAAAATGTAAGAAGAAGAATAGAGAACAAATATAAAGAATTAAGAGAAAAATCAGGTGTATCGTTTTATACAGGTAAAAAAATTATAGGTGGAGAGACTATATTCATATATAGCGAAAAAAGAGAGAATGATTTAAGAAGAAAAAAGATAATAGAGAGAGATGAATATGTTTTTTTAGAATTAAGAATTTAATTAAAAATAAACAAAAAATGTTGAAATAAAAATTTAAATATAAAAAATGTAAATATATAAAGAGTCATATATTAGAGTTAGATGTAATGATTAAGAAGTTGTCAAAAATATTTATAATTTTCTAACAGTGAAAGTTTTTACATAATACAAGAAAAAATGGTAAAGTATTACATTATTTAGATCATGAACAGCATTATATCATTGATAGGGTGAAAAATAAATATAATATTCAAGTAGTAAAAAGGGAGGGAAATATGAAACAAAAACAATCGTAATATCGATTTACTTACGTAAAATGTTACTGCGAATGTATGGTTCGGTTATGAATTACCAGTGCTTATATGGCTTTCTAAAGTACATATATTATCAAAAACCGATTGAAAAAGCTAGAATAGTAACGAATTTTTGCTTAATAAATATTAATGGAACAATAAAAAGAATTTTGTATTAGTTTAATAATAACTGTTATGTTTAGCAAAACTTTTACGAATATTAAATATATTAAGCCATCAGTAACCTAATATTCTATTTCAATATTGTGAAAAAAGTACATTTATAGCTTGCCATTATTATTATAGTACTATGCCACTGCTGTTTTAAAATAATTTTTAAGTACTAGCAGATTTGGTAAAAATTCTATTTATTCTAAATCTTACTTTTTTTATTTATCATTGAAAATTTAATTTATTCAGAAATTTATATTTTTAGTTTTCAACCTGGAATCGATTCATAATTTAAAAAAAATGAAAAATCATACCGGAATTATTAGATACTTTTTTTTTAGTAAAATTTGAAAATGACAATAGTAAAATAAAATAAAATATGAAAAATTACTTATCCTTAAAATAATAAATTGATTAATGATGTAAAACGTATGTAAGTATAAGTAATTACATTAAAATTATGTAGTTTTTATATTTAAATTGAACAAATATGCGTTAATAAATAAGATACCTAATTTTAATTTTAATAATAGAAAATGTTTAAACATTTAAAACTAATAATAAATATAAAAAATCAAGCGGTAAGTTATGTTCGATAAATCACTTTTGACGATTAGGAGAGAATTACTTTAAATTAAATAGAAAAAATGTGTAATATTTAATGCTAATAAATAACTGGCATACACTTCTACTTTTGAATTAAATTTAAATAGATAAATTGTCTAGAGAACCAAACCTGTTGTAGAAATATGAATAAAATAATGATTTATTATATAAATATACAATTAACCTGCTTTTGGAAAAAATATTGTTTTAATATCATAATTAATTATATAAAAAAATAAGAGAAAATAGGAAAATCTATATTTCAGCACTTAGATATTTAAAAATATGAAAAAGAAGTAAAAAGGAATGCAAATATAAGTGTAAAAACACATAAACTATTTATGCATAATTTCTAAATTAAATTTAATTATGTGAAATCTAAGATGTTGAAACATGTATGGAATATAAAAATATAAAAGATAATATTGTAATGTATTATAACAATTATTATATTGTTGAATAAACATATCTATCTATCTATTACACTTTATATAGCAACGAATCAGCTTCGTCAGGCAATGTGATAATACATATCTTAAATTGTGCTACTTCTTCGTATTTTACAACTGATATCACATTTATACTCCACAGAATAGTAAGTAGCGTTGGTAAGTTAAAAATACTGGAGACTCGGACTGATACAATCATAGGATAATTTATTTTATAGATACCTCCTTAATTATTTTCATCAAAAATACGTATTTATGTATTATAATTTTACTATGAATAAATACCTCATCGTTCTTTTGTTAAAATTTAAAACATTAAATGTTTTGCTTTTGTCAATTACTTTACTTAAAATTTTTTTAATGTTTATTAAACTACTAGAACGACTGAAGATAAATAAAAATATGTTCTATGACTAAAAAATAGTTTTTTTTCTGATATTTTGATTATGAAAGGCATGCTTAAATTAAGCGTATTGAACAATGTTCTTGATTTACTTAAATTAATCAAAATAAAATTTTTTAAATCAATTTCTCATATTTTACACGATATAATAAATATAAAAAAATGTATTTTAATTATTTCTAAATAATAATTTGCTAACATACTGAAAAAAAATTTTTCTTAATCTGTCTTTAAATTAATTGCAGTTAAATTTTAAAATATTATATTTTTTTTATTAATTAAAATATAAATTTAACAATGATATATTGATAAATAATATTTATAGAAAAAATATTAGATCAATTTTAATACAATTTTGAAGGTATTGAAATCAAATTAAAAACAAGATATACTTTAAAAATTACTTTTTTCATTTCTTTTACCTTATAATGATTAAAGCTATGCTTTCACTAAAATTTTAAATTTATTTAAGTTAAAAATAAATTTTCATCTGAAAAAATACAGAAAAATATTATTATTAATATTTGGAATACTAGTAAGAAAATATTAGCAAAAGATATAAAAATATAATTTATTGTGTTTAGAAAGCAATACTTTGGTTAACATGTACTGAAAGCAATATTATTTTAATAAAAAAGAATAATACCAGTTTTAATATTTAAAAAAATATTTTTTGAGTATTTTATATAATTTTTATATATCCAACATATCGCGTAAATATTATATAATAATGTTTTTTTAAACATCTAAAATATCAGTAAGATATATTGATTAATATTATTTTTTTTAAATTATTAAATTGATTTAATAAAATTATTTAAATATTTTTAGATTTATGAAATCCGCTACCAATAAAAGTTATATAATTTTATATCGAACTATTAAATATATTATCAAAAAATAAAAATAAAATATATTGTTTTAAATTAAAAAATCAAATAAATTTATAGAAGTATATTTTAATGAACAGTTTTTAAAAAAATGTAGATTTAGAACATCAGAAAATATGAAAATTAAAAAGTTTTTTATTCTCAATTCTGAAATTTTTATATTTTTCGGGAAAAAAGTATAAACAATTTTTTTGAAAACTTTTTACGTAAACTCAATGAAAACGTGGTATAAATCTTATTTACGCGCGCATATATACACACACGCACACACACATATACATATATATGTGGTGCATATAACATATTATTATACTATTATATTACATGTATTCGAAAATTTCTTAAAATATAAAAAATTTTCAACAAATAAAGAATTGAAATAATTTTGAAGAATGCAGAGTTTTATTTTCTGTTTAATATCTGTTTTATTATCAATTAACATTATAATAAACATACAAATATACGAATAACTGTTACTAAATCTAAGTGTTACTGATATTCATTGAAATAATACTTAACCTCCAATGTATAATATAAATGCATGAAATAAGTCTAAGTAATATCAATTAATTGTGTATAATAAATACGCATTTATTTTATAGACATTCCAAAAAGAAAAATTTTCACGCTTTTTAATTTTAATAAATTATTACAATCTTTAATAAATATAATATCTAATATTATTTAAATTGATAAATTTCAATTATGTATATTCTTAAATCGAAATAAAATAAATTATTTAAATTTTAAGTACATTTAATCATTTCATAGAAACTATATAAATTTATAAAAAATAAACTTTCAGTTCTTACCTTTTCTTAAACAACTTTGTTTAAATACACAAAGTTTAAAGAAAGTTAGAAATAAAATCTATACTATTTAAATAGAATATGTATATCGTAATACATTAAAAGAAAATTAAATTATTTTCTATTCCAATTATATAGTCCAATAATAACCTGTGCTAAAAATATACATAAAATATAATTTTGAGGACTCAATATCTCGTTCATGTTATTGGAAATAGATTTTAGTACAGTTCCATCAGGTGTAAGATACACAGGTAAACAATCCTGTCGAATTACAGGCCACAATTTTTTAGATTCAACGCTAGAATTGAATTTCAACGGTCTCTCACTAATTGAAAATCCATTATATCCACTTTTTAAAGGAGTTTTTTTCTTTCGATTATATACAGTAGAGGTATTTGCTAATACTTCTCTATGAATCTCTCCTGCTTTCAATACGACACTTGATTCATGGGGAATATTATTTAATATTTCAGATAATTTGATAACTTCAGCTTTTTCGCCGTTGTTTGTCGAGGTTTCAGTTCCAAAGCCGATAAACGAAGGGAAAAAGTTATGATACGAAGTTGGAATAATTTTCATCTGGCCAATCTCCGATTGATACTTATATTCTTCAGTAGTAGCGGCAAAGAAATTTGTTACTTCAGGCTGGAATGTTATTTTGATATTATGACTGGACAAAATAGTAAAATCACGAAGAAAATAGGTACTTTCGTTAAAAATTAGAATTTTACCTGTTAGTTTGCCATCGTCTGCTAAAGGTTCTGTTACTATAACTGTTGATGATTGAAAAGAATCAGAAGGGGTACTATTTTCCTCCTGAATAGTAGTACCAGATTGCTGATCATTACCAACCGTATGACCATGGGGTTCATTTATGATCTCGACAATTGAAGTTGTTTCACTATATTGATTGTCAGTCGTAGACTCTTGAGAAGGTTCTGTAGTTCCAATGAAACCATCAGTTTTACCCGTAAATTTGTGGTCGATTATTGAAGTCTCTGTAACAGGGACGGTAGAAGCGAGGAAAAATGTATTGAAGTCACAGTTATTTTATTCTGATAAGTCGTTTGGGATTTAGAATATTCTTCAGTTGTAGTAACAACAGTATTATTCATAACTCCAGGAACCAAAGTTATTTCAGTATTATGAATATTCGTCGTCAACTTTTGCGGAATATCTGTAGTTACTGCAACTCCTTCGGTTGTGGCCGTTAATTCATGATCGGTTGTGACAATATCGGTTACTGGAACAGTGGATGTTGGAACGAAATGTGAAGTTTCATCGTGATTCGTCGTTTCTGGTCCATTGTGATTTTTAACAGTAGTAATTGGAGTCTCAGTACCTAAATCAACCTTATCAGTTGTTTCGGTAGCATGGATGTAAGTAGTCAATTTTTGCGGACTATCTGTAGTTACTGCAACTCCTTCGGTTGTGGCCGTTAATTCATGATCGGTTGTGAAAATATCGGTTACTGGAACAGTGGATGTTGGAACGAAATGTGAAGTGTCATCGTGATTCGTCGTTTCTGATCCATTGTGATTTTTAACAGTAGTAATTGGAGTCTCAGTACCTAAATCAACCTTATCAGTTGTTTCGGTAGCATGGATGTAAGTAGTCAATTTTTGCGGATTATCTGTAGTTACTGCAACTCTTCGGTTGGCCGTTAATTCATGATCGGTTGTGAAATATCGGTTACTGGAACCTGGATGTTGGAACGAAATGTGAAGTGTCATCGGGATCGTCGTTTCTGGTCCATTGTGATTTTTAACATAGTAATTGGAGTCTCAGTACATAAATCAACCTTATCAGTGTTTCGGGTAGCATGGATGTAAGTAGTCAATTTTTGCGGACTATCTGTAGTTACTGCAACTCCTTCGTTGTGGCCGTTAATTCATGATCGGTTGTGAAAATATCGGTACTGGAACAGTGGCTGTTGGAACGAAATGTGAAGTTTCATCGTGATTCGTCGGTTTTCTGGACCATTGTGATTTTTAACAGTAGTAATTGGAGTCTCAGTACCTAAATCAACCTATCATGTTGTTTCGGTAGCATGAATGTAAGTAGTCAATTTTTTGCGGATTATCTAGTAGTTACTGCAACTTATTCGGTTGTGGCCGTTAATTCAATGATCGGTTGTGAAAATATCGGTTACTGGAACAGTGGATGTTGGAACGAAATGTGAAGTGTCATCGGGATTCGTCGTTTCTGGACCATTGTGATTTTAACAGTAGTAATTGGAGTCTCAGTACCTAAATCAACCTTATCAGTTGTTCGGTAGCATGGAGGTAAGTAGTCATTTTTGCGGATTATCTGTAGTTACTGCAACTCCTTCGGTTGTGGCCGTTAATTCATGATCGGTTGTGAAATATCGGTTACTGGAACAGTGGATGTTGGAACGAAATGTGAAGTTTCATCGTGATTCGTCGTTTCTGGTCATTGTGATTTTTTAACAGTAGTAATTGGAGGTCTCAGTACCTAAATCAACCTTATCAGTTGTTTCGGTAGCATGGATGTAAGTAGTCAATTTTTGCGGACTATCTGTAGTTACTGCAACTCCTTCGGTTGTGGCCGTTAATTTCATGATCGGTTGTGAAAATAGTCGGTTACTGGAACAGTGGATTTGGACGAAATGTGAAGGTTCATCGGGATTCGTCGTTCTGTTCCTTGTGATTTTTAACAGTAGTAATTGGAGTCTCAGTACCTAAATCAACCTTATCAGTTGTTCGGTAGCATGGATGTAAGTAGTCAATTTTTGCGGATATATCTGTAGGTTACTGCAACTCTTCGGTTGTGGCCGTTAATTCATGATCGGTTGTGAAAATATCGGTTACTGGAACAGTGGATGTTGGAACGAAATGTGAAGTGTCATCGGGATTCGTCGTTTCTGGTCCATTGTGATTTTTAACAGTAGTAATTGGAGTCTCAGTACCTAAATCAACCTTATCAGTTGATTCGGTAGCACTGCATGTCCTTCGGTTGTGGCCGTTACTTCATGACTTGTGAAAATTCGGTTGTGGCCGTTAACAGTGGATGTTGGAACGAAATGTGAAGTTTCATCGTGATTCGTCGTTTCTGGTCCATTGTGATTTTTAACAGTAGTAATTGGAGTCTCAGTACCTAAATCAACCTTATCAGTTGTTTCGGTAGCATGGATGTAAGTAGTCAATTTTTGCGGACTATCTGTAGTTACTGCAACTCCTTCGGTTGTGGCCGTTAATTCATGATCGGTTGTGAAAATATCGGTTACTGGAACAGTGGATGTTGGAACGAAATGTGAAGTGTCATCGTGATTCGTCGTTTCTGGTCCATTGTGATTTTTAACAGTAGTAATTGGAGTCTCAGTACCTAAATCAACCTTATCAGTTGTTTCGGTAGCATGGATGTAAGTAGTCAATTTTTGCGGACTATCTGTAGTTACTGCAACTCCTTCGGTTGTGGCCGTTAATTCATGATCGGTTGTGAAAATATCGGTTACTGGAACAGTGGATGTTGGAACGAAATGTGAAGTTTCATCGTGATTCGTCGTTTCTGGTCCATTGTGATTTTTAACAGTAGTAATTGGAGTCTCAGTACCTAAATCAACCTTATCAGTTGTTTCGGTAGCATGGATGTAAGTAGTCAATTTTTGCGGATTATCTGTAGTTACTGCAACTCCTTCGGTTGTGGCCGTTAATTCATGATCGGTTGTGAAAATATCGGTTACTGGAACAGTGGATGTTGGAACGAAATGTGAAGTTTCATCGTGATTCGTCGTTTCTGGTCCATTGTGATTTTTAACAGTAGTAATTGGAGTCTCAGTACCTAAATCAACCTTATCAGTTGTTCGGTTAGCATGGATGTAAGTAGTCAATTTTGCGGACTTATCTGTAGTTACTGCAACTCCTTTCGGTTGCTGGCCGTAAATTCCTGATCGGTTGTGAAAATATCGGTTACTGAACAGTGGATGTTGGAACGAAATGTGAAGTTTCATCGTGATTCGTCGTTTCTGGTCCATTGTGATTTTCTAACCGTAGTAATTTGAGTCTCAGAGTACCTAAATCAACCTTATCAATTTGTTCTCGGTAGCATGGATGCTAAGTAGTCAATTTTTGCGGACTATCTGTAGTTACTGCAACTCCTCCGGTTGTGGCCGTTTAATTCATGATCGGTTGTTGAACTATCGGTTACTGGAACAGTGGAGTTGTTGGAACGAATTGTGAAGTTTCATTCGTGATTAGTCGTTTTCTGGTCCATTGTGATTTCTAACAGTAGTAATTGGAGTCTCAGTACTAAATAACCTATCAGTTGTTTCGGTAGCATGGATGTAAGTAGTCAATTTTTGCGGATATCTGTAGTTACTGCAACTCCTTCGGTTGCGGCCGTTAATTCATGATCGGTTGTGAAAATATCGGTTACTGGAACAGTGGATGTTGGAACGAAATGTGAAGTGTCATCGGGATTCGTCGTTTCTGGTCCATTGTGATTTTTAACAGTAGTAATTGGAGTCTCAGTACCTAAATCAACCTTATCAGTTGTTTCGTTAGCATGGATGTAAGTAGTCAATTTTTGCGGATTATCTGTAGTTACTGCAACTCCTTCGGTTGTGGCCGTTAATTCATGATCGGTTGTGAAAATATCGGTTACTGGAACAGTGGATGTTGGAACGAAATGTGAAGTGTCATCGGGATTCGTCGTTTCTGGTCCATTGTGATTTTTAACAGTAGTAATTGGAGTCTCAGTACCTAAATCAACCTTATCAGTTGTTTCGTTAGCATGGATGTAAGTAGTCAATTTTTGCGGACTATCTGTAGTTACTGCAACTCCTTCGGTTGTGGCCGTTAATTCATGATCGGTTGTGAAAATATCGGTTACTGGAACAGTGGATGTTATTTATTTTTTTTATCACTCTTTTCTTGTTATTGATATATTTTTCTTAAAGCTTTTATAAGTCTATTACTACTAAATATTTATAAAATATTTATAATATTTATTAGTATAGTTTTTTAAGAATTTTTTTTTATCATTTAAGCATATTCAAAGATTGCCATTATTTAAATAATAAATCTAATGTTATATTTTGTACATTATAATCTTTGATTTTTTTTCAATTTATGCGATTTAAACTTCTTAACTCAGATGTTAATAATATTAAATAGTTGTGTAAGTTATAGAAACAAAATTATAATATTATATATGAAATAATATATGTTTAATTCATTCTATAAATTAGTTCATTTAAAAAAATTGTTTAATAATTTCATATAATTGTATTTTTGAGTAATAGTTGATCAATAAATTATAAAATATAATACAATTTATTCCTTCTTTATTTGAAATTAATGTTTAATTCATAATAATGAATTTTATTGTGTTACAGATTAAATCACATATTTAAGATTTTTTTTAAATAAATGTTTTTATTGTACCTTAGTTTTGTATATATTAGTAAATGAGATTGTAGTAAAATTAATGTGCATCCAGTGAATTGAGTAAATAGTAAAAATTTATTTTTGAGATCGTGGATTTTTTTTAATATAGTATAATTAATTAGTTTATTATTAGATGCATTAGCTTTATTTAAGTTAAAAAATAAATTTTTAGGAAATTTTTTATTAATTTATATTATTTTTTTTATTTTGTAGAGCTCTAATCGGTTTTATACTTTCAGTATTTTGTACTCTATGTAACTTTTTGTCTCTTTATTTATACTTAGTCTTTGTTTTCTTATTTGCCTGTTTTATATTTTATTGGTTATGAAAAATATGTTCAATTTTTTAAATTACATTAGAAATATATTTAATAATTGAAAATGAAACCTATTTTGAATAGATAAAAATACTTGTGACCTATTTGTATGTTTTCTGTTTGAAGAATTATAATTAATACAATACTTATGAATAATTTTATATGATAAAGGAGCCAATTAATACTTGTTTTAAAGATACAAGCTATATTCTTATATATATAACTTATCAGTTTAATAAATGTGGCGTACAATTTTATAGAATGTAGATATCTAGATTTATCAACTTCTTTTTTTGGTGTAGAAATTAAACGAGTCTTTTATTATTTCAAATTATTAAAAAATGTTAATAATTAAATGAATCTAATTTAATAAACAAAATCGTATATCTAAGTAAAATTTGCTGTAATTCGTAAATGTAACTTAATATTTAATATATACTTCTTTATTTTTAAATTTTGGGATTAAATATAATTAAAAATTCTTATTTATTATAATTATTGCTTTATATAATAAAATAATGAGTTTTATTTTGTACTTAATAATCTTTCTGTATTCATTTTTTTGGTTTTTTTAAACTGTTTATTTTATTTTATTTGAAAAAAATTATTAAAAGCTACTGGGTATTCATTATATTTTTTATATTTTTATTCCACAAGATTATTCAGATTGAACAATAGAAAAGTATTTGCAATAGTTAAATAATAATGAGAACAATAATAATAAATATATTATTATTAAATAAATATAAAATACTTTTTTAAGAATCCAGTACGAAATCAATAATCGTTTTAATCGAAATAAAGAGTTAAAAATTTTATCATCAAAATATATCATTTTTATTTTTTATAATAAAATTGCTAATATCTTATTTATTGTGTAAGATTTAAGTATATTACAAATTATTTATTTTTCGCTTACAATAAATCGTAAATTCCCGTATTGCTTTAGATACAACTGAACTACGCGTCTGTATTTGATGTACGATATAAATATGTTTATATACGTACAATTTAAAATTAACTTATTTAAGCGTAATTATTACAATAAGATTCTTAGAAAATTTTAAAAGAATTTTAAAAATAATGATTAATAATTTTCAATAGTAATAGTAATTAATAATGGTTATTCTAACTAATAAATATAAATAAAAAACCAGAACAGTTATCATTATAAAATGACTACTTATAATTAAATCGTTCAATTATTAATTTTTTTTTATGCTATATGATTGATTTTATTAAAACAAATAATCTTTGCTATGCTTTTAACAATGAATTAATGATATGAAATAGTACTTATGTACTATTGTATTCGTATAAATTAAATAATATGTTTAAATTTAGATAAAAAAATATTTTACCTGAAGTTGTAGTTAGCGGTTGTTCTGTTTGATCAATTATTGTTGGTGTAATTAAAGTTGTATATTGCTGCTCTCGATTAGTAGTTGCTATAATTGTAGTGGGATGCTCAATAATATGTGTTGAACTTTCATGAACTGGAGTAACAGGTGTTTGAGAACTATGGTCACTTGGAGTTGTCGGATAATTTATTTCGGGATTCAATTTTGACCAAAAATGTTTTATAGCATCAGCGATTTTTTTCGTAAACTCCTTGATCTTTTTAGCTATTTCTTCATTGATCTTAGATATATATGATTTTAAAGTTTCATACACTTTATGCCTATCTAGTATGAATCTTCTGACGTCCATTTTAAATTTCGTTTTTGATGAGTAGACTGTTTGACTAACATCTTTTTTTAAAATATTGTATAATTTGAATAATTCTCTTTCTAGTTCTGAAACATTTTCCGGCTTTAAATTTTCATCTTTACTGAATTCTTCCAGGAGAATTTCTTTTATACGTATGTAGTTGTCAGATAATAATAATTTCACCAAAATATCCATTTCTCTCCATTGTTGAAAAATAGATTCATTTAATAAATTATTTAATTTTAAATTTTTTGTCCTTTTTAAACGAGAATACGGAAGTTTGTATTTTTCATAACTTTCTCGGGATTTTCTACTTGTTAGCTTTCTTCCAAAATTTAAAAGAAATCTATGATTAATGTTTTCTTCGGAGAAGTTATTTTTGTATGAATTAAATTGTTCGTTATATTTCAATCTACTTTGTTTTTTTATATTCTTTAACTTATCTCCTATTTCATTTGTTCGACCATTGTTGTATTTTTGTTCTGTATTTTGACTTTCAGCAATATTAATACTTTTATTTTCATTTGAATGATGTTTCTTTTTATTTTTATCGTGTTTCATTTTTACTTCTAATTCCGAGTCATTATTACCATCAGATAAATATAAATTATCTTCAACATTTTCACTCAAATTATTCTCATTGAACTGTGATTTATTTTTATTAGTATTTTCATGAGAAACTTTGTTCGAATCGTCTTTTTGTTTGATGTTAGACTCATTACTTTCACTGTTACTTGAAATCATATGACTATTTTCATATGAATGTTCATCGTCATCATCACTGTCGATCTTTTCACTTATCAACTTTGATAATTCATCCGATATATATTTATTGTGATTTCTTTTTAAGATATATTTTGTAATTAAATGTCCGTGGGATTCTTTAGAATCATTTACATTAAATAAATATGGATTGTGTTTACTTTTTTGATGATCTTCTAATTGTAAATTGTCAAATTTATGTAAGGAAGATCCAAAAGTAACGCAAACAAGTGGTGCCAAAATAAAAAATCTGGTTACTAGAAAATATAAAAAAGAATTTGTAATATAATTGATTTTTTATTAGAACAATGTAAAAAATGATTTAAAATATCTCTGAGTGATTCTGTACTTTTTATTTCATTCATTAGTTAAACGTATATATAAATATGAATAATTTCTTGACGTTTTCTATCTACAGTGCAGAAGTCAAATCAAAGCCGTTATGCAACATATTTGATTCGACTATACTACGATAAAAGTACGGAAAATCTATTAGAATAAAATTTTATTAAACTTAAATGAAGAAGATAAATATGTTTATGTTAAAATTTTTAGAAAATTTTATAAAACTAATAAAAATTCTGTATAATCTACAATTTATTTTATTGAGCATATATTACGAGTATTTATTATTATGAACAATATGAAAAAAAAGATTTAGCAATTCTCATTGCATGGAATCGGCGAATGAAAAGAATAAAAATCTTATGATCATAATAAAAAAAAAGAAATTTTAATAAATAAGCAAGTTAAACCGAAACAATTCACAGTTTAACTTTAGCATAATTGAACATAAATCGTATTTCTAAGAAATACATTTCATTAATCTTCATTGCAGAGAGATAGAATAAGACGAACAATTTGTAACAAATATTACTATTGATCAAGAAACTTCTGTTTCTTGGTTTTGAAACAAGAGGTAGAAGAATGGAAAATTTTTTGAGGGACCTTTGCATCTAGATAAAATGTTTTCATATGCAGTTTAATATATAAATTATATTTTATATTAAGTTATCTATAATGGAACCACTATTTTATTTTTTATTTGTAGGACATTACACCTTAGGACATTACATTGTGACTTTCGAAATGTGTTACGAAACTGAAGAATTTACTAATAATTTTTCTACATTGAAACGTTAGATATAATTTAAAATATTTCATATTTAGATTTTTGCATAATAAATGCGTCAAAATTTATAATTTTAAAAAATATTCAAATTGTATATTAAGAATAACTAACGATAGTACTTAAGAGTTTTGATTACTTTTTACATAGTAATAATAAAAAAACTTATAAATTATCTCATATAATATTTAAATGATATGAAACTTTTTTAAAATTACTACCTTAAGGTAATACATATTTACATTTAAAAATTTATATAAAATTTTATTTATTACAGTTTTTCACATGTTTCTCATTTGAGTTAAGGCCGTAAATTTTTGTTTCTTAATATATTAACTTCTATTAGAATAATATGTAATTTCTTCAAAAATATTATTTTATGAATGATATTAAACATTGTTTCAAAAATTGATATTGTAAAAATCGTACAATTAAAAAATTTTATCAATAGATTTTTTAAAAATTATTTTTCAATAATTTTTAGATATCAATTTAAAGCCCGATTTTTTAAAAAATGAAACCAAAATGCAATAAAAACTTTAAATTAATTTCCTTTATATTATTAACACTATCAAACATATAAAATAAATATGAATAAAAATATAATGTACTCATCTGGCAATTTGAAACTGTCGTAATCATGAAAGTAAAACGAAAGCTTTATGGTAAAAATTTAAATATAATTGATTAGGTGAAAATAAAAATTTGATTAAAAAAAATAAATATAATAAATCTTTTATTTAAATTAAAAAGAATTGATAATTCAGAGCAATAATGAATGAGAGTAATTTTTTATGGTGTTATTATAATTAATGCGATTAAATTATATTTTACCTTGCATTCTGCAAACATCAGTCTTCTATATTTTATTTTCAAGATTGAAAGAAAGTACTCACTTGTTACGGAAATTTCTGTCGTTTTATATGCTCGGATTTTAAGCAGGAACTCTTATCACAGGTATATATACTTACCTCCAAGTTCAGATAATTTTTTTAATTTACAACTATTTTTATATTGACTCATTCAAAAAGGGAAAATTTTTAAAAAATAAATTTGAAAATATTTCCATAGTAAAATACAAAAACATTTTAAAACAACAGTAGCATAACTTATATTATATTTTATTGTTAAATAAACAAATTTTTGTAAAAAAAATTTACTACGTAACATTATTACATCCCTAGATCGAATAAATCCATAATGCGTGCGTCAAGCAATATCGTTATATACCTATGCAAGATTACTTTTCTTATCGAATTCATCGAGTTTATATTTTGAATTATTGCTAAAATAAATTTTGATCATGGAATGAACATTTAAAAAAGTGTAATTAAAATTGAAATAAATTTTTTTAAAATAACCCTCAAAATTTTTTACATTAGTATATATATATATATATGTATAACACCATACTTACATTAAAACCTTATTTTATTTTCGTTATTATAGAAATATTTTTATTCCAGTATATAATAAATTCATAAATACTCTTCACAAAAAAAAATATGTTTAATGGTAATACATTATTTTTGATCGATAACTTTTTGCATAAATCAAATTAATTTTATAAAAATTGTAGTACAAAAATCATGGTCAATTAATATTTTATTTTTCTAAACTTCATTTTAATTTTTTATTACTTTATTGTTCTATATATCATAATCATAAATTAATTTGAGAGATATAGATATTTCTCAAATTTTATTTACTATATGATATTATTAAATCAAAATAAATATAGTGCAATTAATTATTTAAACATATTTACTTAGAAAATCATATAACACTTACAAAAAATTTATTGTAATTGTTTTATAAGATTGAAATAAAATTTTATATTTTTATACAAATAAATAATAATTAAATAAAAAGTAGTAACATATATCTATTATTATGGCGTTAAAAATTACTAGTCTTTGTTACTAATTAGGAATAATTGTGCTACTATCTTTTGTTTCATACAAATAATAAGTTCACTTATACATTCTAACGTAAAACATAGAAAATAAGTATAAGTATGTTAGGTATTGCAATCATTAAAATATGTATGAACTGAAATTTTTTTTTTAGACGAATGTGGTAGTTATTATTAGAGAAAAACTTAAATTTGATTTTATTTTAACAAGTGCTTTATAACTTGTTATTTGGAAATTGTATAAACTTTGCAATGTATAGTAGTCGTTTAAATCTTATTAAATTTAACTAATATTGAAAGTATATACTTAGGGTATTATGGTAATTTTAAATCTAGCTAAATTAATTTTTAATCCATCGCAGGAACATTATATACTTCTAATACAATTAAAATGCCAAATAAAGGTTTACCGCGATAAGCTGAAAAAATATTTAAGCCGCTAATACAAAATTTGACTTATGTGAGATAACGAAATAATTCATTTTTCTTAATTACGTGATTTTCCATTTAAAAATAATCGAATACCATTTATTCTTTAAACACATAATAATATAGTTTTCATAGTTTTATGATAACAGAGTAAACAAAAATAAATTGTTTAATGTATATAATGCTGATAACATTAATAAATACGAATAGTACTTGTAAATCGCTTAAAAAGAGTTTAAAATTAAAGCAGTTTATTGCAAAATATGACACTTATTTTCTACATAAATCATCCGTTGACCAACTAGGTAGTTTTCTAATAACAATACACAACTTTAAGCGTGACTTCATTAATCAGTTGCAATCACTTTATACTGAGTAATAATCCGATAAATTGTTTTTTATTTTTATTTGTAAGCGAATAAAGAAATAAAACTAGAATTCGATTTTATTGGTTAAATGACGACGGGCGCGTACTATTGTATAAAAATTATTCAATTTTTAATTATCATGCCCGAAACTACATGAAAGCAATCATTGATAAAACAAGTAATACAGAATTGGGAATAGTAAAATTAAGAGCTAAAGTTATCTTTACGCAGTCTTTGACTCTGAAGGCAAGATTTACAAATAATTTGTTTTACTGAATTTTTCTAGATTTTCTCACTTTCACTGGGTGTACTAGAAATTAGTTGGTTTATCAAGACTCATTTCTTTCGCTGAAACTGAAGTTATTTACAAAATATGACGATATTGAAAATATTCAAAATGATTTGAGAGATAAATTGACGTGTATTTTCGAAGAATAATTTTTCTAAGGCTGTGAATTGCCGCTCAAAGATTATAAAAATAATTAAACTCTTTTGTAAAGAAGATCGTGTAAATTATTCAAGATAAAATTTTATTAAATAAAAATTTTACTTGTGCCGATTGTCGTAGGAGTTATCCAAAAAACGATGTGCTATAAAAAAGTTTATTTTTAAATAAAAATTGTGTCTATTTTATTGAATTTTATTTTAACCAAAGTTTGGATATAAGTTATTATAATATTATTCATAAAGTATGAAACATTTGAATTTTACTATGAAATTTTTTATATTGTCTCTAAGCAAATTTATCATCGTCCTTATATCTTATTTTTTAAGCATATATTTAAACTTTCAAATTATTAAGAAATAGATGATTAAAATCTAATTCTGTTTTAATGAAGTAACTATTTTACATAAATAATTACAACTAGGTTTTTATTTGAATTGAAGATTTAATTAAATTAATGTGTTTTTTTCAAAAAGTGAGTAATAATTTTTCAGTTGTTATAAGTGAATACAATATCATAAATAACTATTGCCTTAAGAATTGAAAAATTCTAAATATTATTTAATAGACAAATGTATGCAAAAATATATCTAAGACTAAAATAAAAAATTTTTTAAATTTCTGACAAATGATTTATTTAAATATATCGACTCCCAATAAAAGCATATAAATTTGAAACGCTCTGTATTTTCGGTATAATTTATGTGTCGTGTGATTTATGATGTATAATTTATGATGCATCTTACGTATGAGTCTGTTAGTTCTTTTAAAAGTTTAGTATATCTATCTACTTAGTTACGAGGCATGCAAGTATTTTACTTATTTTAAATTGTAGCACGAACACGTAATTTCTGCATCAAGAGCTTTATTAAATATATTTTACAACACAATTTGGACTTGTATGAATCATGTAGAGACTTAGCGTCGACTAATTGCAGATACTTTAATCCAATTAGACCTAAATTTGAAATACTAGGCTACGAGTTATCTCGTTACACCATATCCTGTTTAAGAGAATCGCCGAAAGCATCTTACGTGTAACACGAGAATTCGCACTTACACTATACAGTATTACTGTACAAAACAGGCCCTGCGCGATTATTTTTTCATAAATACAATCAATAATGGATAAATGCAAATCTAATGTATGCTTTGTTACTCATCTTGCTTTACGTAAAATAAGTATAATACGTCGCAGCAATGGTCAATGAATAATGCATTCGGTGATAATTTCCTTTTGTTCACGTAGTCGTTATCCTCGACTGATCGAAAATTTCCTATACTTCGGAATGAATTTTTGGTTTCTTTGGTATGCTTTCGGCGTCAGATTATTCTTATCGTAAGTTTCAGAAAATTTCCGTACAGGATCATTTTGTTACGCAGTTTTTAATGGCTCTTAATCGTCCGGCAGTTAGTTAATTCATGATAAGTCAACGCTTGAGCCACCAGCTCCTCTAAAATAGAAAAATCTACATTTGAAAGAGCGTTTATTTCCTAATTTTTCAAATTGATGTGCGCGATTTAGACAGATTTACAATAATCAAACTAATTAATGTCGTTATATATGAAAAATAATCGCCACACTTATATTTCATACGGAAGCTTGACTAGCCGTCTCCTTTGATGTATATTGGGCAGATTGGCGACAATTTTAGTATGGCTACATTTAATCATGAAACATCAGTGCATCGTCAGAGAACCGTGACTCGAGTAAAATTAAAAATGAGAATATCATTGTTTGGAAACAAAACCTGCGCTAAAGCTGCACTGGTTTAAGCTTGAATTATTATATTTTTCTCAGATTTAAGGCTGTTCATTTTTTATTCGTTTTCGATAAATATTTAGTATCTTAATTTATCCTATTTAACTACAGTTCATATTAAGGGTAATAATATTATCTTTATGCGACTAAGATTTATTAAAACAAATTATAATTTATGAATAAGGAGTACTTAAATATCTAAATTATATACTAGTTTTAAGAATTCACGATATATTATTAGATATTGAATAATAACAGGAGTAGTGTTTGTTACTATACATTATCTTGAAAAGTTATTGTTACAGTGAAACATTTGTAGTAACATTTTACGACACGTGTATTAAAATTAAAAAGGCATCGTTTGAAAAAGAAATTAGAGATATATACATGAGAATATTGAAAAAATCTAAAAAAAATTTGTCACATAAAATGATTATAACGCTTTGAAATAATCGAATAAATTTATAGTATGAAAACAATTTAAAAAAATGTTTAAATTTCATTAAATTAAATTCATTGAAACAATGTATTTAATTAATAAATCTATGCAGTATTTTAAATTCACTTTTGTGATATATTTTAGTTATTTCATAATTATATTTTAATCAGTTTAATTTATCTTCCGAATAGAGTATTTGCCTTAATTGTTTTAAAAAATTTAATTAATTGTAAGATGACAAAAGGTCAATGAAACTTTTTTATTACTATAAGCTCTTGTAAATCAAACAAAATTTATTGTAAATTAAATAAGGAAATATATTTTTACGTTATTAATGACGAATAATAAATGAATATTTAATAATTTCTTTAATAACAAATCTGAGTTTTTTTAAAAGTTCCAAACATAAATTATTAATTTCAATTTGTTTATGTGTATTACAAAATTTACTGTATTGAAGAAAATAATTTTATTTAAGATGATAAGAACATTAATAATTAATATCAATAGGTACATCATAAACTGAACACTTTCGATATAAATCAATTTTATTTATATCCTTTTTTCTATAATTAAAATAATAAAAAAAAGATCGATATAATGTAGATTTCAAGTTCTGTATTAAAAATAGTGAAATTATTTTAACCTACTGCTGATAAATAAATTTCTGTAAATTATTTAAATAAATTTCATATAATTTATTATATCTGAAAAGTTTTATATTTTAAAATATTACTGTCATACAAGCAGTATTTTTAAATAATACAAAAATAAAAAACAATTAATTTAGGAAAAATAAATTATACAGTTAAACGGAGATTTCTTAAACAATTTGAATATAAAATAAGCTCATGTATATCCACTATAAATTATTAGTGTAGTTAAACACAATTTGATTATTGAAACTGCAATTGTAATAATTTAAAAAAATTTTAAATTGTATTGTTGTGTAAACTTTTTTTTTTATAAAAGATAATATTTGATTTTAAAAGTGAATGAAAAAGTATTTGCTTGTAACCTTGACAGCTATTCGTTTATAGTTTTTTGAGAAATTAATTTTTCATATATGAAGGAATATAATCTTAGGAGATTAATAATATAGTTTTTAAAATATATTAAGCTGATTACAAATTTTATAAAAAAAAATAAATATCATTTCCTATGTACGAATCATAAATTGAAATGCCAAGCTTAAGCATTTTATTATTTAAGTTTATTGTGCAAAAGTAGTAAGATACAAGACTTTGAGATAAAAATAGAAACTAATGATATTGCAAATAAAGTTGCCTACATAATTAGTAATATTGATATATGATTACCTTTATTATATATAATTATCAGGTTAAGTAATTTTGCGTATTTTACGATAGTTATAAATACACTATATTTGATAAATAAATGTTTTTTATTCACTAAGAAATATTACAGTATATTACATGTATAATTTACCGTTTTAATAGATATGCTCAGTCATTTCTGCGAATTTTAATGTGCATTCAATATAAAAATATAGTTTCAAGTAGAAAAAGTTAAGAAAAAATAGTATTTTCAATTTTTTGATAAATTCATTTTATACAAAATGAGAATATCTTTTTTAATATAATTTTTAAGTCTCCACGAAATGATATCCAATACTCAAAACGGCTATTGTACCTATTAGTATGCAAGAAATGAATAGATAAATGGGTCTGAAAAATAGATTACACATTATCAAATAAATTTTTAATTATCTGTTACATATATTTCGTTCAAAAATATAATTAAAAGTCAAATGAAGTCTTAATTCTAATATTTTTATAATTACAATATGAACACATTTAAAAGATACAGTACTTTATTTATATATTATTTTAGTCACATTGCAAAGTCAAACTGTAAAAAATTAATTTCTATACACCAACAGACTAGAAGAAATGTAGAATTGAAAGAATCGCGTAGCACCTTTAATTCTCCCTGAAACTCTGTAACTTAACACACAGTCTATTGTGAAATCACGATCCCCCTCCATAAGGGCTAACGTAACATCGAAGGCAAAGGAAATAAAATCAAGAAAAATTAAAGTTCAGCTACGTTGCACGTCAACTTTTTAAATTCCGTAAAACGTAAACATTGACGTATTCTTGTAAGCTACAAAGCATAAATGCATATTGTGATATACACAATAGGAATAACCGCTTTAAGAATAATGACGCGTTTTCTACACAGTGTTTCAATGAAAATGCTAAAACAGAATTTATTCACACGTTTAATATCTAAAGATAAAATAAATATATATTTCTGATTAACATTTCAATATTCCATCAAAATAGACCTCTACTGATAACGAGTATTTTACATTTTAATTCTTATTCGAATACAATTTTTTATAATTTGTATACATTATGTATGCCAAGTGTTTCATCTAATTCGAAACTATTATGAAATACATAAATTAATACAATTTCATATAATAAACTTTTTTTTGGTAAAAAATATAATATTATATTAGATTCAATTCATATTTTATACGGTACATTATTTTCATTACACTAGTTAACGTACAATTATTTTTTTATGTGAATTGAATTTCTTAGTATGGAAAATCTTAGAGTAAAACTTTTTCATTCACGAAGTTGATGTTCTTTATTGTAGCGCCTGTAAATGAAGATTATTTATAAAATTTTGTGTGTATACAATTGAATTCCCTCTATTAAATTATTTATAATTTTACGCTATATTAAAAAATTGGAATTTAATATGGGGAATTTTTTAATTTAAAATATAATAATTAATTTGATCGTGTTTTTAATGTAAGTACATGTTAGCTATAAAATTGCTGGATAAAAATTTCTTTTATAAATTTAATCGTTGAAATTGTTTGCACTAACCGTGATTAATATTTTTAAATACAATTTAATTTTTTCTAATACGATAATTGTTATTTGAATATTTATTTTTATATAAATTGTATTAAAATTTAATTTAATTTTTTGTCCTTAATTGAAAAGAATGAAAATTTTTATGAATTAATGTAATAGAATTTTTAAATCTTCTTTGTAGACATGATATCATCTATTTATTTTGTGGAACCTTCTCATAATTTTAATATAGCGAATTTTTAATTTTAAAAATTTGTATCTTCCTTTTTTAATTATAAACTCTAAAGTATTAATTATTCTTATTGCTTGAAATATTTTTTCTACTAAAAAACGAATTTTATTATGTTTATTTTATTTCTTATCATTGTACCTTTTCAGTTTTCAATATTAAATTGCATACAAAAAATTGATTATCATTTTTATTTAAAAATTTAATGTTTATATAATACAAATATTAATTTTTAATATTATTTAATGCAAAAATTTCTGAATTAATCTAAGTTTCATAAACTCACCTTTGTATAATTTAACCTTTAAAATCGTATATTTAATTTAGATTTATTTTAACTTAGTAAATTTTAAAAAAAGGTTGAACGCAATTGCTTTTATTATTAAGGCTTATACATAAAAAATTTTAAAGTATTTATTTTGGAATTTTTTATATTAAACTATAATAAATGACTGCATTTTGTAATATCAAATTAAATACAGTATGTACACCAGATATTATAATGATAATACACTTTAAAGATTGGCTTTGTAAAATATAATGATAAAAAAAATGTTTTATAAGCTCTTAAGGATTTTTTAGCAAGTATATTGATATTTGCAGAGAATATGCATTTATTTCATCTGAATTTGTAACTTAAGCATTATCTCTGGTTCAGATCATTATTCGTCATATGTTGCATATTTCTAGACTAAATAACTTTGCGACAGCAATTATTTGACCCATATACGAATTAAGATTGTTCTTAATAAGTTCTTGTTAAAGTAAAAAACTAACTATTAACTAAAACTTTTTAACGAATCAAATAAAGTATATTTTTAATTGTTTACTGAACTTCCGTATGTGGATTTTATGAATTCCATGTTTAAATTTGATTTCATTGAAAGCTTGAAAATATTTTTTCATTCAAATATTAAGCATTTGAGAAAATTATAACTATTATCAATAAAAATACGAACTTCAACAATTTAAATTTTTTTTAATTTTCTAAGTATAAGAAAAGAAATATTTTAATCGTATGCATTTTTCTTAGTCGAGTTCTTTGTACACATAAGCTATTGAGTCAAAAAATTTTTTTGAAAAATGATCAGATTAAAACCTCTTTACAAATGAGAGAAAACTTCTTCTTTTCTGATTTTTGTTTTAACGCTTTCTTGTTAAGTGATTCTTGGGACACGTTATTAATTGATTTTATAGTCTTATACTTGTCCACTTTACCTTCAGATTAATTTTTTTCTTTGAAGTACTTTTAATTTAAATAAAATCTTGCATCTAAATACTAATATGCTTATTTTTTAAAATTATATTTGCAATTTATTGATTTTTTAAGGAAATAAACAATATATTTCAAGTTATAGTTCAGTTGTATGTCAAGTGCATTCAAGAATTTGTATTTTTAAGTATTATTAGATAAATGTTTTATGTTGCCTTTTAGAAATATTAATATTTGTAAATTTTTTTAACCTTTCTTAACTCAAACTTAATAAAAATATATATAAATAATCAATATATTTGTAGTTGAAATATTTTATTTATTACTTTTTTTGTTTAAGCGCATTTTTTACTTATTTATTTACTTTATTTTTATTTTTACGGCCTAAAATATTTTATTATTTATTATATTTTGTTAAAACCCAAACTATAATTTTATATATTGATGAAAAATTCTGGCAATACGTTAGATGATGAAATCTTTTTTATATTAAATTGTAAGATACAGAGTCGTCGTATGTCGATATTACCTTAATTATCATATACTGCGTATACATGGAATTATAATCAATAAACCAAATTATCTAGCTAATGTATGACTGTCTACCCTTAATCAAAACAATGATAAATCATTATATTTTTAAATAAGTGGGTACATCCTTAATTCTAAAATTAATCAAGAAGGTAATTACTCTTTGTATGAATTGAAGTAAATTAGAAAATGATGTAATTTTCCTTGGTATTGCGAGAATTATAAAAAAAAATTAAGAAAGTTCATCTTGTGACATGAATATTTAAATATAAGTTTTAATATTTAAGATATATTTATAAATTTTTTTTATGAGTGAGTTAATTAAATTTAGGTCCGCATAATTTTGTTTACTTGAAATATCCTGTATAAAAAATGTAGATTAATTTTGCTGTCTGAGTCGATAGGATAGATGTCAAGAAATTTCTATTAAAAAAAACGTCTATCGTTACACGTGAACTTGCGAATCGCAAACGTTTGTTTTAAGCGTACATGCATGCGTACATCAATAAAACACTCGCGTCATCGACAATCAAAACTAACATTTTTCACAGGCGCTTCTCAGTCATTTAAACGTGTCACATCCTCCTGCCACAAACAAATATTTAGCAAAATCCCGGAATACCACTGGTAACATTAATTAATGCCGCAACATGTCATTAACAATGATCGCCAGACACTCGAACAACGCAGTGCATTTCTTAATGAAATCGGACAGTATAGCTTTCCTTCGTCCGGCACTCGTATGCGCAAGTAATGTACATACAGCATAAGTCTCCTCGCTTCATCTCTCTCTTCCCCTATCTTTTTTTCTTTCTATTGCGATAAACTCAACTCTCAATATTCAACTGCGCTTAGACTTCCATTCACGCGTACTTAGTCATTACGTAGTGGAATAAACTGACATGCTTCAGATAAATTTTAGTTTTAAATTGCAATAATGGCTTATCTATTATGAATTTTTTTTATTAGAAACAATTTGCATTTAAAAGAAAAGTATACAGAGGCAATGACGAAGATTGACCAAAACACAATTAACCTTGATTTATAACACGTAATTCTTTTTTATTTATACAAGGTCCCTCACTCGAATATTGCGTTATTTATCTTATTCAAGGTAAAACAAGACTGTACGAAATTCCATGTACCAGGAATTCATTAAATAATCTAGTTTATTAAACGACAGTCATTTTATTTGTCATACTTAATCAAGATTTTAGAAAAATTTTACCGAAAAAATGCAAAAACATTTAAATACATTACGAACAACTGCCATTGCTATCAAAGTGGCGTGCATTCTATTTAAATCGATAAATCAATATTCCTCTACCTTCAATTGATTTCGATAAATCAGAAAATTCTTAATGTGTCATATGATACAAGTATTAGTCTTGCATTGCTTAATATTATCTGAAAAATATATTTTCTCAATTGTTAATTAATACCGTAAAATAATGCTATAAAAATTGGAAATTTTTGCCACTGTCTAAATTAAATAACGCAAATAAGCAAGTCACGCATAGTTAGTTTTATATGATAATTGCACACCGTTTTCGAAATGTAAAGCATTTCAAATTACAGATCATTTTAATACAAATTAAAATGGGTGATTTCAAAAATATTAAAGCATTGCAACTCTGGCTTAGTTAATCAAGCGAAACTTGCCAAGTCAAGCGATGGAGTAAACATTATTTTTAAAAAGATAAATGAATTTTCATTAACATCCATAATTCAAAGCCTTAGCTATATTTCACTGAAATAGTGAGTTTTTATTTAAGTAGTGGATACTTACCGAATTTACACGTAAAAAGTTAATGAAAAATAATTTTTAAGCTTGAGTATATACAACTTTTTCATTAAATATCACAACCGCAAATCGAATTCACACGTGCACAGTTTCGTATCGGTGTTAAAATCCATTTATCTGGATCTTTATGCTTTCAATCTCCTAAACTACTCATTTAAAATGACTCGCGCTGCTTTAGGTGATGAAAAAACCTCGAAGCTGTAAGTAATACTAATCACAGAATTCGTTTATGTGCGAACAAGGAATCCATAATCCTGGAACGAAGTCCCCCTGGACAAGATCACAACAGAGACGTAAATCCTAGGGGGCGTGCAGCATTTCGAAAATTCGGAAGTGCCATGACTTGTAAAATGAAGTTAAATCGATCGTAACCACCTTAGCCGTATCGCACGAGCGGCTGAGCCGCGCACAGCTATTGGCAATGCAATTACATACTGTTGGACGTATCGGGAGACAATTATTACGAATGACATTATGTGCATTATAGATCCCTGGCGAGTTTATCCTCTGGCGCCATCTCTCACGTCTTATACCACCACCAGTGGGCCGCGATTTCCCGTACGTAGGCGCTTGCTCTTGCTCGTGTGAGTTCCAGTACGTTCTCCTTCCTCTTTCTCTCTCTCCGTCGCGGCTCGGAGGCCCTCGCGCGCTTTAACACGCGTGGCACTTGCCCGGAGAACGCATTGACAACGACAGAACGCGTGGACGCGTTCGCCGATCAACGCCGTCGTCGGTCGATACGGAACTGTGCGCGAAGCTCGTACTCAACGCTGCTCACGATTGCCGCAATTATTAGCCCTGTGTCTACTCCCTGAACTCACCCAAGGATTGGAGGTGGCGAACCTTCGCAGCTGGACCCGGCCAGAGGAGAATGTTACACGGAGACGAGGCTCTTACGAAGACGCGCTCCGTGGTAAGAGGATAAGGGAGGGCGAGCGATATAAAGGGAAACGTTGAAAAGAGAGCGAGAGTGTATGCGAGGGTGTGCGTGTGTGCGAGAGAGAGAGAGAGAGAGAGAGAGTTAGAGGAAAACGGCGGCTCGCGTTTGATGAATACTAGCTCGGCATTCCGAGATAAATATTGGAGAAGCTCTCGGACTGGGGAAGCTTCAGCAGACGATAAACGAGCACAGGCACGTATTCGGCGCCGACCGGAGAAGAGGATTCCGTCTTGGCGGGCACGTGTCGCGTCGCCGGACTCGCTATAGGCGTCAGGATTACGCACAACTGCCGGCACTTGTGCTCGTCGTTGTCATCCTTGTTGTTTTATGCGCGCTACTGCAGCTCACGCACACGCACACGCACACGCACACACACCCGCAGACGACTCTCGGAGGTCAATACCGATTTCAATCAGCCAAAGTGAGCATCGATCGTTAGACTTGGAACGAAACTCTAGAGGTGAGTCGTTGTATTTAATGAACGCGACAAGTCGATACCTATCCGCCGAATTTACTTATTTTTCCGGCTAACATCTGCGGACGACCGTGGGATTTTGAACTTCGTAGTTGTACATTTTTTGATCAATCCTTGATTGACAATGTTTTATAAAGAGACGTGGATGTCAGCACTGATTTTTACACATTTAATCTCTTGAGTTCATTTACGAAAGGGGCGATATTTTATATTAGGAAATATACATATGTGTCTGTTCAAACGCATTGTCCATGGATGACAGATAAAGATTCTAATGTAATCTATAGTTATATCGTCTACGTTTTTTATCAGAATTGGAGACTATGATGAAGAGCCACGTTATAAGAATATTTTTTAACAATTACATTTTATTAAGATGTAGGGTACATTATAGAATAATTATTTTTCACCGCTTTAAACACCCAATTTTTTAATTAGTTGACTTTTAACGAATCGCAATTAAGATTTCACGAATCACAGCCATTTGACAGAAACACACTCATAAACGTATAAGTGATGTGCGATTCTGGCCCCGGTAAAAATTTCTGCGGCACCAGTTGTCCAATGAATGCAATTAAACCAATAAACTTAATGATTTATTTTATATTGCAATAGTCTGAGCTATTAAAATGTTTTGTTTTATTTTAGGTCAATGAGTGACTTTCTCGCAGTATTTTACTGTTAACGTTAACTTTATAAAGAGAAAAGAGCATTGAAAGTTAAATTAAAACGATGATTAAGTGATCTAATTAATTTTACGTTTACTCTGATGCTTTCTCCTACATTATTTATACTTTTTTCCCCGTCACTAAAATTTACTATCTGAAATTCATATCGATCAAAATAAAGCAACGTTCAAGGTTCGCTATTTATTTAGTTCAAATACATTTTCTTTCCCAGCTAAATCTATTGGCTGCAATTAAAAACAGGATACCTTCTGAATATTTGAAATAAAAATAGACCATTAATGATTGCAAGTTTCTTTATAGGTAAGGTACTTTGTTTTTACCTGTTGTTAATGTCTACATTTAATTTTTAGAACTCCTAGAATTTCATCAGACTTGTTGCAACAAAAAGCAGGCTGTTTATTACTTCATTTAATAATTCTTATTTATAAAACAAAAAACGAAAATAAAAATATCGCCAGATCATTACATGCACTAAGCGAACGCGAAAATATACAAATGATTCTGCGCAAATTCGAAATCAAACTTATTAGTTACCGCAATCGTATTGAATAATTGTCGAGATACGAAAAAAACAAGTACATGCACTTCGTACACCAAAAGAAAACACAAGCTGCCAAAGATAAGTCGCAATCATCTCCACTCGAACATTCTAAAACGTCATTTATTTTCGGGGAGTACGCAAGTGTTGTTGTTGATAACCGTTGTATCGACACGTCACCAAAGCTAACGAGCGACGAGCGATCGTACAAGGAAAGAATTTCCTCGACCACACGCGATCTAGGCGCGATTGTGTTGACGATGTGCAACGCTCACACCGAGCGAGCCCCCAATCTATTGAAGTTTCGTCAGATACGTGTGAATTACACTCTGTGTGAGTATTACGAAAGCTCGCAGAGAAGACATGCGGGTCTCGGAATTGTTAGAAAAATAATGGATATCTACCAATTCATTGGAAGCTAATTATCTTGGTTGGCTTTTGAGAATCTTCGTTTAAAGGAATTATCTTCCTCTGCTTACTTTTTATCTCCCATTGGAAGGTTGGTTTTATCGCTTTTCTTAACAGTTGCATTCACTTTCTTATTTTCAAAACCGTAAAGATAATAACCTATTTTGTGGGATATATCGACTTATGAAATAAAAAAATTTACAGCTTTACGGATAGTAAAACGACCTTCTAATAGATTAGGCTTTTTAGATAGACAAAATAAAGAAGAATGAATTACTTTTTAAACTATCTGTTCGAGAATCCTCTAAACGTTGCAGACAGAAGCTTCCAAAGTTATTAAATTTCCATTCGAATGTAATAAAAATTTTAATGCAACGTGTCCGTTGCAACAGATTCAATCTTTGAGAAATTATTTTATTGAAACGAAAAACACTTAATAATATTTTTTTAAATTATATATTTCACGTTTATTTAAAAATTTGTTTTACATTGAGATAATTCATAGATTCGTTTTAAAAACAATTAAAGTATCGATGTAAAAAATAAGGATAGAATTCGTTTGAAAAAAATTAATGTAAAAATTGTGTTTATTACTCCGATAAAATTGAATTTTAGTAGAGTATTCTATTAAAATAGTTAAAGCTCTAGTGATATTCAAAATATTCATTTGCAAGTATTAGAAGTATTCGTTGAATTTTCTTAAATTGAAATGTGTATATTGACTATTTAGAAAAATTGCTCAATTTTTGAATTAGAATCGACACTTTTAATTCGATTTATAAACTTAAAATTTAGAAAATAATTGATCTATTTAAAATCTTAAAAAATTTAAATAATAATACGTTATATTGAATAATGATTCTGATGATGTTGCGAACTATAATTTAATTCTGAATTAAACTTTCAAATATTATATTAAATGAGAAAAAGTAATATAAATAATTTACATTGTTAATAAATTTTATTATTAAAGATAAAATAATTTCCTCTAAAGTATGGTCTGCGAATTCTAGAGGATTTATAATTATTTAATAAATATCATTAAAGAAGAGTATCATTTCATACTTTGATATATTAATACGCACGTATACATATTAATTTTTATGCTCCTCATTCGCTCTAGTTATTAAAATCTAACGAATATAATAAACGTACAGATAAATATGTCAAAAATTGAATTAAAAGACAATAATGCACTTTAAAAATGTGCAATCCTAAATGTATATAGATTTGTAAGTGAAGGATTAAATGATATTGCGTGGCAAATTAACTCTTATTTAAATTCATATTTGAAAGTTAACTACGGTTGTGCAGTGGTAATTAAAATAGTCAACTGAAATAGATTTAGTAGATTCTGCACAGAAAAATCTTAAGTGACGTATTAGATATCAAATAGTTCTAATTGCAAAGTTCTAGCTTGCAATATTCCAGCAATGATAAGCAAATGCAAAATAATAAAATTCTTGACAACCAACGTAATATATAATATATAATTATGTAAAATTTGTTAGCGAATTTTATATTCTATAAACTACATTCCTGAAAGTGAGATTAGTAATTATGTGTATTCCAGCCTCTAAATAATATTAATAGTAATAATAATAATAATAATAATAATAATAATAATAATAGCAATAATAATAATGTCACACTTAGCTTAACTAAACTGTAATTACATAATTAATTTATCAAACAACCGAATCTTTAAAAAACGTAGCACTTAAATCAGAAAGCTACTATGTATACTGCAAACGTAAAAAAATATCGGCGCATAGAGTTTCTGATTAATCGGCATAATTTCTGCTCTATTTCTTATAATAAAAACTGTCAATAAACCATAAAAGGATGTAACGATGTATGCGCATCAATGAGAGTCAGCGAAGGATGTGGATGTGGATGTTGACAGATCGTCTCGTTCGATTAAAAATCATTGATTATAAAGTCATTCTGAAGGACTGCATATTTCTGTGTGTAATAGTTTTCATTGGTTAGTAAGTAGCGGATTCTATCTGCACCTAATTAAACGTGCATTGCGCGTGGGCTCGGCAATGTTTTCTATCGTTCGCGCGGTTCTGTTCCGAACTGTTTGAATAATTTGTAGCCGTGTGATTGTATGCAAGTGAAAGGCATCAGTTATTACTACTTTTACGATTCTACGGCTGCAGTGTTTTTCGTAATCGCAGTAAATCACTTCTTAAATTCTTTTTGCGATTAGAATTGTATAAAGATAGCTGCTGCTTGTGAAACGAAAAGAAGAATTCCCGTAGTCTCGGTAAGCGGTAAGTCATTGGAATGTTTAGGTAAATTAGAGTTTAGCGGTTATCGTTACGGCGAAATAAAAATTACGCACTGTAATTTACAAACAATGTAATTTGTTCGTTTATTTGGCTTTACAAGGATTCATGGATGTACTCACTCTTCCACTCTTCGGTACGGCTCTATGTACTTAGAAGCGAGATCTCTGCGCAAATATCTCGGCACAGGCTCGAGCATATTTCACTTCGGATGCAATTAAAGATTCAATTTTCCGCGAAATATAATAGCTTCGATTTGAACAAACACGAGGATGCTATTTTTGCGCCGTTGAATCGTATAATTTCGCTATTTTATCGATTATCACAGACATTACATTCGTGGAAAAAGTAATCGAGATAAAATGTTTGAGCCTGTTCATGTGGATTTTGAGTTCCGGTTGCAAAGGTATTCGAATACAATAAACACTACCAGCTCGTGAAAAAGCGTCCTTTTTTTAGTTAAATAAATCATGTATTCGTTTGTAAATTTTATGTGCAAATGCTATTTCCATAGTTTAAAAAAAACAACAGAAATCCCGGAATTACGTGGCAGTTCGAAGTAGAGTGATACTAATCATTACTGAATACAGTTGATGAAATAGTGGTTCTTAATTAAATCATAAATTAAAAACGATTACGTGCCGTTATAAAAGTTTCGACTTTAAACCATTATTACATATTCCAAGTGCTTCTTATAAATAAAGCAATGAATCTTTCAGTATTTACGTATTTCAGTATTTACAAGCTCTTTAATATACAACGCATATTTCAAGACTCAAGTGCATACACGGTATAGTTTTCACCACAGATTCCGTGTATCGGTAAATCAATGTGTTTTTGTGTTGCAAATTTCACAATTTTATTTTTCTCATGATTCAATCAATAACCGCATCAAATCAACACTATCACCTCGCGAAGAAACATCTCAATTAAACTAATTACGCTGCTTATAATTTTAACATCCGGACGCGTGTTTGCGCAATCGAGAAAACGTTGTCGTCTGAGTTCATAGATTTCGACGTTCCTGTCCGAGCACCGGCAAGAATTCGTGACCCGATGCACAGCGCCGCGCAGCTTCCGCCCACCCGGGCTAATCAGCTGCAGATCTTTCGCGTCGGATGCGTCGCGGAGAATCGCGCGCGAATGGCAAGGTGAAGACGGTGAGGGAGAGGGAGAAGAGAGAGAGAGAGAGAGAGAGAGAGAGAGAGGAGAGGCAAAAAACTAAATATTGACTACCGTAGTGCAAGGGGAAAGAGGCGCCCGCGCGCACGTGCGGGGAGTCGCGCACCAAGGCCGCGGGGCGATATTTCGCTCGCGCTAGCGCCGCTCGGAATCCATGCCAATTCGCCCATCATGCGCGTGCACACACGTGACGAAACGTCGCGCGGCATTTACGCGCGCGGGAAATAAACACGTAGCGGCGCCCGAGAACGCGGCCGCTAGAATTACGCAGCCAGTCGGATAGTCTCTCTCTCTCTCTCTCTCTCTCTCTCTCTCTCTCTCTCTCTTTGTCTCTATCTCTATCTCTATCTCACGTAGCAGCGAAGCCGGTATTGTGGTTACCTCCGATTGCACTTTATTATTACGAGAGGCTGCTGGGATGGGTAATTCCAGGATCGAAGCTCATTATTAAGCCGACATTTGCTCTTTTAATTTATGCAGACTTGAAATAATGTGCGGAAAATTGTCATCCATCTGTCCATGTAATCTCAACGTTTATAAAAAAGAAGCGAAAGAAAAATCAATGCAGAGAATAAAGTGCATCGATGGATTCCAGTAAATGTTTATGACGATTGAATTAAATGTTTACATCGGCTCTCATTACGTTTTCTTGCGACGTAGTGGAAAGAAACATTACGAGATGAAGTGGTATCATCGGTCCGATCAATACAATAGTAATTTGAGTAAAAATACCTATTTCGCAGTTGCGAAACAAACTGCTTCCTTTGCTAAGATCTAGGCCGCTTCCGGAGGATAAAATTAGCATTGGATAATTTTTGTGCATTAATCCGCAGACATAAAGCATAAGCGTTAAAACTATCGACAACTGGATTTTCCCAATGAGTCTGCTATTTGGTTTTGCGCACTATTTTTGTCGATAATAAACGGTCGTTTATAGGAGGAATAAACTACTACCACACATTGACATTCTTACGAGTGAACGAATACAAGTTGAAATGTGGAGCGATTGAAAAATTATATTATTTGTTAATGAATAACGCGCCACTATCTCGGAAACGTTTGCATTTAGAGCGAATGCGAGAACGCGATACATGCATACGCAGTTATTTCACCGTCATGAGACGCGACTCACTAAAAACACTCGCAAACTCATATGTCGTAGGGAGGAAAATCGACACAAATAATCCGCAGACACGCGCGTGAAACAATATTCGCTCGCAAGCGCAATGACGAGTCCCGAGCTCCGGCACGCGTCATTTTCTCTTCAATTCTGTGCAATCAGCGCCTATGAGCGGAATAAAACGTCAGGACCATTAGGACAATATCGAGCTCCCCTCCTGCCCCAGATTCCGGGGGCCGCCCTCGCGCTTCCTTCTTCAAAGCCCGACGACCTTTTGCCCGCTGACGGCATATCTTCACCTCCAGGAACTCGAGGGACAGGATTGCGCGCGGTGTCCGGCTGTAGCACGAAGTACAGACGTCCGCGCACTGCGCACGAATCGCGAGCGCCAAGTGGATGATGCCGATGCGGAACTGCGTTTACTCTCCGCGTTCATACGTGACCGGGCATCGTAATTAGCAGCGGCGCTCCCGAGGATGAGTGACGACCAACTGACGTAGTAGCGAGTGAGCGACTCCAGGGCGGAGGCGAGGTGCGCTTAGTTTTTCGATTAACGACGTGACCGGAAAATTGGCGCGTGGAGGGCTAAAGTTCGGATATAACGCTGAAAAATAAAAGGGTGATGCGGACGCGGCGCGAATTTGCTCTCAGCGCATTTTAAGATGAGCATCAAAGAAGACTTTCGTTGCTGCTGGGATGGACTCCGACGGTTAGCCGAAACACGAAACACGAGGTGCGCTATTAACAACTTCGTAGCATTAGACAATAACGATATTGATGGCTTTGTTGATTTTATTTGTAAAGCGCTTCGTTTCCAATATGTAAAGCTAATCTGGAAAGCACAAGCACTGGCTTACTTCGAACTTAATATTTATTCAGTTGTAAAATATATTCCGTGAGTTGCATAATGGAATAAGTAATTAACATTAATTTTCATATGCAGAGCAATAGAATGTCTTTTGGCTAAATAAATCTAAATAAACTTTTTCATATTCGAGTTCAGGAGGTGACGATACAACCAACGCATGGTGATTAATTCTCGTGGAAAAGAAGTTTCAGAAAATTTTTTAGTAAAAGAGATACTTAATCGTAAGAATAAGGTCAATAAACTTATTGAACTCTTTTGCATTGTAAACTGTGTATGTCAATGTTCATCTTTTTTATATTAGCTTATCAGCATAAAATATGCGGGGTTCGCGTCTGCATATTCAAACGCTTTACGTTTTTTGCCGTTCTAAGTGCCACTTTAATTATGTTTATATAAATGCCATCGTAGGTAATTAGTAATCCAAGTATGCACATAGCGCGTTACATAATATCAATTCGTGTGATTATCTCGCAAGTTCACTTGAGAATAAACTTGAGAACAGAGAGTAAATCTAATTTAATTGCAAATTCGACTTCTAATGTCAATGTCAAAAACCTCGGCGAACGCTATTTCCCACCGCGTCTCGACATTGTCCGCCTCGAACGATTTACGGCTCGTATAATGACACAACGTCGCCTCGCTAAAAACAAAATCTTCACTCGGATCGTCGGGGCTTTCGTAATTTTACGGAAATTTCGCTTGGCACAATGCGAGCGTTCCCCGAGTCCATCGTAAAAAGAAACGAGGAATCCCCGGCATGCGTCGGCTCGATTAACAAGCCGGGCGCAGCCACTGCGTAACGCTCGTTGTTGAGAGAATCGTTGGGAAAACCGCGCGCAGGCCGCGACGTAATGTCAGGGTCTGCGATGGGGACGATGACGAGCTTAGCGGCATCCGCGTGGTATCGCTCGACACATAAATTACGCGGAACGCGCCTTTTCCGGGTACTCGGCTCTTTTTCCTCTTAGGAGATGGCGTTAACGGTCAACGTGCACCGAGTAATTACTCGAAAGGATCTAGTAATCACTTGTCGCGCGACTTCAAGAGCGCAGGGGTTTCTTTAGACTTCGGAATAAGTGGCGTAACAATGCGGAAGAAATAAAATACTGATAATTAATATCATTGGAGACGTTAATGGTTGCTACACACAGTTGTACAAATATTCGAGTTACTTTGCGCGACATGCCTGTACATATTTTTGCCTCATTAGCGCCTAATTATTATTATTATTATTTTTTGTGTCAATTACGAATTATCGACTTACGTAAACAAACTATGCGATTATGATTTATCAGTTGATCAGTCAGAGAGTGCAATCTTGGAGTGACAAACCATGCACAAGGCGTATAATACATATAATTTAAACGATACGAAATGTTATATATATTATGTACACATCTGAAATAACCGTTCATATTTCTCTCTATTTCGAATGTGTACTCTAGTATTTTGCAATTTTCGAAACCATATTTTTGTGTCTACATGTGTATGTATACATGTGTGTACGTGTTTATAAAAATAATTGCATAGCAAGATATTCTGTTTAGAAAGTCTGAATATTGTAATTAGTAAGTTGTTTCTTATGCAAAGAAATTGAACTTGAAAATAATTCACTGGAAAACGTACGCATATTATTACACATTATCTCAATGTTTATAAGCGAAATGAAAGTTGGGCTAACATTTCGAGATAACATATTTGAATTTCTTGGTTCATGTAAAATTAGTTACGTTTTATTTAACGATACGAGAATAATTAGTTCATTCTTGAATTCAATGTAACCAAAAGCAGAACTTAATCATTTTTTGAAATTGTGTATATTTGAACATCTGATACTAACTTTCAAATTAGTATCAATGCCAAATCTTTGGCTTCAGAATTATACAATTTTTTAATTAATTAAAAATAATCATTTCGAAATTCTAGGAGACTATTTTTAAACTAGTTTTATTAAAATTTAGTATATATATATATATATCATTTATGGTGTAAATTTTATTTTATAAGTAATTTAGTATCTACCGCAAAGTAAAATTTTTTTTTCATTACATTCGTTGAGTTTACCTCAAAAATTGTAGTTTTTTTTAAATGTATTATAATATTTTTTAGCACTTTGTCGTTTATAAAAGTTCATTTTAGATTTTGCTTTTTTTAATTTATTTTTTCTATAATTTTTTCTTATTTCATATTCTACAAATATTAAAAAGCCTGTATTAAAATCAAAATTTATTAATCTAGTAAGTCTTTTGTGAACTGGATTTATTCAGCTTTATTAATATTATAATACGAAGACACCAAATTTATTTTTATGTAAAAAAGAAATCATTCATTACGAACATTCGTGTGCAAAATTATCCAATTTTACGTATATGTGTTAATACTGTAGTTTTAAAAAGGATATATTTTTGTGTTACAGATAATTTCTTAATAAATAACTTACAGCGCAGTCACAACACTTAATTCTGACGATCTGCATTATCAAACAGTGTAATGAAGAATTTGCAAATCAACGAACATGGTATGTTAATATTGAATCATTATGCAGAACTAAATAAACATAGTTCACTTATTCGTCAATAATATTACAAGTGAGTTGAGTTATTCAGTGATTTTACTAAATTTTTTGTTATGCGTCTACTCTACGTTGTATAAACCACTTACCGCCTTGAAATAAGATAAAAATAAAAGAAAAAATATTTGAAAAGTAATTGCGTGCATTGTAAGCTTTAGTCGTGCACCTGAAATTTCATTTATTTTTGCTAACAAAACGTCGAGTCCGTAATCATTAAATCACTATCAAGCCTTGGCGACAACTCGATAAGAGTCAGGTCTTCGTAAAAGGACGAGAGAGTAATTGGCAATTCTTCCAAATTGAATAAAGAGTGACGGACAGAGAGAGAGAGAAAGTGAAGGCGCGAAAAAACCGAGGGCTGGGAGATTATGCGTCCACGGATTGAAGGCTGTTCGTTCGTCTCAAGGCTCTCTCCCATCGCTCCAGTTGCATTTTCTGTAAGCACCGGCGACGCTGTAACGTGTCATTATGGCATTCGCCTCGGCTCGCGTTGTCTTGCTGTCGCCGCCGCCGCCGCCGCGGGGGCTGCATTAGTGCGGGATACGCTCGTAAATAAAAGTGTTACAGGGTCGTGAACCGCGCCGAGTCGCTGCGAAGAGATCGAACGGCGCCTTTTTTCGGTTTGATTTATCGACACCACTCGTAGCAACATTGCATGCTTATTTCGCATTTGTTAACAAGCGAGATATTTTTTCGGGCCCTCCCCCCCTCGCCGTGCTATTTTCGTCTAAAGTCTTTCACGCCGAGTTAATTCACGAACTCTTTTTGCCTTTACGACGTACAAACTTGATTGTTGAATGGTCGAGATAAGAAGTTTACGCGGACAGTTTATTATGTGAAGTGGCTGGTGACGCGAAATCAGTTTAAGCAAACTCCTGTCTCGTTAATTTATTAATTAGCTCGTTTACATGTCTCGAATGTTTAACGCTTGTTGCAGCTTATGTCTTAGCTGTCACGAATAAAAGTTCGGTTTCATGAAATTGCAGTGCTTTTTATAAAACTAATAATAACAACAACGCCGAAAACTACATTAATATAATAATTATCGATACTTCAATGAATAAACTTTTAGCGCTTATAATATATTCATGTATATTAAAATATAATTTGATTGTCTTCAAAATCATATAATGCTATGTTCTTAACTTTTTGTTATATTTTTTAATAAAATAATTTCGCTAATTACGTACGATTATTATTTAATTCAACAGTTCGGTAAACATTTTCATTGTTTAAAACAAGGTCACTAACAGATACAAATTAATCTAAATTAATTAAAAATATATATTATTAAATATTTTATAACATAATTGTACATTTAGAATAGTAAAATTATAGAAATATTTTATCAAAGATGTATGCTCAGTACTTTTATTATTTTTGAGTTCATCTAATCTATAATAATAATCATAATAGCATGATTTTTAAAAGATTAAAAGAGCTCAATTTCCTAATTCTAAGCTTATATATTATTAAATCAATAATCATTTATCTATTTTCCCGCAAGTATGAAACCGTAGACTATTTTAAAAAGTACTTTTTAAAATCTAGTATTTTTCTCGTTAAAGAGCAAGTTAAATTAATAATTGTTTTTACATATATTTTAATTAAATTAAAATTAGACAAAATTCGCAATTATTACATAAAATGTTTATTTCTTTATCGTTAAAACCATAATTGGAAAACGTATAAACTGGTATTATAAATTAAAAGTTTTTTATTATTACTTATCGATAATTGTTAATTAATTTTAATGTACTTTATCCCAAATTAAAAATAAATTTTACATTATTGATAAAAGCAATAAATAATCTTTTTTTAAATTTAGAAAACATTAAATTCTTTGGATAATCAAGGTCTTCATCATTGCACAAATTGAACATGAAAATTTATAATATCATTTGTAATTTAATCATTCAAACACTACAATTTGATTAAAAGAAACACATCGTTTTATTTCACTTAAGAGACAAGCTTCAAAGACTTTATTTCGAAAGCATATTTGTGTCAATTTAAGTATAAAAATATTACTAAATAAAATAAAATAATGTAATTACAGAAGAGTTAAATAATATAATATTGAGAAAAGTTATCGTGAATATAATTTAAAAAATTTTTATTTAAAAAAAAGGAATTCGCTTGATAAATTAAACTGTCTTTAAAAATTTATAGAGAAAATTAAAATAGAAATTGTTCATTGTCCTTAGAAGATATTAAAATTTAAAACAGTTTGACGTATTTTTTTATTATTATTTCTAGAATAATAGTTTTAAATGTGTAGATATTATGTTATGAAAATTTTTATTTTTTATTCAGAAAATCTATCAAAATAAAAAAGTGATATTTACAAATTTTTAAAATTTATTTTAAAATTCTTGATAAATGTTATTTCAATGTACATAATTTCATAATACGAATTTAATTTTTGTTACGAAATAAAAATAGTTTTCTTTATTTTATAGTTAAAGTCTGTTAGGTAAAACGCATTTTTTAAAAATGACTTTATTAATGCAACGAATTTTTATAATATTTTAAAATTGATATCAAATAAATGAAAAGTGTTTTAACAATAGGGCTTATATTATTTTAGCAAATAATTTAGTGCTGTGGAAATAATAACTTGGAAATATAAATGTAATTAATATTATATGATATAACCAATTATTCTATTATTTTTTTTATAACATATATAATTGAATTGAATTCGTAAGCATTGACTCATACATAAAATTCTAACGTAAAAAAATCCAGTATATTTCAAACAAAATGATTTATATTCATTATTTTATGATCAAAATATCTGCTCATAACTAAGTTCTAAACGTTTTTCGAAATGCTTAAATTAATAATATACACTTTTTGTTTAAAACGTTTATTAATTTTTATAATCTTCAGAAAATTATTGTTAAATTCAATATCATTAATACACTTTATAATATTTATAATTAACGAAATTTTTTTTAAATAAGGTGTAAATAATAGAAATAGTTTGATGTTATCAAAGTCAAATATTATTAACATGATCAATTAACTTTTTTACTTGTGTAAAAGCAATTATATTTTTTTATTTAAAGGTAAAATAGTTTTATGATTAGAATTAAAAATACTATGAGTATATTCAATTTAAACTAAAAATGTTATTTTTTTAAGTGGCGATGGTAGTTCACAAAATCTCAATTGTTAAAAAACAAAATTTTAATATTCGACCATTAAAGTATTTAAAGATATGAGCAATCGCAAAAAAAAATTTTGATTGACTTTTTAAAATTTAGTCACTTTAAATTTTAAATATGATTTAATTAACTAAACAATGATATTGTTATATAAAAATATTAGACATAATATTAAAATTTGATGAAATATATAATTTGATTGCTTTTTAAAATAACAAAGTAAAAGTATTTCTAATAATTCTGATGTCTGCAAATTCCATAAGTTCAGTTATTTCAATAGTTAAAGCTTTCAAATTTTAAATTAGAAATAGCAGTAAAATCTGAAAATCGAATAACGGAAAAAAATGAATGAAAATATAAAAACCGCAATTTTCTATGAATAAGAATACAAGTAATAAAAATGTCTGCACTTGTGAGTGAACGAACGAGAATTCCTTAAATATTGTATTGTAAATGTAAATTAATAATAAATACAACTTTCAGTTATAAATAATACAAGTAATATATATGTACTATATTCATGCTTTCAAATAGAAAATATGTAGAATTTTTCCTTTCTTTTATTTTCAGAGACCGTAATCTGGTATTAGATATAAAAAGAGTAGAACTTTTAATTTTCTATATTTATATTATTGTATTGACATCCTTATTCAGTGATAACTTCCACTTGAAATTAAATCTGAAAAATAACGTTTACAATACAAAAAATTTGAAAATAGTATTCATAAATAACTCAAAATTTTGGATTCGGCTGAACTCGTTTTGTATATGTTTTTTATCATAAAATATAATCTAATATATATTTGAATATATACCTTTATTTATATAAATTTATCTTGATTAACGCTTCAAAAACATTGGGCATGCTATTTCTATTCTTTCAATGTATCGATTGCTTACAAAATTTGTATTTTAATGTGCTCAGTGCATATCATGTATGCATTGGAAATTTAAGTGCATATACAGACAACTTTTGAGTATCGAGAAAAGTTTATTATTCATTTCTGTGGTACGATAGATAGAGTGCACATGTAGGCGATAGGTGTGGCTGCAATTCAATTCTATCACAGAAAAAACTATTAATCATACTTCGAATCTTACACAAATTATGTAAAAAAATTAAATACAAGATGTTGCATGAAGAGATTGCTGAACAAAATTCACATCTTAAAAGTTATTTTAATTTCGAAATTAATCCGTGCAATTTTAAATAATAATATTGCAAAGACATCGAACTATTTCCTGTCGACTTATGCTGTGCTTCTACTTTAGCTGTATTTTTTCATAAATTAAATAATGTATTCACGTATTAAAATGCAATGTTTACCAAATTTTTTATATAATACGTTTTATGATAATGCAGACTAGTGAGCTGCTTATCAGAAGAGTCAACTAATTCTATTTTATCCTATCTAGTCACATCTTTAAAATAAATATCAGCTTAGTCACTTAGAATTATTGCTAGGAAACTCGTGGTTTCAGAAACTAAAACAGGCCTTTAACTATTTCAGTTTACGTTGTGATTTCTATAATTCCTTAGTAGTTGAGCTATGGCTCTTACTATTTTTCTAAATCTATTGTTAGAATTTTACATTCATTATGCTGTTAAAATCTATTATACTTAACGAGAAATCATAATTATTTAAACTTGAAATTATAATGATATACGGTGGCATATTTTTATAGATTTGGAAGATGATTATTATCACCTAATTGTGTTCTATAAAAGGATACTTCGGTTTCAATTTTAATTATTATATGCGTCGAATATAATAGTCTGTTTTTATTAGTACACATCATTTTATTCGTGTATAAAATTTTACACAATTTCGTACTATTTATGTAATATCTTTTTAATGTTCTCGTTTAATTTTTTAAATTACAAACAGATACTTGCAGTTTTAATTTTGTAATTATTTATTACATTTCTCTCTAAATGTGTATTATTCATCGATCTATTAATTTGTTTAAATAAAAGAAATTTTATAACAAATATATAAAGAATTCTTGTAACGTCTGCTTACGATGTTAACGAGGCTTACGATCTTCTTCTCTTTAAATGTTCCGTTTAATGTTTATAATTTTAATATTATTTTCATTAACTGAAGGCCTTATTGCTATGTAGATTAAGGCAACTTTCATTTTTCTGCAAGCCAGAATTTTTTCATTTTGTATCGCATCGCAAATCATTTTTCTTCGATCGTCGTATAAATTGACCGCGACCGCGACTTTTACGTATAAAACTTTTCAACAAGACACGCGAGGAAGCAAAACTCGTTTTTACTGCTTAACTAGATATTCATGCGTATCATTAAAAAGAAATTTTTAACGCCGATGGATTCGAACGTGACGATATAGATGATTTAATAATTTAATTAGGTTAATTGAAAAATCATTATCCATTGTAAGTAATAGTTCTTATTTGCATTAGAATTTTATGAAGAAATTGTAGAATCTATTAAGAGTGAGCTTTCAAGATTAATGATTATTGAATTTTATAACAAGTGCTGCACCCACGTTTATAACTAACTCCCTTTATTCATTTATGACGCTAATTATCGATTGTTAAATACATAATTTTTAATGCAATTCCCCAATTAACGAATCTGATGGTTTTTTCTATTTAAGTAATAAATCTTTACTTTAGTTAAGCATATATTTAAAACTAAATCAGTATTTTAGATTGCAATATTTTATCAAAATTTTAGCGAAATTTTTATTGAATATATCATGTTAAAAATAATTACAGATTAAAATTCATTTTGTATTATTTTATTTTAGGTTATTTAATATTCTTATGATTTTCATTAATACTTATAAGTTTACACTAAGCGTCCATAAAATAATAATTATAAATTCTTACTTAAATTCTTAACTTTTTTGAAAACTCATTCACAATAAGTTTACGTCAAATAATTTTGAGACGTATTAATTTTTACTATTAAAGTAACATGCAAACTTTATGATAATTACGCGTTTTTAGATAAATATTGATAATTCATGTAAATATGTTCGTTATGTTTATAAACAAAGTTGACAATAAAAAAATTTTAAAAGCAAAAACATATTTTATATGACCAATGGACTTGTGAGGTATTTAGCGTTTCAAATACTAATGGCATACACGCGCATAAATCCACAATTCCCGATATTCAAATATCAATACTTACGTACTATTTTGGTTATATAAATATTAGATTGTTGTTCGAACAAAAACGTTATTGTTAATAAGTAAATAGATGGTATTTTTTTTATTTTTTTATTAAAACTTAATTCGAGTTTTTATAATTTGAACATTAAAAAAAACATGTTTTGAAAATTTATTATTCGTAAAATATTAGGTATTATTTAAAATTGATTGTTGATGCAAGTATATTAAGTTTCTTTAAAGGAAACGCATATTTTTATTAGTATGTTAGGTACAAAGAATAAAGAAATTCAAAGTCAATAAAAATTCTAAGTCCGTGATTTCATAGATGATTTCATATGTATAAAATAAGCTATATCTCCGTCTCTTTTCCATGCATGAAAATCGATCGAGCAGTTTGTTCTCCATCACAGACAATAATGAAGAGAGTTAAAATGATTGCTTCTAAGTTAATAAATTATGTTACTGTAGAATAGTTTAATTATCAGTATTAATACAACATTAAACAAGAGTTAAAATTTATATGTATATAATCATTTTATCGTACATTAATAATGCAACAATATCGTCTTCTAAAAGTGACGAATTTAAATAAGACATTATACACATTTTTTACGTTTATTATTATCATGTAGTGCATAGCAAATGAAAACAAATAACGTGTTTTAATAAATCGCATTCAGATAATAGCATCATTTCAATATTAGGCGCATTTAAAATCCATCGCAGCAATATCGCAAGCACTCAATCAGCGTCTTAACAATGAGAAACCGAACACAGAGCGTCACTGAGAGCGAGCAGCGTGATTGATAGACGATTTTTTGCTTCGGTCGACGATTTCAGACTTAAACGGCAAGCACATTATCAACGGCAAGGATGCCGAAGTCGGTGGCAATCAACCCGAAAGCAGCAGCGATGCCGTCCAGCGAACGATGGGTCAACTCGGACGCTGGCAAATCCTCGTCTGCACGGCCATATCCCTCATCAAATTTCCTGTCGCCTGGCACCAGCTGGCAATTGTCTTCATGGCACCAAAGCAAGCGTACAATTGCACGGTGCCGGGCTACGGGAACGCGGGTGATCAATGCCACGTGGAGGTCAACGGGACCCTCGCCGAGTGCACCGAGTGGGAATTTGACAAAAGTATCTTCCCAGAGACAGTAATATCTCAGGTAAGAAGTGTACGTGGAAAACAGAAGATCCCCCCGAACAGTTGGGATTTTTCGATGCAAGACGATTACTGGTTATTAGGTAACAATGTTATCTGGCGCTTTAACATCTGTCTTGCTGCTAAAATTGGAACAGGAAAAGTGAAGGCAGTTATTTTTTGAAGAATCGAAGAACAGGTGGAGATAATGACGAAACGTCGCAGCACAGTTATACTAATAAATAGAAGGCTTTTGTTGCTTTTTATGAGTTTCCATTTTTATCCTGCTATCACTGTATAAATATAGAAGAAAATCTAAAATGGAAATTAAGTAATAGAATAAAGTAGTGCTCCGAGAGTTTTTTCAGATTATTTGAATGATTTCAAAATTCATGATGTTCACTTTATTATTATTTTTTTAACGATTCACTATAGTAGTTAATTTTAGGATAGCAACAACTAACTTTCTTTAATATACTTAAAATATAATTTATAAGATTATAAATTTGATGACACGATTGTGGTACGAAATATTTTCTGAAAAAAAAATTGTTTACACTTACACTCATATTATTTACTTGAATAAAGCAACTAATACATGGCAGAAAAACGCGTGATGATAAGTAATTTTTAGTTTAAATAAAAAAAATTTAATGGTTTTACAAGTTCATTAACGAACTATCGAATAAAACGAAGTTTCGATCTTTGATGATAGTGAAGTAAACATGATCGTGAGATAATTAAATACCATTAATTGGCTTTTTGTTTAAAATAAAATTTCCATTTTATCTTTCATTGGAAAAAAAGAAATAGAAGTGACTATATTTTATAAATATTTATAATAGTGGAGGCTCATTTATACATTTATAAAAAATGTACATTATGAAAAAAGTCTTTAAAAAGTCAATGGCACAATATAAATTATTATTAAGAATAAACACGAATAAAGAATAAAGAAAGAAATACAAAAAATTGCAAAAATATGAAAAATTTAATTTAAGTAATTTAAGTTAAGTAAATAGTTGATGGGTATTGAATAATTAATAAAATTGAGTGATAAATATAAATAATTTAATATTCAGAATTATATTAAATGAAATTTAAATGTTTCTAGTTTTTACATATTATACCTTTAATACTTCATTTTTATAACAATAGATATCGTGCTAAATATAAATAGAAAAATACGACTGAATCATATCAATAGTGTACACAATTATCTATTTAAATCAATACATAATTAATAAATTTTAAGTTTAAAGAATACGTCGATATATTATATAATAATATGTTATTGTAAGGAAAGCGTTCGGTTAAAACGTAAGAAATTGATTGTGGAAAAAAAATGATTAAAATATACAACAGCCACAGAATTCATTTTTTAATTATTTATTAATTTTATTTTAGTGGAATCTCGTGTGCTCTCGTTCACACTATGCAAACCTCCAACAATCCATCCTTATGTTTGGTATTTTGCTTGGTAGCATCTCTTTTGGTTATTTATCCGACAGGTAATTTTCTTTTCTTTATATTTAATTATTTTTTTATAACCCACAAAAGATTCTTCATCATTCCACGTTAAAAATATTTTTTATTTAAAATTCGTTAATATTCAATAATTATATATTTCTTATTTATGTTGACAAAAATTCAGATTTTGCGAATAAATTTTAGTCTTCGGTTTCAAATATGAATTCTGGAGTTGTAAAACATTTATCGATATTACACTAATGAAATTTCATTAAAGCTTATGCAATATAATTACTTTTTGTAGGTTTGGCCGAAAACTTCCTTTAATGGTTTCTATTGTACTCCAATTGATATCTGGTATTGGCTGTGCCGTTGTTCCGTGGTTTCCTGTACTCCTGTTAATGAAATTTTTAAGCGCCGTAGCAACTGGCGGTACGATGGTCACCAGTTATGTAATATGTGAGTTTCGCACGTTATGAGATTTAACTTGATTTTGCTCTGAGCCGCTGTCAACTCTTATTTATTGCTTCCCATTTTCGAATTTTTTCCCGCAATTTTTTCACAAGAAGGAAGTGTAAAATATTTATGTTTCTCGGATATAATGAATAACCAAAGGTGGAAACAATTAAAGACTCGCAAACATTGTCATAATACCTTTTAAGATCATTAGTCTGTTATATTTATTATCAGTATTAAAATTTCAAATACGATATCTTGTACTAAGAGTATTTAGACTATCTATTATTAAGTATATTTCTTTTCTAACTACATTTTCTAACTAGTTACTTACTGCGCAATTATAGTCTCTAAGTCTGTTGTCTCAAAAGACGTTTTTATTTCATCGTTAAAATACATATATATTAATAATTATTTTTCCCTCCATCTAATTTTTTCAGATATTTATTGAGTAACATTTACTTAAATAACTATTCACAGGTATGGAAATAGTTGGAAAAAGCTGGCGTGCTGCCATTACAATATTGTATCAAATTCCATACAGCCTGGGTCACATGTCTTTGGCTGGTATAGCTTATTGGTTCAGACATTGGCAGCATCTTCAAATTGCTATGACTCTACCGTCCATTATGCTGCTGAGTTATTGGTGGATTGTTCCTGAATCGCCAAGATGGCTTCTAGCTATGGGTAGACAGAGAGCAGCTTGCAAAGTTTTAAAATCCGCTGCCAAAATGAATAAAATAGATGACAAAGATATTGCAGAAGTCGTTAGAAAACATTGTTTGCATCAGGTATATTTTCATACTTAGTTTTATTATATTTCTTTGTCAATATTTTGTTGTTATTGTTATTATTAGTATTATTATAAAGAGAAGAAAATGTTTTTAGTAGATTTAATACCTGCAATATTTTTCATCATTTATATGGAAGAAAATATCTTGTATTTTATAACAAAAATTGATATAGCACTAGATATTATTTTTTACCTTCGACAATGTATGATGAAACATTTCGCAATAATAAATAATTAATATTTTTAATTCATGATTTATATGCCATAAAGAATAATAATATAAAATTAAAATTTGTTTTTTAGGAAAGTTTTTTTAACATAGATATATGCAAGAGTTTTTCATTCAATTAAAAAATATTGACAATAAATAATTCATAATTTACTTGTTGCGCACTTTTTTATGGATATGGAAAACAAAATTGGTTTTAAAATATTGTACATTAAAATATTTTCAAGTCATTTTTAACACGTAAAATGTAAAATTTAAATATATACTTGTATGACAGATGAAATTTGGCTAAAGCAATTAAAAGTTATATGACTCTTCAATGACGTATTTTAGTTTGCGTAAAATTGAATTTTTTTAATTTTTCATAAAATTACACAAAAATGTGGAAAATGACTTAGTGTTTAATAATTTAAGAACAATATTTGGTAATACTTAATGATTTATCAATTTTCTTAGAATTCTAAAAAGACGGAAGCTGACGGCAAAGCTTCATTTCTAGATCTTTTTCGCACACCCAATATGAGAGTAAAATCACTGTCAATTTTCTTTAATTGGATTGTCTGTGGGATGGGTTTATTTGGCATGACTCAATACATTGGCCATGTTGGCGGTGATATATTTTTGAACTTCGCCCTATCTGGAATAATTCAAATTCCTGGGAATTTTCTTGCCTGGTGGACCATGAACGCTTTAGGCAGACGCATTACTTTAATGACAAGCAACATAATTGCCGGTACGGCTGGCCTGTTGTTAATTTTTGTCAGCAAAGGTGAGTAAATTCAAAATCTTTTGACAAGTTACTTTGAAATATTCTGAAAAATATTTTAACTTTTTTTTAGAACTTGAGTGGTTGAGATTAATTTTCGCCTGCTTTGGCATTGTTGGTATGTCAGTGTCCTTTACGACAGTTTATCTGTATTCTGGTGAACTATTTCCTACAGTGATACGAAATATTGGAGTCGGAACAAGTAGTATGTGCGCTAGAATAGGATCTATGGTAGCACCTTTCGTAGTATCTCTGGTAAATAATTGATTTATTTTTTTACCTGGAAAAATTTCCTTTTTTTTAAATTCACGAAAATTATTATTTATTTTTTATAAAATGAAAACATTTTTTACATTATCACACAAAAATTCTCTTATATTTATTCAAATAAAAATATATTTATTAAATAATAAATCTTAGTAAGCAGTTAATTATAATTTATGATTAATTACAAAATCTAAATTTGAATAAAACATAACACTGATTATTAATTAATAAATAATTAATGTAACGCCAAACCAAAAAAGTATTTAATTAATTCGAACGTAATATTCGTCAATACGATTATTGTAGACTCTAATAAAATATTAGTTATAAAGTTATTGATAAACAAATTTAATTTTATTGAATTAATAAGGCTTTTTAATTTAGGGTGCAGTTAGATCTTGGTTACCGCCTATAATTTTTGGCGTTTTACCAATAATCGGTGCGGCTCTCTGCGTATTACTACCAGAAACTGCTGGATGTGAACTTCCAGAAACTTTACAGGACGGAGAAGATTTTGGAAAGTGAGTCTCTTTTTTAACGATTTGAAAAACCTAGATAAAATGACAAATATCAACTGCAGTATTTTAAAAATTATCCCTCGTAACCAGTTTTCATAATAATTCATCTTTTAATTACAGATCAGAAAAAAAAATAAAGAAGAGCAAAGAGCGCAATGAAGCTGAAATGACCTTGTAATATGAATATTTGATTTCAGTGAAAAAGTGCATCTGTTTATCCTGAAATTCAAAATGAACGGTATCGAACTCATTGCTGCGAAATAATAGTGCCTGAAAAATTTGCGATTATTTTTTACATTTATTTATTGCATTAAATGATGCTATAAGTATTAAGTCAGTTATTGAATTTATCAAATGTTATACTTTTTACGTATAATAATTGCAATCATAGGGATCAGTGCGTCATGGACGTACTAGTTTTAGAATTTTCATCTTCAATTGTCAAAGATTTTTTAATTTTGTATCCATTCAAAATTTTCATTTTAACATTTTAACATTAATTTACTATTTCCTTCTTATACATCAAGTACGTTCAAAATGAAGATGAAAATTCGTAAAATAAAAAAAAAAATAGGAAATTATTATTTTCAACAAATAGCGGTAGTCGAAGTAATGCAATAAAGTCTGCAAGCACCACAGTATACTCATATTTCAATAAACGCGTATATTTTAAAATTAATATAACGCTGTATAAAAATTACATTTTAAATTTATGTCAATTTGTGTAAATACAAGATGTTTTTTTAACAAATTCGGTATATTTATTTGCATTATTTATTTAATTAAAATTTCTTGTCTGATTAAAATTACGATTTTTATACATTTTTACTCATTGATAGTAAAACAGATTTGTGATCCAAAGTAAAACAACATTAGTTACCATAGAACGTCAATTCATACTTCAGTCTGTTGTTAGATGTCACTAGTCATCGTATTTACGAGGTATTACTCATGATCAATTTCATAGTGCGATATAACGTAAAACTATAAGTTTAGATAAATTCTTTAGTATTTTGAAGTTCAGAAGTAAGTTCGAACTTTTAGCATCTATCACTCTGAAATAAATCAAATTAAAAAAAAAAATAAAAATTTGGAATATAAACTATAATATACATGCCAAAATTTTACCGATGGAGTTAAAAATTATTTGAAGAAATGCACACTCGTATTGTGCTTTCCTAATTCAAGAGCTATAAATATTGTTATTGAAATAGCTAATAGTTTTAACCCAAAATAGAATTTAGTTTTATCAAGTATATAGCAATGTACAGAATTTAAATAATAATAAATACAATAATATTTTAATACTTTTTGCTTATTTTTTATTTTAAAGGAGTTAAAAGTATTGTGTATTTAAAATATTGAAATATTAATATATTTATGTACATATTTACGTATAAATACGTATATATAAAAAAATAATATATTAAAAATATATTATAATTTTTAAATAATTTCTAAAGTCTTATATTAAACATTTTACCACCCAAATTTAAAACATCGACCGAGTAATATAAATATTTGCAATATTATAAATTCCACCTAATACATTTTAAACATAATTAAACATAAATTTAAACATAGTTTTTTATTATTGATGCTATTAATGTATAAACAATTAAGCATTGAAAAAGTTAATTAATTATTATTTTACACTCTATTTTTGTAAATAAACACTTATTTAGTATTAAAGACTTAGATTAAATTCATTTACACATCAAGTTTGAATATTTTAGCTAAAGTAAATAAGATGTTTCCGTTGAAGGATCAGAAGACAATTTTAAGGCCTTTAGCGAGTTTGAGACTCCGAAAGCGGATTTAAATGAAACAATTCCATCCGAGTCGAGAGCATTCGACATAATCGAAGTATTACATATTAATGAACAAACATTTTACGTACTTTCTTAAGATTCGATTAAATCTCCTTCTGCAGCACGATTTCTTTACATTGCGCGTGATTGGATGATTCTCATCTTAAATTATACTTAAAAAATTCGTAATGGTTTATGTTGAGGGTTAGCATCAGTTCACTGATTCTAAAATTATTATTTAATTAAAGTATAGTAATTTGCATTATTAAATTAAATTCAGGTTTATTTATTTTAATAATTATTATATGAATTACGTTTGAAGTGATGATACATGAGTCATTCTATTTACAAAACTAAAAGCAAATTTTATTTTGCTGGAATTAATTATGTCTTGCACAACCTCATTGACTAAATGCTTGAGAAATTTTACAAAATATGATCACAATAATTTTTATTACATTGACTCATTTTTATGTAATTGTATGTATGGATTGTTTGAATATTAAAAGAACACATCGCAGTTATTTTTAAAAAATCCCGAGAGTTACGTAATACATTATATTCATATCTTCATTTTTGATACTATTTTTAATTTATACATTTGGTTCGGTTCTAATTAATACAATATATGTTTTAAAGTATATCTATAAATCAAATTCTTAACTTTTACACAATAACGACTTTTATATTGAATATTTAATTTTTCGAACAATATAATATTACTACAGTATTCTTCGAAACATAAAATACTTTTAGACTTAAATCCATTAAATTAAACCAGGAAAATATTAAAATAATGCAAATTAGAAAAAATTAATAATTTATTTCATTTTGAAATACATAAAATTTATTATTATTCTTTCTAATGTTTTGGATAAATCAAAAGAGTATCGAAGTTCTTCTAATGTTAATTTTATATATCTGATAATATTTTTTGGTGAACATTTTAGTAATTATTGAATTTCAAATAATTACCTAACATATTTTATATAACTATGCACGATAAAAATCATTTTTTTATTTTCTTCATTTAATTTTATAATATTTAAATTTATCGTTCTGGAATATACATAGTAATTTATAGAAACTATCGAAAATTACATATTTGATTAATCGATAACTATTTGATGTAAGATATTTTTTACAAATTATTTTTTCATATCAACAATAAAATAAAAAGTAGAGGAAATTAAATTTGATATATATGTTATAATGAAAAAAATCACTAAATTAATATTTTTATTTCAAGAGTGGTTTTCCGTAAATATAAAATAGTATGTAAGAGAGTTAGTTAAATTAACTATGCGTTAGTAAATTATGAAACTGATTATTAGATATGGGATAACATTCTTTTATTTTTTAATGTTATCGTTTTTCCTTTGATTTATTCTTCATATAAAAGCATATTGCATGTTTATTACTTCCTCTTTTTCATAAAGTTAATAAAAATGATATTACTATTATTTTGAAAGATAGTAAATTTTTCTATTCATTGAAAAATTTTCAATTTTTCGAAAGTAAATTCTTGGGCAGCAGTTTACAATAAATGCTCTAACTCACTATCTGCTTTCTTCTTTGCTTTTAAATTAATAGTAATTTATTTAAGTTACATTGACTATTAAAGCAATTTAATACATTAATCAACTTTAAAATAGTTTGAGAATCCCGTTAAAATACGTTGAAATTTATTAAAGCAAGAACTCGTTAGTTTATTCCTTTGGGAAATTAAAAAAAAAGTGAAACCTATTATAAAAATAATTTTTACATTTTTCAGTATTCGTAAAAAATGAAAAAAATTTCAGAATTTCATATGTTTGGAATATTCTACTATTATAATACAAATATTAATAAAAAGTTGAATTTCATGAATTATAATATCAATTTTAATGTTTGAAATTATCACTACATATTCACAATAATTCGTTATTGTATCATCTTTATATTGTATAATTATAAATTTGTAGCTCATCCAAAACATTTATACTTGTTTCTCATCGGGTCATTTATAAAATTATTAACCACTTCTAAACAGCTATAATAAATTCATTTGATTCACCATAAAGTTTATTTAAGTTGACTTTATATCATATCTCTTGAATGTAAAAATATGTTGTTTTCTGCTTACCGATAAATGAAAATACCATCATCAACCTATTATTGATATTTTTGTAATAAAATTATAAATTTGTTATGTTTTCTTACATATTTTTTAATATAGTTTAAAATATTTTGCTCCAATAAATATATTTGAAAATTTATTTGGAAAAAATGTTTAAAATAGTTTATAAAAATCATTAATTTTATTTAGTATAAAGACCAATTGATCATTAAAAATACTAATTTAAAGATAAACATAAAAAAAGAGATTCCGCTATAATTACTCCCGTTAAAATAAATTAAAAATTATTAATTACTATAGTACGTTATAATGACTAGGTAACCTTGTTCGCATCAAGGTTATATTCTTATTAAGATCATTCAGTATTGAATACTTATTCGTTAAAAAAAATAAAAGTTTATAATTCTGTAAAATATATTATTGCTTCATATTATTGTTTATCTCAGCCATTAGGAAATTTATCTACTAAAAAGTATGATTCTGTAGTGCAAAAATGAGAAAATAATATTTCAAGCAAAAAAATGTAATTTTTAATTTTTTTCTTACAGACCCATTGTTCTTAATTCTAAAGCTATATACTTGACCTAATTTTTAAAATTACTTCATACTTTGATACCAATTTTTAAATTAATATTTTTAATGACAATTTTGAGGTTGGATATTTGAAGCAAATGTACCTCTATTTATATTTAATAATTTCTGTTTATTTATAAATTGCATAATTCCATGATTAAACGAACATAAAATTATATTACAAAGTTTAATCAATTTTTTACCGAAACACTTTATTCATATTAGAGTAACATTTATATTTAACATTATTTAGCTCCAATCAATATTTATTTATTATTTTATTAACAATGCCAGGAACACTTTATTACAAAATTTATTGGAACACTTACTATTTTCAAATATAAATACTTAGCAGATTAATTGTATACTTGTACTATATATTTTTGCATATGAATTAAATTTTTAATAATTATTTCACTATATTATTATTAAAATGAATAATTTTTTTAATATATTTTTATTTAAAAACTTTATGTTGAGACACTATGTAATAACTGTTACAATCGATAGCTGCATTTTTATCTAAAATAAAAAAATCTGAACTTATTTAATTTTTGGTACGAGCTATCTAATCTTGACACGATACGCTTTTAAAAACATTGGTTTACAATAAATATCGGCTATTAAAAGCTAAAGTATCAATTTTCATTAAAAAGATTAGATTCTAGTCGTTGAAAAAACACAGATAGAAAAAAAAATTCTCATTCCAAAAGTATTGCAGCTTTTACGTTTATAATGTATTTAAAGAATTCAAAATAAATAGTTGCAGTAATTTTGTTAATCTGAATACCAATTTTCAAAACGTAATTTTATACAGAAAAATTGTATTTTTTGTAGCAATTTTCCAATCTACAAGCACGCTAATTTTGCATTTATCTGCTCTGCATCTACAGAGCAGTAAGTCTTTAGATGTTAGTTGCTCTCGGTGAAACGATACCGATTTGATGTTGGCGCCGGAGGATTCTCGCCTCCCAGGTGACACATTGATGCGTGTTTGGGCCGCTTTGTATCTCAATGGCTTCTAATATTTGTAATAACGTTGTAGAAACTTCATTATCTTCAGACAGGAATATATACAACTATTTTAACGGTTACGATGCCACTAGGTATAATCAGTGGACTGGTTTTTCAAGTAAACTGATTATAACTTTCTTTATTATTTTACATAAAACCACTTATGCATCCTTTTTATTAAGATGCTAGTGAAATGACTGGATTGCTTTTGAAATATTTGTAAGTAAAGCCTTATAATTATGTTTACACGATGTTAACTTCTTTATCAGCAACGTACGCTCCCAGGCAGATTGTAGGTCAGTTGGGTATTTTTTTTTAATTTGTTTTTAACGCAATTTTATTCAGTTGTAATAATTTTAAATAATTCGTATTTCTCTTCTCAATTACTTCTAAGCATAGTTTCATGAATTTATAATAAGCGGCCAAATTGCTTATCATTTTTCTAACCTGCTTTCCTTTACCAATAAGTTGAATATTTTCCCGGCCGTAGGATCGCGAGTGATTTCAACGTTTTCCCTGATTGACAGTCTATTCTCGTTATATTCATTAAAACATTACTATTAAATGATATTTCAAATATTATGTCATTATATTGTCAACTTACTCTTGCTCTACTTTTATGCTATTTTTATTCAAATTCTTCTAAAATAGCCTACATTCAGCTTCCTTTATTTCGAACACTTTTTACGCTCTGCAATATCCTCTGCAATATCGTCTGTAATCTATATATTTTGCATTAATATGCTGCAAAAATAATTTATTCGCATGTGTACTTTAAGAAAACATTTAAAAAACTATAAATAATAGAATTCAGACTTTTTTCTTAAATGTTTTAGAATTGAAAATAATGAAATCAATTTTTAATTTCTTTATGAAAAAATTTTATTATAAAAACTATTGCGTAATTAATTTAAAGATAAGCATGTATTCTTACAATTTCACATGTGATGAAAAAACAATTGCAATTTTTTTATTACGCCTTGAAACGTTTGGGCGTCAGCCAATCTTAAACTTAGCATTCTCTTGGTAAATACAAGCACTTACTGATTCTGAACAAGAGTTCAATAAACCAACACGAAGAATTTGATTAATCGGGGTAATTATTCCATGTGCAACTTATTATTAGACCCCCGTCTATCTTAACAAAATTTTGAAGTATTGCAATTGCGGACATTAAAAATACGATAAAAATTATAGGTATATTTTATACCATTACATTAAGGTCATTAACTTTTTTTATTCATTTCATTTGCCAATCATTTTCATCTCGTTTCATCATTTTTCAAATAAAAATTCTTTTTCAATCGTTTTCTTATCTTTGAAAGTTTTTCTTAATACATTTTTTTTTTTCAAGGCTTTTTTTTACATTGAATAATGATTATAACACCAATAACACGAAGCTGAATAGCTGCTATACAATGATCGTCTCTGGATTTTGGTCTAGATTGTTCTGAAAGTCAGCACAATAACTGTAAAGGCCTTTCTAATATAAGTATATACTTCGGTGACAGAGAATACGTGATTAAGATACAGGTAGAAGGGGACGGTCTTTGCTACAACTGCTTTCAGTATTGTACCATGCAACTAAGAAATTTCTACAAATTTTGATCAAATCAATTTAAAACTTTTCGAAAACATTTTCGAAATTTTATATTAAAATCGAAATACAAAAATTTTGAATATTATTTATATTTTAAGAGAAAAAGACTTTAAAAATTTCACAATAATTGAATTATTCGGTGTTATTCATAACATACTTTAATTTATTTTAATTATTACAATATTTTATAATATTTGGAAATAAAATAAAATTTGTTTGTTCTATATTATTTTATCTGTTAAATTTTTAAAACTTAAAAAAGATTTTCTAATACATTTATGATGAAAAAATGTTAAAAAATATAATTTTTGTAAAATTTTATCAAGTAAAATTTTTTTAGAACTAATACAAAATTTTACGGAAATATGCTCGAACTTTTTTACGAAACATGTAGAAACTTCTTTATGAACTATGAAATAATAAGTTACAGAGGTAAGTTAGTTGTTGGAGAAAGTGTTACTTCGAAATTTCTAGTCTTTTCCTTTTTTCTCGATAAAAGTATATAGATTTTATAAACAGCGTTTTTTTATTTATAAATACATTGGCAATATTTAAAATAAATTTAATTTTACAATATAGAATTGAAAATTTTGTTATTTAATTAAATAAAATTTTATCAATAATAATATTATAAATTTTTTTTTATATTTTTTGAAAAATTGTTGCATAGAAATTTAAATATATATAAATTATAGCTTAGGGAAAATACAAAAACCTAGTTTTGAGAAAAATAAATTATATGAAGCAAAAGAGATTTATATGTTTATCACATTACATATTTCACGATATCAATTTTTGAAGTAAAACATCTGTGAATACAATTAGTCTATATAGCATTAAAAATTAATTGTGATGTACGAAATATATGAATCTGAAATTGATGACAATCAATTTCGATAAGAAAACAAAACCCTAAGAGCCTGAATAAATTAATGCTTTTATGGAGATAAAAGTGGAGAATAAATAAAAATAAATTTCATTGCATAAATAGAAGTTGGATAAAATAGTAAAGTAAATGAATTGCTATGTATTGTTGACAGTCATGTGAAAAGTCGACTGTCTGCAAACTATATAGTAAACACACTGGTGGGTCTCAACAAAGCGTCTAGCATGAATTATTCAATTGATTGTCGGATGTAAAATGAGAATATAGAATCAGTCTATAGATAAGCGCACACATAGTCACAGGCAGGCGCACGCGCACGGCTAGTTAAATACAGTATATGTTGCGAGACAATATCATTGGGCGGACTTCGGGGAAAGCGAATTTGACTAAACGCACTTAAAACAGAGACCCGATCCTGTTTCGGTCTTAATTCGAGCGCAATATAATGCAGCGCTTTGGTCGATTCATGTTACACGCACACACCTCAACGCACGGAACGCGCGCGCTCCTTGAGTGGTAATCACATGAATTACGCAGGGACGGGTATATACGTATCCCGTAGTCACCGTGGACGCTACCACTAAAGCAGCGTCGTAGTCCCACAACCACAGCACAAGGCTCAAGCAGCTATAAAGTCGAGGCTTGGCGAACTATAGACTCCATTCCCAGTTATACCGTTCGCCAGGAGGCTCCTCGCATCTTCTCTCCTTCTCTCGCACGTACACACACACGCACACACACACACACGCGCGCTCGCGCACACATCAGCACACGCTCACTGTCAATCCCGCACGAAAACACAAACACACACAGTCACACGCTCACTGCACTCTCTCTGTTTTTGTCCAATCGCGTATCCGTGCATCAGTGAGTATCGCTCGACTGCCTCTTTGAATTCCTTGATCGCGTAAAAGAATACTCGGAGCACGTGTGTGCACGTGAGAGAAAAAGTATTGAGTTACAGACACAGAGAGATTGCACGAAAAAAACCATCGCCGGCAGTTACGAAGTCGTATAAAATGTCTAATACGTGCGCGCGCGCCTGCTCTCCGTCGGCTTTTCCTGTGCATCTTTTTGTTTGAATTAATCGGCACTTCAAATTCTCCGATCGTAATCGCACATTTTCGCGACTCGAGCGCATAATATTCATGTCGCTGAAAGTTCGTATTTCGCATTATTTTGGAAGTTATGAATGCTGCAGTGGCTTTAATATCATTACGCTGTTTTCAATCAATTATTACCTTGTTTTATGGAAGATTCCTTTCATTGCGTAATTAATAGAAATAGTAGCAGCATTTCATTTTAATTGCAAGTCTTTTCTTGTTCGAAATAAGTACGGTTGCCGGATATAATTAAATCCCACAGTTTTGTGATGCTACACCGTAAACGTATTTTATATTGTTACGTCGTGCTTTAATGATTTTTAAATTAAAAATTTTTATAAAATTCTCTACCACTATATCGCAAAAAAATTGCTATCTAAAAATAGTAAATAATAATCACTCGTTTATAAATAAAATTGATTCGCAATTATAAACTTTTTATAATAGAAAGAATATCGTTTTCAAAGAAAAAATATTGTAAAATGTGCAATTGTTTTGATTCACACTATCTAATAATAATCTCTCCTCGCGACTAATTAAATAATTAATCTTTTTTTTTAAACTTTAAATTGCTACATGAGAAATATTAAATACATTAATTTTATAATTTATTTATTTAAACGAATCAACTGAAATTAAACATGTATTAACAAAAATTTTGACAATTTTTATTATTTGGTACATGCAGCTCTTTGAGAAATCTACGCTTGAGTGTTAACTAATAATATTATATAAATATTTAAAAATCATAATTTTATTTTATAAAATTATCTATTGAAAAAAGTTTTACAAAATCCAGTATTTTTATTATAAATCAAAGTACTTTGATCAATTTAATGAATTTATATTTGAGTTATAGTAATAAAAATAAATTTTAAACTGACACTAATTAAAATGTATATATATAATTACACTTCAGTAAAATTGAAAACTAATTATACTAATAACAAAAAAAGTTAAAGTCAACAAAAATATTTATTAAATTATTAAAAACATTTGCTATTAAATATAATTTTATATAAAAAATAATAATAAATTGTTAAAAAAAAATTTTAAGGATGAAGGTTAGAAAATTGTTGAATTTTTATCATCTATATTTACGAACAATAAATCGTTAATAATAATAATAATGAAACTAAACTTTTATTAAATTAAATTTTTATTAAATATGAATTTAAAGATGCAAACACATATTTTTGTTTCCATTAAATTTATTATCTAAATTCAAATTTTTTTTTTATATTTAATAACAATTGTGTCAATATAAAAATATTAAACAGTTCTACTTACATAAAGGAATGTTATAAAATATACGGTTACAATAACATAATTTATAAATTACTTCCAAAATAATACAAAATAATATATTAACTATATTTAAGTAAGGGTCATTAATTCTATATTTATATAAATAAAACAAATTAAACAGTTAATTTTAAAAATAATTTTCAAAGTTTAAAAAAGTGTATGTAATACATGTATATATAAGTGTATTAAAAGATATATTAGAAATAATTAACATGAATAAATTATTCATGCATTTTTTAAATTGAAGCAAATAATGCAGTACATAAATAAGTGAAACAATAAAAAATAAATTAACTTTAGATTTATATATTAATACTACTTTATAAAACTATATATAAATATATAATTCGGTAATCAATTATTAATTCATTGCGTGAATTTTCATTAGAAAATTTAAATAAAAAAGGTTCATTATATAATTTAATATCTAAAATCTTCCGAAAAATACAAAAAAAGCATATGGAGATTTATGATGTGTGTTTTAAATTTTGTGCATAAAATACTATAAGTGTTTATTAACAAATCAAATTTCTTAAAAAACAGAAATCAGCCGATGTAAGTTTGAGGTCTGATTCCTGCATCGCTGTATCACCCGACTTGTAATAGGTATGTATATTAAAATTTATAAAATAAATCAGTAAAATTTTATTATAATTATGTTGAATTTTATCGTACCTATTATAGGTATTTTTGAAAAATTAGTAGCTTAAGTTTCTATTATTTTTAAGAATATAGGTTTAAATTCAAAATATAATTGTTTAAAAATAAAAAATATAATTTTCCACTAATACGGAAATATTATACCAATAATACTTTAACTCAGCAAGTTAAATTACATATTTTTAATGTAATTTTAAAGTTTTTGTATTATAGCAAGCTCTATAAAGGTAAATAATAATCTGAGTATAGAATAACTTATTTGTAATTTGAAAACTTCAACTTTGTGCTTTTATAAATGTTGTTGATTAATCGTACAATTTAAATACATGTATATTGTTAAAAAAGTATACATAAAAACCAAATATAACTCTTAATAATAATAATTTCAAACATTTTTAATTAATAATAACTATAGATGTTATTTATAATTATAAAGTTAAAATAATTTATAAATTCGGTCTTCACAAATAAATAAGTAGTGTAACAATTTTTTAAAAACATGTTTTATGTTTTTCGATAATATATATTTCATATAAATAAAATCAATTTTAATTTTAAGTAAACCAAAAATATGAATTAGTATTTATAGTAAAGTGAAATGGAATTTCGAAATTACGTTAAAAGCATATAATTCATCTTTGTTAAAGATTAATTATTAGGGATTATATTTGCTATATTGGTGTCAAGTTATTCCTTCCAATACTTCATTTAATCATTATTTACTTTGCAGAAAACATTATACGAAATGTTTGTAAAATAGACACACGCACTTACACACACACGCGCGCGCATGAAGTTATTTAAAATTTTTTTTTTTTTCATAAAATATCTAGAAGTTGTAGGTTTACTATAACAATTGCAAAAGTAAGCTTCTGCTTTTACTTAGATATTTTAATATAATTTTAAATTATGAATTATATATTTTTAATTGTCTGCAATAAATTTTTAATTTTCTCACCAATTAAAAATTTAATGAATTTAAATGAATGTAAAAATCAACAAAACTATTGTTTAATAATTTGCAGAAAAATATAATTCTTACAGGTTTTAGACAACTTTTTTCAATAACAAAAATGTTATACAATAGATTTGTTATCTTCAGATGTTTTATATTTATTTTATTTTCTAAATATAATTTAAATAAAAGTTTTAATCGTGATAATATTTATTTTACAAATATTCGAATACTTTGAATACACAATATATTTTTCTATATATTCTTCAATTTTTTATAAATAATTAAATCTCTAATTAAAAAAATATTCTCGCAAATTAATTTTTTAATCTTATAATGTACTATTCAAAATATTAACAGCTAACGATCTCGCATTGATCTCTGAAAGAGTGTTGGTACTATTATCCAACCATTTCACGTTTTATATAATATAAAATTTAAGTAAATAAAGGTTTAAAAGTATATTTAATATGTAATTTAAAAAATAATTTTAATACATTATATAATTAAAAATTATTGAGTTTTCGTTATTTATAAAAAACTAATATTTATCTAAAAAATATGTAAAAGTGGTATTGACATTGTTAAATACATATTCGAAAAATTTAATTTATATGAACTGTTAATTATTTACCATTCTTAGTATTTTTTATAATTTCGTATTTTTTTAAATAAATATATATGGATATTTTTCTAATCTTGATTCCGATTGCATGGGTTATACGACATAGCTGTTCAGTAAAATTACGCAAAATAAGACTTTGTTATTTCCGATGGTATATCTCGTTGGAAGATTATTATTATCAAGTAATATTTTTTAAGTATTTTATACCCTATGTAAGTAATAGAAACCGGTTTACAAAATTACGTATAACTTTCGTACAGTGGCCTTACAGGCAGTAACAAGTAAATTTAAATGATAATCTTGAGGTAGAAAGGATGAATCTTTTTAATTGCTTTTATGTCTGAAAGATTCAAATAAAGACTATAAATTACCCAATGTTCATTATATCATTCTATTGGTAATGATTAAATACATTGAATGACCCTCGCGTATTCTTTAGCATTAATTAATAGATGTAAAGTGCAATTCATCGTTGATGTAAATAATGGTACAGGTACCTTAATAGATAAAAGATGAATTTTAATTATGTACTTATAGCAGATATCTCTAAGATTTTATTAAAATATCTTTTGTTGAATGTAAGTAAAATTACGGGTAATAAAACCTTCAAGAAGAACAAAGCAGATGAGAGTTCAAAACTGATGTAAATATATTCCTTGAGCAATTATAAATATATGTGCGATTATTGGTTCTTACGTAAATTAAAATGAATTTTGTTAACAGTATGAAAATTGAATATCCAAATACAACATTTATTTTAATATTAGATAATCTAAATATTAGTTTTAAAAAAATGTTAATGAAATAGTTAATAATAAACTAATACAATTTATGTAAAAAATAAAATTATTGTAGATTCATTTAACTTTTAATATATAACGAACAAATTAACACATTTATAAAAACATGTATGTATAATTTTTAATATTCATGAATTAATTCTACAAAAATTAAATTTAATAATTTTAATTCCACATTTTTATTTTATATTTATCATGTAAAAATGATAATTCATTCGTTCAGATAAACATCGAATATGAGTAGTTCAAGTATTATTTATTTATGTCTAACTTCACATCATTAATAGTGTTGTATTAAATTGAATAGAAAATGGGGAAAGCGTCGTTAATTCAATTGAAAAGGTTAATGACACGAAATTATGCTGATTAACGAATAATTTCATCAAAATCTGATTTTGATATTTTTAAAAATTTAATAAAATATTTATTTTATTCTATAAATAAATTAAAAATTCAAATAAAATTTGCAATTTTTTAATTTTACACTCTTTTTAATGAGAAAAATAGTAATTAAAAAACGACTCGTTTTTATTGAAAATTAACATTAGCTTTGTTTACAGTAAATAGTATATATTTTATATTCTTTGTTTTTATTTAAATATTTATGATATTTAAGTAAAAGTATATGCAGTTAAAATATTGAAAATATCTTTATAAATTGGAAAAAAATATTTAAAACATTTATAGTTTTAGTTAAACACTTAACAGAGATACCTAGATCAATGTATATTCAAAGGAATTCCTGAATCAGTTCTAAGTAAAATGCTATTTTTACGTGTAAAATTTTATGTAAATAAAATTATTGTAATGAGGTTGAAAATCATTTCAATTATTAATCAACGCGTAAAATTTTGTTAAATTTATTATTAGTAAATTTATTCGTTACTTAATATTATAGTACTTTAAATATAATTAAATCTCTTTACAGTACCTAAAATATCGAGACGTAAAATAAATTGTAATGACTTTAACGATAAATTTTATTGTTTTTTTGACAACAAATATTATTTAATGGTCAAGTTTATATGAATCCATTAATATACCATATTGAATTTATAGAATAAATGTATAGAAAAATATTACCAAGAATAATTGAAATAACAATATAATTAATGCTATAATAAAAATATTGAAATTTTATAATTAATTAATAATACATTGCTATGTATCTGTAATCAATGTATTTGTATAAAATATTTCGCTCGTATTTATTTTTTTGGTATTTGTACAATTATTATTTAAATATGAAAGTTACGCAAGATACATATTAATGAGCAATTCATTTTAATTTTTTCCGTAAAAATTAAGAATTTAATAATAAGCTTTTCTTTAGATTTCACTAAAGTGGACAATCTATTAGAAATATTCATACATATTTAAACATTTAATTTTCACAAAATCAGTAACAATAAGATGAATAATTCTAAATAAATGTTTCGTTCAATCAAGGATATAGCTAGATTCAATTATGTACTGTTTATTAATAAATATTTGCAACAATGGCTTTTAGATTACCGTTATTAAAATAAAATAAAATCGGTGTGCGTTATCTTTCAAAAGCAATTAGGAAATGTAACAATTATTCATAATTCTATTCGAAATCAAACTTTTGCCATTCAGCAGATATGTGGTTGATTTTCGTTCCCGTGATTCTGACAGCAGTCAGCTGTCACCCTCCCGAAATACTGTACTCCTGGGATAAGCTAGACTATAACTTTCCGAATGAATCAATGAGAATGGCATATATCGCATCCGGAGATTTCATTCAGGCCGACAACCTACCAGTGGGTGTCAGTGTATGGAGGGACAAAATGTTCATTACGGTTCCCAGATGGAAGAAAGGCGTCCCGGCAAACTTAAATTATATTTCAATGTCGAAAACTACAGGTAATGCAACTTTAAACTAATAACTTGAGCGTTATACCAGAAAATTCGTCACCCATAATTATCGAGCATTTGAATTTTGTTTGCGGCCAAAAAGTCAAGTCTCCGCAACTCACTCCTTATCCTAAATGGGAGACGAATGACGTTCATTCGAATAATAATGATGTAACCATCAGCATCTTTCGCATGAGGGTCGATGCCTGCGATCGACTTTGGGGCGTCGACACCGGAATCGATGATATATTGGGTGATACTAAAATAGTGAGGCCACCTCGACTCATTGTGATTGATCTGAAAACGGATCAGGTATCCAAGATTTTTATATTTCATTAGCTTAATTATTGTATTATGCCGTTGCCTCGTTATGCATATTAATGATTCATTGTTATCAAGCTGTCTGGCAGGAAATAAGCTATTTTGTATTTCTTGCCTTGCCGAGCTAACGACGAATCGTACAGGTAACTTTAAAAGTTGCGATAGAAATAAAATTACGTCCTTGTCAATAAAACTGATTTTTATGTCAAAAAAATAAAGTTTCACGGAGCATTTTTTATTGAAAATTCATTGTTGAGAAATGTGTGACTCGTTAGGTAATTTGATAAGTATTAAGATTCTTACGAAAGTCTGTGGAACTTTTTATAAATACGTTTGATTTAATACACGTACTTCGTCTTGTTTTATGAATTTATTTGTTAATATCACATTTCACGCTTACAATAGGGTGCTATAAATAGCATCGTTAAATATTATAAAATATTATCATAGTTATTATAGTAAAAAAAAATAAGAAAACGTCAGTCGAGTTTAAAAATATCAATATAGCAGCGCCAGTTGTATAACCGAAATTCCGCGGTGATAGTTATAAATGAAACATAAAAAATGAAAGTTAACAAATCATTCCTTTATGTATTCTAAATATCTTGAAATTAATAATACTGAGAAAAAGAGATTATTAAATTCATTGATACCATTAACGATCCGAGACGATATTCAAGATATACACGTCCGTATATATTAGTTAGAAATGATAAATGATGCTTCAGTACCCAGCAAGGGTTGAGAGAAAGCGAGGATTGACGCGAGGAACATAACCAAGGGAGAATTGTATTTTTATTTTCAGATAATTCGTAGCTACACTTTAAAAGATTCGGATCAGAAAGCTGATTCCTTCTTCGCTGACCTTGCCGTGGATGTAGACAAAGATTCTTGTAACGACGCCTACGCCTACTTATCTGATCTTGGAGGATACGGTCTCGTCGTTTACAGCTGGGCACAAAATAATTCTTGGAGATTCCATCACAATTACTTTCATTTTGATCCTTTGAACGGTAAGATAATGTATACTTTTACGGTCATACGATATCGCGTCAGTGAACTGCAGAGCTCTTAAAAAAGTGCATTTTATTACTCGGAAATGTGGAAGAATGTGTGAATGTGTTGAATTATCGCGCGCGCGAAAATTGAAGTGCGAATGGATGTATAAATTCAAAAAGTATTCATTGATGATTATCATATATTTAAAGTTTTACTTACGATTGCTAGATAGAATCGCTTTTCAATGTAAACGTTCTATTAACTCTTTTACAATGACTTCTTCATTCCAAGACTTTTATCAGATCATGAGAAACAAGTTTTTCAATATCAACAAAAATCTCATTAATGCGTATTTAATGAAGAAAACAGGAAGTGTAATTGATATTAAAAATCCTTATTCGTGCTTTGAACGTGTTACTTATAATATATGGATGTAAAATAATATATATTTTCCTCAGCCTTTTTACATGCCGCGATAAATTAATTTAAGTAAATAAAAAATCCTAGTTGTCAGAGCTATCATTGTCCATTTATTTTTCAAACAAAAAATTTACATTAAACTCGGATGTTTGAAGAGTAATGATACATAGCACGATACGGTCTACAAGTTATCATTATGTAATATGGCAAATACGAGCATTCGAAATTAGTCAGTGAAATACTTACTCCGTAAAATTCGTTGATTTTTGTATCGGACATAAAGTTCCTTACAGAGCACGCAATTTCACGTAAATTTCCAATCCAATTATTGTCACTGCGCGACGATTTTGCGACGTCTAACTGAGAAAGCGTTTCGCATCGTTAATTCGCTCGAACAACGTGCAGGCGACTACAACGTCACGGGGATAAACTTCCACTGGACCGACGGAGTATTCGGACTTGCCGTGTCGCCACGCCGGGAAGATGGATCGAAGACATTGTACTTCCACGCTTTGTCCGCCATCCGTGAATTCTCCGTGCCCACGTCTGTGCTAAGGAACGAGTCGAGCGCTACCTCGGATAATTATTATTTGTTCTCGTTGGCCGGCGAAAAAGGCCCGAGCAGTCAGGGGACATCGTCGGCCATTGATTTGGAAACGGGAATCATTTATTTCACGCAAGTCAACCGGCATGGAATTGCCTGCTGGAATACAAAGATGCCTCTCAATCCGGATACGTTCAGTGAGTACATTTGTATGAAATTTGTAAGATATTGATTTTATAATGAACCGCGACTCGTGCAATGGACAAAACAATTCTTTATTTCCAAAGTTCTTGATATGAACTCGGGGCAGTCGAGATAAATTATTTACAATGTGTAAGTAAAAATATCGATTTTGTGAAATTAAACGAAACGTATATTTCAAATGCTGCATTATTGTTTTAAAAAATAAAACTGCAGTTACATAAAGCTCATAAAATCTCTAAATAAAACTTCTTTTACTTTATTTGTAATGATAAATTTTCATGATGAAATTCTTAAATTATAAATAACTTTTATTTTATGCGTTTTTGAAACAGCAGTAAAATTTTGCTAATGAAATATTACTTTACGAATAAATCAATTTTTCAGATCTCATTAACCACGACGAAGAAAAACTGGCGTTCCCAAATGATATAGCAGTTGATCCAATGGGTAAAAAATTATATACCTTGATGAGTAACGTTCCAAAATTGATGTACGACCGATTAGGAAAGGATAATAAGTTTTTCGTTCATGTGAATATATTAGAAACGGTTGGCCACCATTGTGGAATGCATTCGCATGCTCACTGATTTTTTATGTGATATGAATATAGATTATATATATATGTATATGTATATTGTAATATAAGATGTACATTAATATTTGTATGTTATAATTTTATAACTAATGCGACGAAGAATTTCTCATCACTTAATCAAATTTATACCTTGGTTGTTTGTAAAATTATGTAAATTTATTTTTCAACTTTAGGAAAATGCATTTACCTTAAGTTGATAAGATCTTCTTATTAATAAACTGCGTTGATCGGCACCGTGTATTCAGTTGATAAAGTAGAAAACGCTTCCACGCACTCTTCTATCGACAGATTTGTAGAACACGAATTGTTGTCATCTACAATTTAACAATAAATATCATTAAATAAATGGTATATTTTGCTTACTTTACTATTATTTTGGAATATATATTTTTTGGACACTTTAGAAATTTGCAATCTACATTTTCGCCACGTTATCTGCGATCTTAAATGAATAAAAAAAAAAATTAAACTACGAGCAAGGTTTTAAAGATGATACCAAAATACCATGCCATTACATTAAAAGAGTGTCCATATTGAAGAAAGAAATATTTAATGAGCTTGAATGCACAGATAAAAGTACGTGAGTGCACGTAACTTAAATCTCTAAAGACTTGAGATACAATGCTGAAGAGCAAAGCCAACACAGTGTTTTATAAGTTAACAATCCCTGGAGACAAGCCAAAGCGTTTTTTAATCGCGAAAAGCGCTTCTACCTCACACAGTCACCCACTTGACTTCCGACACACGTGCATTAAAAGTTCTTCAAAAATAAAGGAAAAGAAAGGGAAGAAACGTTTAATGGGCAGGAGGCGGTGACTTGACGGCGTTGGTCGCTTACTTCAGGAGCCAGGAGCGCTCTCCGCCTCTGCACGTGCTAACAATGAAAATCTTTTGAGACGCGAAAATTGACTCACTCGTCCGTGGCTCCCGTCCCGCGCCTAACTAGCCAACTATGCCTGTCGCTTATAGTCCTTTATTTTTTCTCGAGCGTCTCTTTCTCCTTGAATGACACGGAAGCTCCAAGCTCGAGGTCGATCGTAAGGGCAGGACAATTAGCTGAATGAAAATGTAACACGAGACTGCACGTGACTTTCGCGAAGCTTCTGCACGAAAGCAAGCGCTCTTTATTTTCCTCTCCCCCTCCTCACATCTCTTCTCTCTTTTGATCAATCCCTATCTTTGTCTAGCGATTGTCACTTTGTCAACCGGTCGAGGGCTCGCGTGGAGAGGGTCCTCAAGAGGCGTCGTAGAAAAGTTCCGTCCCCGAATCTCCGACAGCACTTGACAGCGGGTTTTAATTACCTTTTCGAGGCTTCACCGTTTTTTGACGTTGGCGGTGAGAGCGAGAGTGAATGGTCTAACCCTTAAAAAGAAAAAGCAAAAATAAGAACCGGACTGTCGGGAGTTTCTCTCGTGGGGCACATTTTGCCTCTCGACGTGTGTGTGCGCGACAATATGAAGGTTTGAAACCCGGCAACACATCGCGATGAAAAATGTAATTCAAATTTGGTTCGGGTCTAGCTCCAGGTTTTTGTGATGCATTCCATTCAGTGTATACGAGGTCGATAAAAGGATGCATAAAATTTTGTATTTGTTATGGTTTCCAGCTCTTTGTACTAGAGCTGTTCGTATGCGCGGTCGAGTAAAGTTTGTGAAAAGAGCCAAAATATGCCAATCAGTGAAGCTTCTTTAAAAAATCGTTGCAGCGTTTTTCAAATAGGCAAACTAGAATTTTATGTTGTTATAATCTAATTAATTTTTCATTTATAAATTCTTGTCTCGATCTAAGCATTTTCTGGACTCGCTCAATAATTTAACGCTACTTGAGAAGAATAAAATATATATATTTATTATTTACAACGTACAAAATATAACAAAGTAATGACAAAAAGATTACGTTCCTGAGCATTTTCTAAAACTTTTTGAAATATATTTGTTTGATTTCTAAATTGAAAGAGCTCCGCTTCTTTCATATATATTACTTCAATATATTGAAATAAACTAGTTTCAATTTCAAAAAATTCTTAATGTCTTTGTACTCAAAACTTTTGATGTTTGGACCTGTATCATATTACTTACTCGGATTTGCTTCAATGTATACGTTAAAAAATTATAATTATGTTTGAGCTTTAAATATCTCTTACTGACATACATAATATAATTAAACTGTCAATCAAATTACAGAGCGGACAAATATTTTTTGAATACTTATATCTAAATTCAAAATACTATATTATTTCGGGCTCGATTTTACTGTAAAATGGTTTATTATTAAAATAATAATAAAGCAGTAAATTATGCTTTAACTATAGAAGGGCTTCCAGTGGTATATAATTGTAAAAGATGCAACTTTCAATACGCACATTGGACTTATTTAAATTCAATCGTTACGGAAAACGTAAAACAAAGGAAAGTTGGGCGATTATTAAACAATGATAACATCGTTATTAACTTTTTTATTCGAGCAGAAGAGTAATTGTATAAGCCCTTTCGGTCTTATTATCCGAAACCACGTTTTTCGTCACGCCTTGCAGTCTTCAAGAAGTACAGATGGTCAAAATTGGATAGAGTTTAGTTCATTTTGTTCGTAGTTGATGTCATTTCTAGACAAGTGTGGGAATTTCTCTTCAATTGCTGAGTTGTAGCGACAGAAAGTTAAATAAAGAGGGTGGGCTTGTTTCCGGAATCGAAAATTTTATTAGTTTTCATTTAAAAATTAATGCGAGTATATAGTATCACGTAGATTTGACAGTTACAATTGCAATAAAGAAATTAATCTAATGTAAAGAGTCAAGTAACAATGAATTTCGTAATTTTGCTTAGCATGTTTCTTTCATTTCACTTGAACGCGTAATAATTATTGGAAGGACAGATCCAACGGTATTTTTAATCGAAATATGTTTTCGGGATGAAAAAACGAGTGCTCCGAATTGTCTCTTGCTGCCATTTAATATTCTCGAATTTGTTAACTCTGAAGTAATCTAAAAAGAAAGTCGATGAACGGAAAACGCGTGTCTGGAAAAAGAATGTTTCTAAACATAAAATACGAAACTAAAGAATCCAGCAAAAAGATCCATTTAAAAGCAAACGCACGACCACGAAGTCTACCCTATAAAACGCAAATCGGCTCATCTACCCCGCGCGCCGAAAAAACCTTGTCACAATATAATTCACTTTTCTTTCGGGCTCTTTTCCATACGTGCAAATCCCTTTACTCATTTCTTCCTCTCCTTCGTCGCCTGCCGCCCCAATCGACCCGCGCTACATCAGATTCCAAAGCAGTGTTTGGCGCAGCGCCTATTTGGGATTGTCGTTGCAGTCGCAGTCGCGTTTTCCGGCCCCAAGCTCATATCTGCGCGTGCGAAATAAATATAAAAGAAAAAAATGAAAGTCGCGCCGGACACATGTCGCGCGTACGCGCACGCATGTACGGATTAATGTAGCGCTTTACGATCAATGAACTAATTACTCGCTGGGATATTCTCGAGTGCACTCCTTTTTTCACTTGCTTGGGTTCCTCTGTCGCTTCGGCTCCCGCTTCACTACGCTCCTCTGCATCCTGCAGCTGAGCCCCTGAATCATCGAGGTACTCGAGAGCCGAACACGAGCGAGCGCCCGAGTCCATTTAACGCAACATCTGTTATTTTCTACTCGAGTTCTCGTCTTCTCCCCCCACCCTCCCCCCTCCTCCAAGCCCTCTCTCGTTCGCGCGCGTTTTTTCTCTGCCTCTTCGGCTCTCTTTTCACGTGCAGGAGAGCTGGAAAGCGGGATATGGCAAGAAGTGAAGAGTTTCGTTGGGAAACGAGTGGAAAAATGCACTGCGATTTTTCCTCGGGCTCTCGCGCGTCTCGTGAATGCCATCATTTGTGTCGAGAGCGAGATTTTCGAGGAGTTGGAAGAGGTAGAGTGATTTTTCGATTATTGGCCGCTGGTCGATGCCTTTCTCCCATTTATGAGCGCAGGAGACGAGGCGTACCACATTGTCGAGCGCTGCTTTCAAAAGGTTTTTCCTTTTTTCTCCTCCTCGTTCATTCTCTCCTTAAAGAGCTCCGTGTATTTTGTTACGGTCTTATTTATCCCGGGCGTCAAGAGGGACAGACGAGAAAAGTCGAGATCGTGAGAAGATTTGCGCCATGTATGAAATTTCTCGACGCTTTTCCCGCTGAGGCAATGAGTCAGAAAACTGATTTCCGGAGCGTGTCCATGTCCGGTCGTGTGTGCGACTGACGTTCAATATCGCTCTATCGAGATACGTAATATATAGATACGTACACACCGTTTCATATCCGGGAGCGCGGCAGATCTGGACGATCGGAGTCAAACTTTGTGAAAGTCTTCGAATCTTGCCATTTGCGAGGAACGAGCGCAAAATTGTGTGCATTACGGGAATCCATTGTTTTTCAAGAGGAGCGCTTTTGCCAACTTTGCACTGTTGCAAACTCTTTCTAGATAAGAAATAACGAATGTCACGAGTGACGTGAAAGAAAATAGAGGGGCCTATCGATAAAATACATTAATTTCCTTCGCTCTAATATGACTGATTGGGAGGGTGAATTTGTCGGGAGCACAGCGAATGTCAAAGATAGAATTTTCTCATTATTTATCATTAGCAGAGTTTATTCATTTAACGGAACTTTTATCCTCTACATAATTAATAAATCTCCCTACCATACATTATTAATACATATTTAATAATTCCTTATTAGCCGAGAGTATCTAAGTTTAGTAGCAGAGATCTTTGCTGTATTCTACAGCAAACGTCAATTTTCAGATTTATCTCGATGATATTTTAGTGCAAGAATCACTTTATGGAACTACGCGGTCGGGTTTTAATGAATTTCATATCTACCACTTAAAGTTTCCAGGCTGAAGTCAAATACAGATAACCGAAATAAGCGACCAGTTTTATGTACATTATTAAAAGATTCCTACGATTGATCGATACGAAATTATCATTTTAAATATTTGAAATTAATATGGCAGCCGTAATTTGTTAAACATTTCAATCGCTATATTTAAGAAACAACCTCTAAAGATTCGACAGTTCGGGAATTATCCTTAAATTCGGCTTCTTTTTCAGACCAAAAGCAAAAACGACCCCGGCGTATAACAATTTCGCTTGCGCGTCGTCGACGTCTTCAGCGACGCACAAAAAGACCGACAGCCCGGCGGTTCGATCCAACGATAAATAGGATATACACCCCATTCAATGCCGGAGGGAGTGGTTCCGCAGGGGGGAAGAGGGAACGAGATGCAAGGCAAAGCAAACGTCTTTTACAAAGCGATAATTGACAATACCCACGTGTAATCCGTGCAATTACAAGATCTCGGATCCCCACGCATGCGACGTGACGAAGAATCTCTTTTTTGCGCATTACCATTAGCTCCATTACGTGCGCGAGACTTCGGGAACGTGGCGCGGCCCAGCGACACATACTCGCATACGAGCCCTGTACAGACGAGCTGCGTCAGTCGTCGGTGTTGGTGCACACGGAGAGGAGGAGTCACCGCTTATCGCGGCGTCCATCTGCCTGACAGCCACCAATTAAAACATGCTAACGAGCTGCTGATCTGGCCGATAGCTCGCGCGGCCATCGGGCCTAATTAAATTCGCGAGCGCGCACCGAGGATCGAACGCTATTGCGGGTGACGGGGAGGACCGGCAACAGAGGGGAGAGGGACAGGAAGACACGAACGACGACATCATGAGCTTCGGCTGCGGCGCGCGAGGAATAGGCTTCGATCTTTATTTTCCATGCCACGCCTGCCAAACCGCACAATGGCAATGCAAAGAAAAAGAAGTGGAACGAAATGCGACCAGATAAACATCGCTCGAATCAATCGGATGAATAGCTCCGGCTGTGCCTGGGGCTTTGGTTAGGGGTCGCCGGGCGCTCGTTAAAACCGCGAGAAGAGCCTCGGTTTTATCGGCACGCGGATAACCGAACTTTCCGGTGCGCGTCTGTTCGAGAATCATCTTCGCGCTTTCGCTCAATTTTATATTTTCGCTTCATCTAAATATTTTTAACGCCCGCGATTAGATTTTACGGCGCGCGATGAAAAATACGAGCGCAGCAATGTTTTTGTCCATTCGGTCTGCTTGTTAAATTTAACGTGCTCCGTTTGTTAATTTGAATGAATGAATATTTACATACACATGCTCGTTACCGTTTTTCACGCTTACTTAGTGGCTTTCGTTTTTACAACGGAGTTTCAACTATTATATCGAATTTTTTGTCGCGATGTTTCAGTACTCTCTAATTATTAACGGAACGCGTGGAAAAATATTAATTCGTGAAGGAGACGTAAAACATAAGTCCTTGTGTCTGTTTCAACTGTGTATAAAAATGTGAAAAGGTTAGTCGGGCAGGTTCACGCATAAAATTTAAAAATGCTTCGAAATAAATAAAACTAGGGCGTATTCTTTGCTACTTAGGGTTTCTTTGAGGGTGATTCTTTGAAAATATTACTTGATCGTTAAATAAGGTGAAAATAACGATTATAATAATTTATGTGTCAGGCGTGGGTCAAGCATTTTATACGCGAAACAAAAATAAAATTGTGACAAAATGCAAAATAAAATTCTTTTCGCGTGCTGAAATAAAACATTTATTAACATCGAGTCAATCTATTGAGATTACACGTTTTAAAATATTTTATAGATTACAAAATAATTGTGATAAACGCTCTCGATCCAGATATCTATATATATATATATTCCTGCAAGAAAACGCGGTAAAATTTTAGGAGTAATAAATTTTTTACAATTTTCTGTTAATTTTCATTAAATATTATTTACTACCTTATAGATTCGCTAAGAGTGCACTAAATTCAACTATTCAAATTCTTGTAAATTATATCAAAGAGCAGAGAACAGAAAGGAGAGAATAACGCGAAAAGAGGCAAATCGAAGGGGAAGCTACAAAAGCGGACAAGGACGTGCATTTTTAATTATCATTAAAGGAAAGATATATAGAGCTCTTAATTTCATGGAGTATGCCATGCTACCGTCATTTTCCCGAAACTTTAATATTGCTTAATTAAAGGCTCCACGAGGTTGTGAGTTCCTGGTACGTTTTTTCTTTTCTTCTGAGCGCTGCATCTATATGCGCGACTTATGCAAAGTACAAAGTGAATCGCTAAAACAGCGCACGACGCTCTGGCGGAATCACGCTAACCGGACCGTTAATGTCTACAAAAGAGTATGACTTTTTCAGCGTCGCGCTGGTCGCAAGTCTTCCTCCTCTCTGTTTATTTTAAGAGTGTGGGAAAGTCCCATAAGGTCCGTCCTTTTGAATATTTTCATACTGCGGAGCTTTAAACGGGAAGGCACCAAATGTACGTTCGTATAATTATTATGTGCAGTGCGTATGCGTCACCGTGTGTGTGCGTACCCACGATGAAAAAATGCGTAAATGGGAATGTTTTGCAAGTCGAAAAATATGTAGTGATTTATCGCAACGAAAAATTCAGCTATTTTTTCTTTGTTGTCGTGTTTTCGAGTTGTTTACGGGGTGCAGCGGCGTCGCGCGCATTCTAGTTTTTCATCCGTGTATGCAATATTTCAGCGATAATCATGTTGATATGCAGTTGAAAACAAATGCATCTCCCAATGAGAAAGTATTTGTTTAATGCGTGTAACGTGTAAATTTATCTTGCGCTCGTTATACGATGCCATACTAGATTGAATATTTTTATCAAAAACTAACACGAGACCAAACCAGTGATAAAGTCTTCACGCGAATTAATATAGTTGTTATTAGTTTTCAAATGGAACTCACTGAATTAAAATTTCTATTTAAATGCTAAGTTAATGCTTTTCGATTTTCTGATAAAAATACAGATATTGAAAAAAAACCTTCTATTTTCCTTTACTTTTTCTGCTTAGCGTATTTTCGATACTTAGTTTTAATATACGATTGAGATTACAATCGTCGAATAATCAATTTTACTTCACGTATTCGATAATTTATAATTATAAATACTTTACTGTTGCAATTTCAATATAAATTATTTGACATTATCCTTAATCGCATAGCTCTTACTTTGAAATAACATGAAACAACAATTACTTTAGGAATTAAGTATTTTTTGTCTCTTTTGCTTTACTTTTGTCCTAAAAACTTGGTTTCTTGGTTAAGAAAGCGTTTTTTGAAATATTCTAATTTTTCACGAGGAACTAATGGAATTAAAGTTCGTTTTCTTTCAATCGAAAAAAATATTTTTCCAATTAGAAGCAGAAGTTCATTTTGAATACTCGAGAGTCAGTACCTGCATTCTAAGATTATATGCAAAGTCTAAAAACACTTAAGAGACACCGATGAATAAAAACTACTTGAAGCTTTCAAGTACTTTTACCAGAGATGATTCTTGAGCTTTGCACTCAACATAACATTGCATACCACAGTATTTTTATTTCATTCAATTATAAATTCAATGTTAAATTGAACGAATAATTTACCATATTCAATGTGTTAATTCCAAGTACTATTAATATTAAATGGAATAAATCTTTTAAAAACTTGATTTGGAAAATATTGCTTATCGTAAGTTGTTTCTAAATCTGTAAATATAATTATGATTATATTAATATTATAACTATCATTTAATAATACAATGTTTCTCAAATTGAAAGTATGTTTATAATTTTCTTAATGCTTCTTTTAAAAAATTAACAATTATTTTACACGTATTTTGATTCAATAGACCGAGCCGAAACTTATAATTAGATTGACGCAAAGAAGATACAATGTTTGTTACGCATTTGCAATTATTGAATTATTAAAAAAAGATAAAATTTAGTAAATATTTTTGTAAAATTAACATATAAGAATATTAATTGCTTTTTGGATTAATGGTTATATGCCACCAAAGTAATATATCATTTTGCTGCTTTTAACTACGTATTATCATTAGACACGATTACCAAAAAGGGTTTACACTGCTTAAAAACGTCAGTAGCATAAATCATTGATAAAAAAAACTCATAAACGCGGGATTTTATACAACGCAACAAATACATTCTCAACTGTCTGAGTATTTTTTCGAAGGCACTATGCGTACTGGAAGCTTCAGCAGGTCATTTGTAGGAGCCGAGCCACCAGTCGAAAATCCAAGTTACGCGTCTGCCAACTCGCGCACTTACTCATACGATGCACGCTTCATAAACAATTACGTGGTAATTAAGCGAGCATTCCCACGCGTCTGGTATCTCACACTGTCGGAGGCCTACGCTTTGATTGATGTTGACGGAAAAATGATTTTCCCGCGCGACGCTTTGCCAGCGAATCAGTTGACAGGCGTCCCTTTCATAAGAAGCGAAAGAAAACGTAACGAGCCGGCGTATACAAAAGGAAGAAAAAGCCGAGGCATTGCGTCATTTCTCTTTCTCCGCCTCTGTTCGCGCCTCGAAAGCCTCTTCCCGTTGTGTAACACATCCACATTGGATGCATGGTTGTGCACGCGTGTGCAGTGTCAGCTGACGCGGTCCACAACTCGAGCGGGAAAAGGGAGAAGGAGCGGGTTCCGATACAACCTCCTCCTGCATATCCTCCTATGCCTTCTCCTGTTCCTCGTCATCGCTCAGTTCCCGTAATTTTTGTCGACTCGCACACAATACCCCAGCTGATTAATCCTCAGGCCACGAGCTCCTTCCCCCGCGTATAATCATCGAGGAAGCAGCGAAGGGGTTGCTTCCGTTCTGCTGTCTCGCCTCCCTCCCGGGATTTGTAGTAGAGTCATTGGGCTATATTATACATCGGACGCTTGCACACACGCGTTAACGCGAGCTTTCGTGCGTGTCTATGTATCGCTTACAACCGCATCCGTGTTACACACCTACACACAAACGCCTCCGGTTTTGCGATAGAGCATTGCGTTGGCAAGTGGCCGAGTGCAAAAGGGGTGTGTTTGTATACTGAAATGTGTGGGTGGTTGGGTAGGTGAATTTAGGAGTCCGCGGCCGGCATTCGTGGTGCACAATGTAGCCGTAACGAGATAATTGCAGGCGTCGTCGTAGTAGTCGTCGTCGCTGCGCTACCGCCGCTGACGCCGACGCCGCCACCACCGTCAGCATCGGTGGCGTCGACGTCGTTGTGCGTAGTGGTTGTGCGGCAATGGCTTTACTTCGGTAACCCACGCGCCGGATACTATCGCTACTTAACGAGTGGGAGAAAGACGACACTGCGGGGATTGGATGGCATTAGATCGGATTGGAGTGGAATGAATTGGTCGGCGATTACTTGACAGATACACCCACCGTCTTCTCTATTCCCCGCTCTAGTCCACCCCCTATATCTTTATCCCATTTTTCCGTGCAGGAGCGCATATGTAAAGGCACGCACGTATCTCTGACCCTCTAATTCTACGCCCCACTATTTCTATTTGTCCACGAACGCGCCGTGTTTGGAGGCTAGCGAAGGAGTGCTTACGCGAATTATCAATTACTCGCTGATATTTGTTCGCAATTACATCGCGGGTGGATACGGGAGTCTACGTCCTTGGATACACTTGGAGTCATGCTACTTTCCAAATCCATGAAATTGCAGCAGGTGACAATAACTCGTTAGGTATTGTCAGGAGGAGTACCGAGGGAACTGAGCGAAAAGGTTACTATGTTGAATATAAAGAGAGGACGATTGTGTTTTATCACGCGGTGCTTGACTTCGGATGCGGCATTGCGGTCGGCGAGGGAATTGAAATTGGCAGCAGTCTTCCCTCGCTCCCCTCGGCTCTGTTGCCGCGATCGTTGTCGTGACGGATCCTTGCGGGGAACTTGAAATACCGAAAAATGTGAATTGTGCGCACAAAATAGATATAAATGGTAAACATGACTTTTCAGGGGTATCCCTCTGCTGTGGCTACACTTACTTTCAATATGCTTGGATCCCCGAGTTTAAACCGACAGTGGCTGAAAAACTTTAAAACAAATATGCAGTATTCAAATGGTTTTTTTATTTTTATTTTTCCCGCGAATCTATATTACGGAAAAAAGTCATTGTTTTTGGAGTTTATGAATTAAGTACAGAATTCTTTAATTTATTAATAACTTGAAGCCCTTATTCAAGGGCTTGCATTATACTTTTTTACAAAATAAATAATAAATAATAAATATAAAAGAAAAGTATGCAACTAGTTTTCAGATATTCCAATATAAATTGAAGAGATTCTATATTTTATCGCTGCGTTTAAACTAAATTATATAGCTTTAATAAAATACAAAGAAATAAACGAGGGTATAATAAAAAATGCTACTTAGTTTATTATTTACTTGTAAAATCATTACGTAGGATAGAATGTGTTTGACGTTAGTTATTATGATGGCGTATATTGCTTATGCTTTTATAGTATCAAATGTAGTATCAGGTATCCTTTTAAAGATGTGGAATTAAATACATTCTTAGCTAATGTATGGGAGTTATCAAATCAAACATCAATGCTAATTTTATTGTAGCATTCGAAAGAACCACTTAAAACTTTCGTATCTGAATTTTCATTTCACGACTTTATGTTTCATTTGCTTCTAGATGTGGTATATTTATAAGAAATTTTATTTTGCACATAATTTTTGGTTATAGATTCTATTAAATTCGATAGTTATTTGCCTTAGCCTCACACAAACTTGGTGAAAAAGTAAAATTTCCTTAAAAATTTGGCCTTTTAAGTTATATCTAGAAGTACACACGTCAAGGAGACCGTGAAGATTGTTTTTCAATTCTACATAATAAATCTCAGAAGCTATAATTTATTCTAACGGTCCATGACTTTGAAATTAATTACTATTTAAAATATACAAATCTTTTCGAGAGTGTTTCGAAAAATAAAATAAAAACTTCAACTCTGAGATATATACTAAAACGTTCAGAAGGCATGTACGTAAGTTGATGATTTTTATTGTTATTCTTTTTGTTATAAATTTATTTTTTGTAGCCAACAAAGGTCAAGTTTCAAGACTTTAAATCTTATATTTATAATGTAAATTGAAATCTATATTTTCTCTTGATAAAATTTGTTAGACTTTTTGTAATATAGAATATTAAAAATGTAAATAAACACGTAAGTTAAATTTTATTTATTAAAAGAATTGAAATTTTTAAGAATTATTGAAAAATGTTAAGATTAATCATTTAAAGTAAAAAAGTATTTGTAATGTTTCTTCATATTATAGATTTATAAGTGTAATATCATTGTTATGAGATTAAAAGAATTCAATTAATGATTTGTTTGTAATTTTTTTAGTAACATTTTCTCAGTCTTTTTACGAAATTTGTATTTAGGATTATTTCATAATTTTACTCACTTTATATGTAGATAGGGTAATAATCAGTTATATAAGCTATTGATTTGTACTGATTTTATTTACCTGGAAAATTACGTAACGAAGTTGGAGAAGGGGAGATTGAAAATGATGAAATCTAGTGAACTTATTCGTTAAGCGATCCCTTTGACAATGAGTCCTGGCCACATGTTCAATACTCACAGTAGGATATCTACCCTTATAAATGTTAGAAGTAGATTTTTTACTCGCCATCTGGTATTTTTTCAATTTAACTTATTTATTCGTACGCGGTATCTAGAAATGTTATATATATAATATTTCTTATCGTTCCTGATTCAGTAAAAGTGCATAGGAAATTTCTTTAATTTTTAATAACTTGTTTTACTAATTTTTAGGATATTAAAATAATTAATACAAATTTAATTAAGCATGTAAATATTTGATAATGTTACAAGTTAAATTATTTTAAATTAACACGAGTCTTCGAAACCTTAGAAAGCGTGAGAAAGAGTAAGAGAGAGAGAAAGATATTGAGACCGAGACTGAATTAATCTATTTAGACTAGAATCTTAGGAACTTGAAAGAAATTTTAATCCTACAGTTTTATTCAATTAATAAGATCTTGAATTATTTATCGCACAAGTATGAAGCATGATAATATTTACATATCGCTTTAAAAATGTTTGTAATAAAAACTGGAAACTTTATAATTTTATTACCAAGTCAGATAAGACGCATAATATGATAGTCGCATTATTTATTCACATTGATCTTCATGCTTTTTAAAACGATATTTAATGCGATAAATAATGAGTTTATTTAAATCGTCAATAAGCATCCGATCACACCATATCTTATGAAAGTTTGATAAGCAAATCCATAAACATTATTTTAAAAGTACGCGAAGGAAAAACTTGAATCCTTGAAAACTTGAAAACACGAAAAGGAATTAAAGACCGAATGAAAAATGAAAAAAAGAAGAGAAAAGGCAAAAAGCTTCGAATTCTTCCCGTAGTAAATTATTTAAATACACCAACCATACCGGTTACAACGTTGCACATGTATACGATAAGAAAAAATGTATTGGACTCCATTGAGAGTAACAGTTATTATGACATTACTTGCGAATCGATCTCGAATTATCATAAATCGATTATGCAAATAAAATAAATCACGGCTAATTTGTTCTAAGAAGCATTTGGCGTGCGGGCTATCATTACATCTCGTGAATTTTTGCCGCAAGCCAACATAATGACACGGTGCGCGCGAAACGCCGAGCATGATGTGATACGTGCTTGCGCAGCCTGTAATAATATAAACGGTCGCATTTATCAAAACACGTCAGTATCAATATCGCGTGAAAAATCCGGAAACCCTCATTGACATTCAGAAAGCGGCCGCTGCGAAACGTAACTCGGCCATTACTCACGGCCACTCGCCTTTAATCACAGTACACGCGCTTACTTTCCGCCGCTTCGCCCGCTCGTGTAATCACGCGCGGAAAAAATATCTCAGCCGAGAACGAGAGCGAGTGCCGCCTGGTTCCTTCCCCTTTTGCCCGTGGATGCGCGTAAATCCTGGCCGCTAAGCAGACATCGATACATTATCGAGCATCGAGGCGATTAATTCCTCGGGCCGGGCTTACGCGGCGGCACCGCGCGCGGGCGGCGGCGATGCCTGGCCTCGACACCGCGTGCCCTCGGACGCCCGGAGGTGTCCTCGATCATTCTTGAAGCGGGCGAGGCCTCGCCGCGTAATTACGGCAACGGCATCTCGCCGAAATTCGATTAATGCTCCGTGCGCGCACGCGCACCGCCGTTCGATCGAGACGCATACGCTGTACACGTGTTGGCGTGCCCGGGGGTGGGGGTTGCGAGCGAGCGTAAGCCGGGCGGAGGTGCCCGGTGGTCTCGGAAGCGAACCACTTAATAGGGTGTGATAGATCGGGTAAATTGCATCGATGCTAATGGGATTGCACGCGATGCAGCTATAACCATTACCGTAGTCGAGACAGAGCGCCCGAGGCGGTGCGCGGGGGTGGACGAGGCGCCATAGCTCTGGTAGTCGGCCGTCACCCCCGGAGCACCCCCGTAGGACCTGCACGCCGTGCAGGCCCTCGCTGCTTCGCCTCGCTTCGCTCCGGTTGCATTGTCGTCCGGGCTGGGCAGCTGTGAGACAGGGGCATCATCCGGGGATGGCTTTTGTGTCCTAAGCTCCTCCATCGACGCTTCCCATGAATATTTTGAAGCCTCGCTGGAGGAGCTCCTTATCATTATTATTATCGTCGATACGCTGCTTACGAAGGAGGAACCTCTGCGAGAAAAAGCCCTCGTGACGCTTATGTGCGAGACTGGGGGCTTTTATACGACGCTATAACTATACGCGGAAAAAATTTCCATTGTGGCGCGATGCGCTTGATAAGGAGCTTTTCCTTTTCGATTTTTCAAGCTCCTTTGAAGAAGACTCGGATCGTGCGACTGAATTGCTCGCGCGCGTGCTCGCGCAGGGATTTTTCAGGTGCGCGATTTTCTTTATTTGCAGTCCTCGTGTAAACAGCCTGAAATCCTGAAGAGAGGCATAAATCATTAGTTCGTAATTCAGAAATGTTAGTGCGGAACGATAGCTGAGCCGATAGCATAAATATCCGATATCACCAGCGCTGTAATAAATTCGTTCAACTGTCGAGGCGCTACACGTATGTATCAATTTTGAATTTGTCAAGCTAAAATTACGAGGAAAATTCTCATGTGAACTTGTATATTTATTCAATTAAGAATTAACATCGAAACACCGATTCTCAACATTTTTGTATGTCATGATCCTAGTACACAACTTACATTGATAATTTACGCTCAGCGTTCGTTTGAATTATAACCTACGATTTGGAAAGTCTATATTATCTGTTTTCCATGAAACTCGTTTAATTTCATAGCGCATTCTTATTATGATATAATCAAAAAAGATAAAGAAGATGAATTATAACGCGCGAGATTGTAAGATAATTATAGGTAGATCTTAATTTTGCATATTTCACTAGTTTAAGTAAATATCATTAAATCGATAATTTCATTATTCCCCTTTAATCCTTTTCCCTACCTAATCCTGGCAATTTTATTAATTTTAACACAGTTTAATGTTTCAAAAGAGTCATTTAACTGCAATTATAAGTCGGCAATTTATTCCTTTTTTTAATCAGCCAAATTACTATAATTTCATTTAGAATTCATTTTCAAACTAAAACTTTTAAAATATTTCCATGCTCATTTTATAATAATTACTTATTCAATTTCTTCACAAAGAAATTCTTAGAAGGTATTTGAATTAAGTATATAAGTTTAGGCTTTGAACTTTATATACTATAGCGCCTGCGGAAAGCTTCCTGTATCGAGGAACTTGCTCCGACTCCGTCTACTTTCATTGATTAAACATTCTTAAACATTTTACATCGCACTCTACACTCGCTTTAACGTCGCGATCACTATTATTATTAGAAATAGATCAGAATTGCTGGGTATAGCATTTACATTTTTTACAGCTATAAATCATATTCCGGATAAGAGTCGAAGCGCGCGGGCAATAAAATTATATAACTCGCGAACCTCTTTCGCGAAACTGTGGAAACTTCGATACCACATGCCGCCTCTGAGGAGAAACGAAGAATTCGCCAAATACAGTCATACGCATTTTGTCCTTATGCAGACAGCGACGAAGAAGTTGAAAGCGTAGGCAGCTAACAGCAGACGCACCTACACATGACTCGAAGCCCAAAGCCCGTATCCCCCTCACCCTTCGCTGCCGTACTTTTCCATTTATCTCGACGAATCTTTGTTTTCGAAGCCATCAACTGGTCCTTGCCTTTCACAGGCTTCGTGCGACCATCCAGATGAGCAGAAATTAGGAATGTGCCGGAGCCGGTGCAGCACACAATGACTGGGGGACCCGCTGGCTTTCGCTGGCGCGCGCGCGCCTGTGCCGGAGACTTTTTAATAACCGAGAAAAATAATAGAGAGACAGCGCAGGATCGACAATGGCTCGAAAGAGGAGTAGGGAGTAGAGCGGAATCCTGACGCACGGTGGTCTTCATTATAGTGGGCGCGCACAGCGGCCGATTAAATGCTCCTCTTGCTCAACGCGCGCCGTGGGGAGGGAAATCGGGGCGAAAGTTCCAACTCCTGTTTCTCGGACCCCTCGCTTCGCGTTTCAGCGCAGCTCGGAGCTGAAGACTTGCAAACAATCCTGGGGAGTTGCCACCGCTCCCGCGCTCCGTGATCCGGAAAGAGGACGCGATTAGCGACATCGATTATCCGAATGCTCTCGTCCTTGCCGCTCCTCCTCCTTTATCTCTCTCTCACCCTCTCTCTTTATAATCCCTCCCCGTCTGATTGTTACTCTCAGATGCTTTTGTCGAGGCGCCGCACCATCCATGATGCCGCTGCTGCGTAACGGATACGTCTCTCTTTCGCTCCCTTCGTGCCCTGTCCTTCTCTGTGCCTAAGATCTTACTCTTTTTCGTCTTCCTTTTTCCCCTTTTCTTTTGTTGGAGCTCGTTCGCGCGTGCGGTCGGGAGATGACAAAAGTAATCACTTTTCCTCGAGAGTTTGACTTTGAAGTCAGCCAAAAGACTCGCGCTGCCATAAATATAGATACCACGTACGTGTGTAAGGGGGTTTAAAGTAAATACTCGGATAACGCCGAATAATGCGCAACTGCTTGAGGCTCATTTTGTAATTCTAACCCTCGACGCTGCATTTTTACAACTTGTTTTTTTCACCGCGAAAAGTGCAACAAGTGCAAATTTATTTTTTATTCCCCACTACTGCTTCGTAACAGTCTCACATTTAGAATAATTTTATTTTATAATTTTACAAAGAGATAGTAAGCATCCTCAAAGTCCGACTTGCTATAAACTGCAGACAAATAATTTACTGGCGAGAGTGAATGGGATAAACTGTCCGTTCATACTTTAAGTAGGAGATAAAAACTTTAGTGTTAACGAGATATGAAGAAGATATAATACTTTTCTACGAATTCTTTAATAATAAAATATTCTACTTTTAAATGGCATTTAATTTGGTAATTAGCCTATTAAAAATTATTTAACCGCGAATAATAACTAAATTAACAATAACTGCATAAATATAATGTTAAATTTTCATAAATATTCAAATTTTATTCAGAGTTGTAATTTTATGTGAAAGAAGAATAACAGTTTTAAAGTTTGTTGAAACGCTTCGAACAATCGCATTGCTCAAAAAGTTATAAAGTATTCATGAACTAGGCCTTTATGTTCCTCTTGTCTACATCTACACTTATAATTACATATTCGGATGTTTCTAAGAGCTACATTAATTTATTGTGTTTCTTCTTAAATAATGGGTCACGTAAGCTTGGCTACTATTAAGCTGCAAAATTAGTATGATTTCTATTGTCCACTGTGTCTTATTACTTCTAATTTAGACTGTAGTCCAAACGAATGAGATTGCTTAATACCCTTTTTTTCTCTAAACAGATGCTACTTTTATAATGTTCCCTCGAAATATTCGTTTAAAAATTATCTAGATCACTTATATATTTATATATCAAATGATGGGCGATCAATTAGAACCAAAGAATTTTAACATTGTCTAATATCGGATAGATTTATTCGGTATTTTTGCGAAATAATTATTCGTTAAATTTGAAATTTGAAAAGCTCGTGCAATATTGAACAACTGCGTTAATTATTGCGGACAGGTAGCTGCGACACTTGAATCGAAGCAACTCGATAGTTGATAATCGCATGCACTTCATTATACAGATACGCGAGTGAACTATGTTTAGCTCGCATTTGGTATTCCGTTCAACTTCTTAATATCTGGTACTAAATAATTTTATAAGAAAATACTTTATTGGTTTAGACGTTCGTCGACTTCGATTGTAATCATAAATAATCCCAAAACTAGAAGTCATTCTATAAATATCGATTTTCAAATTGAAGCTTTGAATTATTTATCCACATCTATTATTGGGAGATAGGAATCGTGTTTTTAAATATTCCACTTTTTAGATATAATGCCAAAAGATTTGCTTAAAACTGACGTTAGCTTAGTATAGGATTTCTAGGTTGATTAAGTTAAATACCAGAAATTTCTCTTGTAACTATGTCACGTGCCTTACCGCAAAGCAGGAGAACAGTTTAAATTAGCTTAGCTTGAGGTTCATAAGACAATTAAATCAGATAAGTGCTCAGCCACTTATTTGTGGATTCCAATCTATAGTGAAGTTCTATAATAAAAATATAACTAATCTGTACAACAATTAAGTGCTTTGATCAAGTTAATATTTTGCGAAATAATATCCTACTTCGAACATTTGCGCGAATATTTATTAGAGAGGCAATAGGGAAATGAGTTTGAAATTTATGCGTTTATTTCAAGAAAAGTCTTTTAATTCATTATTAATACATAAAATGTCTTATTATTTTTATGAAATGCTTTAAAAATTGGTCGAGTGATAAACATTATTAAATTAGCGTTTATCGCTCGTTTTAATTGCTTATTTTTTTAAATAATAGTCATCTTGAAATAAATGAAAATCCTTCTCAAGTCATATCTTATCTACGATTAACTTTATGGCAGCATATTAAAGTATAATCAATGATTCTTTGAATGACTTCTTAACGTCTCTCGCATTCACATAAATTTCAGCTCGTGTTCCGAGCATTTGCATTATAATGCTTGGATTAAGAAAAGTCATAGGCTTAAAATAAAGGTCTTGCGCAACAATAATTTTTTGAATTCGTGCCCTTTTATCAAAAGCAATTTCAAAGAAACATAGAAATGGACAAAAGCACTAACACCGTACGACGGCAATTAAAATAAAGCGCTCGAAGCGTCGATAAAATTAATATTTTTAATTTAATACTCCGCGAGAAAAGGCGTTAATTTCTGTATACTCCATGATGATAATCATTAAGCTGAAATCACTTAAAATTCCAGGGAGTGGGGATATCAATTTTTATGCAGTACCACATCAGTTTATCAGCATGCGCTGCGCATTACGCGCAACCATGCAACAAGAAACAAAAGGTGAGGAAAGCAACGGCAACAGCAGCAGCAGCAGCAGCAGCAGAAAAAAATAATAATCGCCCTATCCATAACGCTGCTATTGCATTCTCTTCCACCTTTTCTGTTCTTTTTTTTTATCATCGATCGATAGTATTACATGTGTTTCGCATGTATATCGAATACATAAAGGGTCGGGGGCGAAAGCTCGTAGTACGGCAGGACGATCGCTGGGTTTATACACAGCCATAGCCGAGCAAACAGCGCACACTCGCGTGTGTGCGTCCGCCAATATCCGTGTATATTACTTTTATGACGCGGATTATACCGCGAGATATTTAACGCTTTGCACATAATCGTGCTCATCTGGTATGGCCAGACTCGGCGCTCGTTCGCTGCTCGATATCAGTGCAAACATTTAACCGTATTATTCAGCGGCGGCGAAACTGAATGGCGCCAGAGGACCGGACATTGCTTGGGATCGGTCCCTCTATGTATTTGCACTCGTTCACTCGTTCGTAAGTATACACGTACGCGCATATATAAATATACATTTATACATATGCGTGTATACAGATATACAGACCCGAATATTCATAAATACGCGCTTGCACCGCCAAGACACACGCATAAGCGTATATTTCGCTCGTACGTTAGAACGAATGAATGACCGTGTGAGGAGGGGGGGGAGCCATGCACGTGTACGTACGTAGAAATCGCGGTTAAACAAAGCTTGGCTAGAATAACCGCACTTTGATTATTGGACGTCGAATACAGAGCCCTCGACGCCACTGCAACACGTCCCCAAACGAGAGACGATCGACTGCCCCCTCCTTCAGACCCCCGTTTTGGCATGTAGCGGCACCGACTCCTCGCCGAATATAACCGCGAAAATTGGATTTCGCCTCTGCTTCCAGTGTCATTGCGTGAATAGAACGCGACTTTGCACACTGTTATTGATTTCGTGGGCTTGGTCACGCGCTCCTACGCGTCTGTGTGAGTTCCTGCGTGGCCCGCCGTCCAAGTTGGGCGCGCGTTAAAAAACGCGCGCGTGAGTAGTCATCTGGTTCGGTTCTGGTGAACAAACAATGGCTCCGACGAATTTCGCAATAAAGGACGCGTGGGGTGGACGGACAAACTGGCTTTTGCCTCGTTCCGGAAAAAATGAAGAATTCATGATGGACAGTAGCTACGCGCCGCTTTTAACCGTCTGTTTCTTCATTACAACATGCCTAAGAGTTATCAGAGAACGACCAATTCTTTACCCGAGGGTCATTCGTGTTGGGAATTCAGATAAGATCGAGTAATTTATGATTTTTTTATGCATTCCACTTAGACTTGGTATTCAGGGATTGGTTGGATTTGTTGATTTCGCGTATTATTTTCAAATTTTGCCTGCATAATTCGCCAGTCAGTAAAAACGAAGAAAAACGTTTTACTGTGTAGAAAAAAATGATCAAAATACCTCTACATTTTCGTGCTGGAAGTGAAATGCGAAAACAAAAGTTAATGTCAAATTTAACAATAATTTATAAATCGATGAATTTCAAGAATACTGTGTACTATTATAGGATTTAGAAAGTTTTGGATTCTGAATTTAGGGTATAAATTTGAAACCTAGAAATAGCATGTCTATTATGAAAACACTTCTGAAACGCTATGACAACAATTCTAGAACGAATTTGGTAGTTTGTTATTTTATATTGCTTCATCCGATTTAAAATGGCCAACAAGTCAAAACGGTTTGTACAAGAAAAATAAACGAATAAAGAATTCTTTAGCTCTGAAGTTAAAAAGCGAATGTTTTGATAATTAATCTCTAATCTGGGGGTAGTTGGGATAGAGGATTACGATAGACCACTATCATTTATCAGTTTTTAATCTTTTATTTTTTTTTTTTTTATTCAATAAGAATTTTCAGAACAAGTTATTTTTTAGGTTCTATTTTTCTGCAAAACTTTAAAAAAAAAAAGAAGAAAATTGCATACATATTTTTATAACTGATTAAAATTTTGTAAAATTTAGGATTGGCGTATTAAAACCGTCATTGTGAATTTTTAAATTATGAGTAAAATTTCATATTCACTGACCCTAAAATGGTTATATACAAACTTTCATGAAAATTCATGTTCTACGATATTCTCTATATTTTTGCCGCACTTTGGTAATTTTACTCTACGTAGTCCAATGACAAACAATTTGTATCTCTGATGAAAAGTTATTAATATTTCTATAAGAATTTATATCTTGTTATATTATTAACTAAAATTAACAAAGTTCATTAAATAATTTCGTAAAAAATTTCTTGTATTAATCACTCATAGGCTATTAAATAAATATTTTTCAAAAATTTTACAGAATGTGTCATATATTTACAGAATTAAAATATGTTCAAAATTTTGAATAAAGGTAAAAAACATATTTTCAGTTTTTAGTAAATATTAGCATTTTGAATTACATTATTAAATAAGATATTAAGATACTGTTGATAATTTGCATCGTCTAGAAGATTTTTTAATAAGAAAATTAAAATTAAACTTTTTCTGTGATACAATGCACTCGATACTTTTACTAGAATAAAACGGTTTTGAAGTATCTGAAGATTATTAAAAAAAAAACGAAGTCTGACATTTATTTGAGTAAAATACAATCTATTGTTAACCACAGTGAAATGAAATCTACATCTAAAGCATAAGAATTTTACAGATTAAGTCGATTTTTGTCTGAATATATTTTGATCTTTCTCAATGTTTATGGATAACAATGGTTTCGCCAATTAAATGCAAAGTCAAAGTCCCATCGAAATCAATTTGTCCGTTTGTTGATCTGGCTTCTCTATTATTATTACCATTCTGCGAATCATGAACGCGTGAAAATTCAAATTCTCGTGTTAGTTATCCGTTGGCCAGCTTTGAATCCGGTAATTAAAAGAAGCGCTATAATAAAAGAGAAATTTGCTTTTTATACGGGATACTCGCTTTTTGCTATAAAGGAAAACGGAAAAAAACTGCATTGTTGCAAATATTAAATTTTTAATGATACGAAATAGGCAAATTATGAAAAAGCTTAAATATACAGTAATTAGTGTTCTATATCAATCGAATATGTTAATTATTAATTATACGTTTTCTAATCGTTTATTAATTAATCAATGTTTAAAAAAGCTTTATACTTAAAACGTTGATTCTTTATAGAAAATACTTTCAATATTTATAACAATTAATCTCTAATTCTAAAATTTATTTCTTTTATATTCCTTGTCAAAATAACAGTATTTAAAAATCTTTAAATATTTATAAAATTATATATATATTAAATACGTACACGTAAATGCTCACGAAACATTCATGGAATAAATTTATATCAGATGTAAATAGAAAAAATAGTTTAAATTGAATTAATTTTCTTTTTTAATTTTCTTAAAATTGTAATCAATATCGTTTTCATGAAATAAAACTTAAGGTATTGTGGAGGAAAGGGATATTATTGAAAGATATAGGAATTTTCTAGGGTTTACATTTAAGTAATCGTTAAATATTAATTGAAATATTTAGGAAATATTATAATAAAGAAAAAAAATTTGAATTTATATCGTTAATATTTTACTTCAAACTATACGTGAATGAATTATAAAAATTTTATTTGGTTTCTGATTTATGAAGTTTGATGAGACTCGAGAAAATATTTTTTGAGGTTTAAGTTGAATTCTTACGATAGTAATTTGATCTTATAGTTCTTGGTTCTTAAGATATAAATTTTTTAATATAAAAGTGTTATTTGATTCAAAATTTCCCCTTTTAAAATATCTCAAGAAAACATTTAAAAGTAATACAAACAATTTCAAATCTAAATTCATCGCTCTTCTACTAATTATTTATCTATTATAGATAAAAACAAAAAAATTATGAGACAATAATTTTTAAATTCCATTCACTTTTATCTCATTTTATTGTCAAAGATTTTTATATTTACTTATAATTTTTTGAGAAATATTCGAGTATAAATAATGGAGAAATTAATAATAAAAATGTATGTCTTTATTTTAATGAAATTGGTCTATGTTGGTAATAAATTCTTTTTTATTGCAACCGCCAGATCGGATGAGCTCTAAGAGTATTAAATTTCATTTTTAGGCGTTAGAAAGCACTTTTAAATCTCTCATTAAAAGCTGATTGGGAGATACAGAGGAATTTTTGTTTATTAAAAAACTGATTAAAAATTTGCACTTTCGTTATCTTTGTAGTTTTCTGCTAATTAAATAAGAAAATATTATTAAAATGTTTAAATAAAATATTTCTCAATTCTTTAAGATTTCTGTTTATCTAATATCATCTACATTTCATAAATTTCAGATTTTCAACGAAATAAAACTTTTCTCGATACTTTAAGAAATTAACACTTTTTTATGTATTATTTTTACAATTAAAAATTGATGAAAAAAGTTCATTTTAAGTATTCGAAATATTCATGCGTGAAATAGTTATTATACGAGAAATTGAATTTTACAGTGAAATAGTTTCACATACTTTGGGGTATCGAAAATCTTGCACAGATCAATTACGAGAAGTGCCTTGTTATTAGTCTTCATTTCTTCGAACACTTTATCTTTTTCGAGAACTTCCATTTTACTCTTTACAAATTCACATTGTGTATTATTTTTATTTTTGCTTATTTAAATGATGACTTGTCTCAAGTTCTTGCTTTATTTCGTTTCAACGCACTCAGTGCACGAAAACTTCGTTTTATCTAAACTAGAAAAATTGTATTTCAGTTCTCGGTGCAGCTAAATGGCCTAGAAAATTACATTATGTTTTTATAAACTATATTACGAATATCATCGCCGTTCTAATGCGGATATTTTAATATAATATATTTCATACTGTGAAGCTCATCTTTATTTAAAACCCTTTATTGAGCTTGCGTTGCAAACGATCTCATTTTACATCAATTCCAAGCCTATAATTATTAAAAATATGGCGATTTATATCTATGAAAAAATTTTATTCAGGTAAGACGTAATAATTTATATTAACAATGAAAATATATTTAATTGAGTTACTCGATTTTTCAAAAATTATATTAAACCTTAACAGGTCTCTGATCTGCTAAACACGAGAAAATCCATTTTACCCTATTACGTATGCCGTTTTAGTCGGTCGGCATTCCCTAAACTCTCTGAAATCACGAAAATCTATTTTGCCTGACTCTGGCATTTTAGACTAAAATTTCTCATGAAAGGTTAGTTGTAAAATAATTATAAATTATCTATAGAAAACTTAATCTTATTAACAAATAGATACTATCCATTTTTATGCATTACAACATTTTCTTGTTACTGAAAGTTAATTATAAATCAAATAGAAAGTAAGTGTAATATGTGTATGGTTGCGGTGATGTGCAATGAAAGTAATTCCCCTTATTTACATTCTAATTACCGAAATCTCTTTCTGCGTATAAATACTCCATGGTGCATTAGAAAATTGGTTCAATAGAGTTGAAATATTCACAGATATTATTTGATTGAAATTTACATTTCTAAATGTTATTAGGGAAGATTGGCTAGATACGGTGCTAATGGATTAAACGTGAATAGTTATGTAATCGTGTTTGACAAAATTGCCGATCGAAATTTCAACCAAATACTTTATTTTCTTAAAAATGAAGTCTCATCTTCGAAATTATTCTTGAAATAAAGCCCTTTGGTAATCATTTCAAATTATTCGTAATTTTTTAAATTGCTTTTCAAGTAATTTCGAACATTATCAGTATTGACCCCTAGATAACGCAAAGAATCCAAACCATCTACTGTTCAAACATCAGAATTCTGAATCTCAACTTGTACCGAAATCTGAGTTCTCATTCGGGAGCGAAGCATAAAACAAGAATGCTCTGTCTGTACAGGTAGAAAAATAGAAACAGCATCCTGAGAGGAAGATCTCCCATTGCTGCAAAACTACATAAGTAACAATCGACCCTCGAGGTATTTTTCTTTCCATTTTATCCCCAAAAGATATAAACGATCGATGCTTCCTTCCTCACTCGTACTTCTCACTCACTTTGTTTCCATCTCGTTCTATTCCTCACTGGAGCTCGAACCATGAAACAATTCTGACTTTTTTCGTTATCTTGGCTTCTTCCTCGACATGCTTCAATAGCACAGTAGCATCAGTAGTAGCAGCCAACCTCTTCATGTCCCTTTACGCGCTGTGGAGTTTCAACTTACTTTACGAACATTGGTACACGGGGAAAAGAGGAAGCAAAAGGAGGATCGGAAGCAGGGCAGCAAAAAAGCGCATAAAAAGAATAAATATAGACATCGGTCGAACTCGGGGGCGCTAGTACGGCAAGCACTGCGAACTTTGTACCAACACAGGTGAACATTCACTTCCGGAAAGTAGCCATGTAGCGACGTACATGAATATCCACACAGAGAAGCGAGGCCGGATGAATTGACCAGCGCAACGATTCGATTCGATTCGCCGGGGTAAAGTGCCTAGTTTCTCTGATATTTACTTCTCCCCGTCTTCTTTTTTATCCTTACATATGTAAGTGTACATACCCCCTTTTCGCGCTGGTATTCACCCCTTCCTGTTCTGCTCCGTCCCGCTCACTAGCGCTCATTCTTTCTTCTAGTATTTATCGATTCAGCGGACCGGGCAACGAGTCCCGAATGGTCCCCAGACTAGTGGCGGAGTCTCTCTCTCTCTCTCTCTCTCTTCTCTCTCTCTCTCTCTCTCGCTGTCGATAGCCAAACTTCCTCCGAAGCGCGTAAAAGCTGTGTAACGATTCTTCTCTAGTTTTTTCCGGTCCATGCTATATGGCGCAGCCTTTGCTCCGGAGCTCGAACTCAGGCTCATTGTCGATTTGAATAACGAGCGCATAGATTGCTTCTTCTCGGGCTCGTTCCTTTTCTTCTTCTGTTCTCTTGTCCTTCTCCGCCGCTCCTGTCTTGTCAGCAGTCGGATGGGGAAATATTCAATCGAATCCGTACGCCAAGGCTTTCGGATTAATTGATACAAAAGAAGGTTAAAAAAACGAGCTCGGGATCGGTGCTCCTGACTCCGCTCCCTTTCTCGCTCCAAATGAATAAGTTTATAATGAAACGTAAGAGCTCTGTAGAAAATCGAAGGTAATGGAGGAACGGAAGCAACTCTCGCCGCACTCTTTCGCATTTAAGACTGCTATCGTATTTTTGCGATCGATTTTGCGATGAATTATGAAATTCAAATTATGGCATCCCAGGAATTGGCGATGTGCATAGGCTTGCGCAAGGCGTGTGTTACCCGCCGAGGCGTGCTTTAATGAGCGTGGCGACGCTATTTTCGCAGCAATGCGCGCAATAAACGCGTGTACACGACGCGCCATGTATGCAGGCGCGTGACTTGGCGTCTTTAAGGCGCCTAGAGCAATGTCTTTCTTTCGTGGACTGGATTCTTTATTTGCGTGATAAATTCATGGCGATCTGCACTCTTGAATTACCATAATCATTCTTACTTGGAACGTCAAGTCAGAGCACCTTCCATAGAAATGTAACGTGAAAAATTTATGTATCATTATGCACTGACACAGTGATTCATAATTATATTTATCGGTGTACAAGAAATCTCAGCGTTTGAATCCTTGTCACAAGGCATAAGTATTTGGAGTACTAAAAAATGCCTTTACATGCACGTGTACGTGTACGCGTTTATGTGTAGTTTTCATTCTCTAGATTATCTATTCACTTCCACGGAAGATATGCGCGTTTGATAAATTAAGGTTATGAAACTTCATTGAATGTTAAACACACGTGTTAACTATTTACAATCAATTTGTTTACCTTAACGAAATGGATGAATACTTTTTTAACAACTATATAATATTTTTTAAATGTCCGACGAAAAAAGTTTGCGAAAAATAAATCCGAAAAATTAATTATAACATTGTCGATAATATCGAACATTTTTTTTAGTAGAATGTGTTCTAATTAATTAACCTTTCTCATGTGTATGACGCATACTTGGATAAAAAAGTACTGCGACTGCGTTATAATGCATATATATTATACGTCATGAGCATGCAGGCACTGGTACGTGTAGTTTTAAAACTGAAGTTAAATTTTATCGATAAAGATGAAATTTATGCATTTATTTTTTAGATAAAAAATCATCTCGCAAACAATATTTTATTTATATTTACTGTTATTGTACTATAAATTTTTTGACCTCGTTTTGCTTTTAAACCCACATTTAATTTATACACTTAGTCTAAATTTATATGTTTCAATTTTAGATTGGTCCAATGAGCTGTTCGCTTTATTTTATCAATTGTTTATCAATAACTTGGTTGATTGTCTTTCAGAATATCTCTCCTTCTCGTCTTCGAAATTCAATATCCAAATCCACACGTAAGTCTGCATTTTAATCACTTTCTCATGTTGAAATTACTCAATCTGACAACGAAAGCCTTTCTTTTTTTACCCGAATCTAAGACTTTAGATCCGGCTGCACTAATCCAAACAACAAGGGTCCATCACAAAAAGATAGGAGTCAAAAATATTCATTGTATAAGTGCTTTAGATGTGAAGCTGTGGTATTGCACAACGTACAGAAAGAACTCTATGAATCTTTATTTAGTAAAGCCATGTATGCAGGACTTAAAGCACTCCGAGAAACTGCGGAGGCTTTAATCTCCGGTATCAAAGCCCTTACAAAAAAGGAGTCTTATGTTTACTAGGACAAAAAATCCCCGGCTCGTAACAATAGACTTTCGTCGGGTGCGTTAAAATGACGTTTTTAAATTTTCCAGACAGAATAATTCACACAGCACTTCCGAAATATAGAAATAGGCTGCAGGTGGCAGAACAATGCTGGTAATGATTATGACGGCTCGCGGATGTCGCTTTATGGCTTGCTAGTTTAAATTAGTGCACTGACCGTTGCGCGAATTCGAATTCAAATTGTGGAAGAGCTTATCTAATTTCATTTATTCCGTATCAAGAGAGCGACGTTTTTTTACACATATTATGAAAACGAAACTTAACGCGAACTTCTCCAATTACTGGCTTTTCACCGGTAACTTTTATTTGTCGATGAAATTAACGAGAGACGATACTATCACTTTTTACGAAATCTCGAGTTTCATAATTATTTTTTGAAAACTACGTTTGATGGTCTTTTTGAATTGCAAGTGATCGCATGTAATTAATAAATTAATCTCCGCAATTTTTCAGATTCAACTTAAGCACTTTATTTCCTCGTGTCTTTGTTCGAGTTCTCTGAGTCGTTCATGCAGTAACACTTTTGCAATATACATTTGTACTTCTCAATAATTAAGTATATATAAATAAATCTTTCACAAATGGAAAAAGTTCTTGCGCACAGTTTGAGTCAACTTTCAGATGGACTCGACAATTCCTTGAATTTAGGGCCCCATTAATAAAAAAAGAGGATACTGCACATTGCGTGCGAGTAAAAACGAAGTATAAATCCTTCACACTGGCAAGAGTCAAATTACTTGCAAAAATATTTACTCATCAATAGTGATTTTTACGACTCGGGGCAACCGCCAGAAAAGATAAAATCAACGAAAATTTCATTTGGAATAAATATTCGAAAGCGACTAAAGTCACTGGAACCACTGATTACTCCAGGTAATACTCATTAGCGTTCGTGTTCGTAGCTCCGTGGCGTAAAAAGAGGAATACCCAGGGGGAGCACTCGAATCAACTTACATCCGAGCTCGAAACAAGATTAACCTTCTGCCGGAAGGAGGTGATCCGATCTTTAACGTCTCGTCGCTCGAGGTTCCTTCGGCTCTGCTCGATATTCCTCCCCACCCCGAGCTCGGAAAAGAATGTCCTATGGAAGTGCCACCGCAGTATCCTCGTATTTACATAAATATTCGACGGTACCTGCGCGGCACTTAGATCCACGGGCACGCACACCACCTTGGCGCCATGTGCAGCTCCCGGAAAATAATGTATTAGGACTTGGTGCACTTAAAGCACACCAACACCACTGCCCCGGATTTTCGCCGATCAGCTTAGCCCTCCCTTAACGCTAGCCTCCGCCTAGAGAACAGAGCGTCGATTCGGCGTGAGGCCCGCGGCAGCTGTCGCCATAGCCGTCGTCGTTCCCGTCACCGCCAACGTCACCAACGTCGTCGTCGCCGGCTGCATAAGTAGTGCCAGTCCGTCCTCGTCTTCTGCCGGCGCTCCTCTTGTTCCGAGCGCATCTAGCTTCTCTCTCTCTCTCTGCCTCTCCCTCTCCGTCTCTATCCCTCTCGGCAGCCTCACAATGGATTTAATTTTGGTCTCCCTCGAAAACTTAATCTCCTCTCTCGTTCGCCGTTTCTTCTCTACCTAGCTCTACTCTCCTCTTTTTATCTGCACTGATGTCTCCCTCTCCGTTTCACTGGCTTGCCTCCTTCTCCTTTCTTTTGGCCACTTTTGGCAGTAAATCTTTCTACACCCCCAAGGTCGGTAAGACAGGCTTCTTCTGCGACACTTCTTTCCTTTTCCTATATTCCTTTCTTTTTTTTATATCTTTCGCCAGCTAAAATAAGAACAGGATGCCTTGGGATTTGTAGCGGATACTCAAAGAAGTCAAGTCTCTTGTGCGTTTGTATCTTTCGAAACTCTGATGCTGCTGCTGCTGCTGCTGCCGCTGCCACGGCTTGCTTTTTTTCTTTCCTTCTTTTGTTTTTAATGTTTCGTTAATTTCCAACCCGAGGAGACATGAATGCAGCTTGCGCTCAATGTTGGTAAAGCACAGAGATGATCTAGCTTCTTTTAAAACTTTTTTCCTCCTCTTTTTCTTTTTATTCCGGAGGGTTAGAAAAGAACTGCGGGCTAATCTCTCGTCGAATAGTCAAGGCAGAAGTTATGAGCTCGTATTACTACTGGGCTTTATTTTTGACTTCGATTTTTGTATCAGAGCCATTTTAATGACCAAATGCGTAAAAATAGAAGAGGATGTACTTCGGTGTTCATTATAATTCCCCCTCGATTTAGTGTCGCTATAACTCACGATCTCATTTCTCTTGGGCAATTAAACGCTTGAGAAAAAAATCGCCATTACAGCTCGTTGAGTGATTCTTTTTTAACCTTAAATTAATATTTATTTTATATTGTATTAACATGATATTTAAAAGTATTTAACTCAATAAGTAATAATGATTTACCATACTATCCTATTAAAAATTGCCTATATTTTCAGGCAAATATTTATTTGAATATACTCTATCATTTATTTTATATTCAGCAAGTGTAAGTTTGTCCACGAGTAGATAATTGTGTTGAATTTCATACCATTTGTATTTACAAATCAGCAAATGAATCACCAAACTTTTTCAAAGAGAAATTAAAGGGATTTTCTGCAGATTTTCCCGATTCAAAGAAGAATTGAGCTGTAAGTAATCACATTGGACTCGTTGGGATTGCAATGAAAGATGAAAAAGCGCTGGCTTTAGCATTTTTATCAAAGTGCAATTTCAGTAGTAATGAAGTGATGAGGAAAAACTTTGTTTTGAAAGAAGAAATTACTAGAAAAACGGTAAATTATAATTTCTTTCAAAAATAAATCTGAAAGGGATAAAAGACGCGATTTTTAAATGCATCTGAAGAACTTACGCATTTGAAATAATGGCAAACTTGTTGCGTAAGCTTATTAAATTATGTGAATTTAAAAAACTGAAACCTGCGTAATCAATCTAAAATCTAGTTAGATAACCTTAAATTTAATGTAAAATCAATTTTTCATACTCGTGTTAATTTTGAGTAGTATTTTCTTTTTGAAAAGAAAATCCTTGTGAATCTGACGTTTAATCTTTATTCATCTATATTTAAGAGGTTGCTTAATAAAAGGAATATACCGGTTTCTTAAAGAGTTTCGAACATATATCGATGAGAAATAACACTAATATTAATAATGTATTAAAGAACCTTTTATAAATACTTATATATAAGTATATCAATAACTTTTCATGGGACTATAAAACTTTTTATTAAAAATAAGATTTAAATTTAAATGTCTGCCAATAATTTACATAATTTTTCCAATTGTTTAAGACTACGTTGACGTGCATATATAATTTTTCAAAGGTCGATTGGAAATGATATTTTTCGAAGCTATGTTTATGTGAAAAAATGCTCGAACGACCGAATAAATTCTGAAATTTAAAAATAATATTTACGTTTATATACATTATTAATCGTGGGGCAAAAAGTGCTTTGATGAAAACCTTTGCTACGTTTCAAAATCGCTCCAAACGTCTCTTCCAGCTTGGCTAAGTCCGCGTTATAAATAAAACATGACCGCAACCCGCAACATACGGGGTCCTCGTGTTTCTTTAAAGGACCACCGCGAGCAAGTCAATCGCTCGATCATAAATCGAAAGCTCATCCACGCGATTGAATTCCGTGAAAACAGCTTTCCGAAGATATGTCGAAAGGGAAAAATGCAATAACGATACGATAATGGATCATTTCGGCGGCGTCTCGTATGTACACGAATCCACTTGTGCGTAGAGTTACGGCGGCCGAGGAAACTCGTAATTATATGGAAATCAATTCGCGTGTAGGATCGGGCCAGCCATTAAATCACCAAGGAAATAATAGTCTTACAAATTATTAGGAGGTTCTTTCATGCATATAAAGGCGCGTCATTGTGCTTCTTTTAGAGTTCTTATGTTTGCGCTTTCGTAGAGGAGTAACCGGGTGAAAGCGAGCGAAAACGAGTAGAGGGCGGAGAGAAGAAAAGCTCGACGTTGGTCCTTGAGAGCCGTGGAAAAGAGAGGGATTGATTACAAAGCACCGAATCTTATCGAGCGGATGTTCCCGGTCAGGTCGCATCCGCAAATTACGTTCCGCCCGTCCGTCACTTGAGCCGCTAGCGCCAGACGTCGCTACGCGAGGCTCTTGAATCATTGATAAAAGTATCGCGCGCACAACTGCCACTGGATCGGGGGTGGTTATCGAGCGTGGACTCGCAAGATTATAATAATTCAAGGGGATAAGGAAAGGAAGCCAAGGAACCATCGCACCGCGGTTCCTGCTGTCCGTCTGCTGCACGAACGACTTCTGCTTGTGCGTTTAATAATCCCCGAGAACCTTATTAAGTACTTACGAAGACGCGCGAACCGTGGCTATTCGGTGCCCGACATCAGTCGATGAGGCAGCAACGGAGCGGGGGATAATTTAATTGTGGAAGTTGCGGGGGCTCGACTGCCGTGTGGTCTCGAATCGCCGGGCGAAAGTTTTGGACGCGCGCCGATCTCGTGTTTTCTGAATTGCGACAAATAGAAGGACTCGGATGTCGGACGGTGGCTCGTTGAATGCTTCGTGTTTTCAATGGGAATGGAGAGGGAAAGCGACGGTAATCGGGTGAGTTCAATGAGCGTGTGATTGAGTTTTTGACTTTGAATGCAGAGCTGAGTTGAGTTGGCGCGTCGAGTTGTGCGGTGGACATTGGTAAATATCACTTGAAGGGAATGTCTTTGTACTGTTTAGTTTGCACACATTTCCGCAACTTTCCTTACTTTATTTGATGAAGAGGCAGTGATTTTTTGCAAAAAGAAATCTGACTGGGACTCGTTAACACTGCGTAAATATATCAAATACGAATGAGTATTTTTATGCTGCTGATTAACTCTTAATATTGAATGCGCCTTACTGTCACCACACCCGACCCATTCCGAATTATTTCACATTGTCTAAAAATGCAAGTACAGTGTTGTCCATCAAGATTATTATTATAAATCATTATAAATTTAGTTCGTCGGAAAAAGAGTTAGAAATATTGAACGAAGACTGAAATCAAAATAATAAATAATAATAATTAATAACCGATGTATGGGCTCATATGGTCTTGAGAGTTTCACTGTATGTGAAATTAATTAATAATAACGTTTATTTTTAAATGCTATAATTTTTATCGATAGGATGTTTTTTAATTAAAAAAAATTAAATTTAATAAAGAAATTTGAGACCCAAAACTAAAATTATTATTCACTGATATTTTATCGTTTTTCATAAAATCTTTATAATTGACGAGCGATGTAATGCGAGCTTCGTGATAACCACTATCGACTACATATTGCAATTAAATATAATTTTTGAGTTACTAATTTTCATAAAAATTATTTTTAATTAGTTTTTTACTACTTTTTTCAATATTTCACGATCTGATATTGTACAATCGAAATCTTTATAAAACTATAAATACATAATCAATAACCTTTGATACGTAGAACATTTCGCTAAAAATTTTAAAAGAAATATTGATATTTAAGCATAATATTAATATTATTAATTGCAGCTATCACGAGTGTAGTACTATATTTTATATGTTTTAACTATTTCAAGTATACAACAAGATCAAATGTGCTACTTAACGCAAAATACACCATTTTACATACTCATGGAAGCATGTAAATCCCATCGCATATATTGAAACAAGATACTTATTCGTGCAAATCTCATGACATATTTAAACAACATATTTATGTACGTTAAAGCCACGTTAAACACGTATAATACGAGTAAATTTAAGTACTTTATACGTATTACATTTTAAAAGCGATATTTGTATGTTGAACAAAAACATTATGTGTATCGAGGTAAATTTGCTATAATGCCAAACTATTTCAAAATTAATATAAAATATTCGTACAGACTTGAATTATTTATTTTTAAACATAAAAATACATTATTATTTACTTCTTTATCTCAAAGTGTAATAATGCGGTTGACACGAAACGACACTTTTCAGTTTACTAAATTAACCAGGTAAATTAAAAAAAATTAATGAGAAATAGAAATAAAATTTCAGCTATAAGATAGAATATAAATTTTTATAATTACAATTTTAAAAATCAGACTATCAGAATGAAATATTGAAGTTTTTCACTTTCTGATTTGAATTTTTTTGCAATTTTTATTTTTATTACTATTATGTTTATTATTTTTATTATTGTTAATCGATTATTTTTATTGTTATAAACTATTGTAAATTGTAAATATTTCTCATACTTTTGTAAGTTTAATTTAGTATATATCCTTTTTGTACTATTATACCCTTAGGTCTTTTACTTTCTAGTTTACCTTTAAAAACTCTATATGCTGCTTTTTTAATTCCGATTCTGATTATAAGATCCGCCCGTCTCGATCTGGTTTATTTCATTACCCGTACAATGTTGAGTGAAATATGTAGTTTTTCTATTTTACGATTATATAATTTCCCCTTTTTCAAAAGGGAAAAGAGAATTCTTTTTTAATACCACTAAGAAAAAAAGTTTTGTGTATTATATTGCTATGTATTTAATTATTCATACGATAGTAATTTTATTACGTTCAAATAATACATATAAATTCCAAATAAATTTATTACTTAAATTTATTAGGCAATCATATTAATTAAATTAACATTTAATTATAATTATTCAAATAAAGAAAATAATATTTATTAAGAAGACATTTTTGGTGTAATCGAATTAGTAAAATTATAATTAATTTTATTTTTATTTCTAATAATTATATCTGAAATATTAGATTACTTTTAAATTTTAAGGATTAATTTACAAAATTGTAGAGGTATTGCTAAAATAGACAATATTGTGGAAGCATAAATTAGCTGTTCTAAAGTCCATCTATACAATACTTTACAAAGAATGAATCTCAAAAATTTATATATGTTTAACTTTAAAAATAAAAAACGTAAAACTGATCGGTGCATCGTATTTAATGATGAAGCCATTTTAATAAGAATGGATTTTCTTAACCAGGTAATGTTTTTCATTATTTTAAATTATTAAATCAAATTGTGACATATTAGAATTTATTATTTTTATTTGTATTTATTGAAGTATATTTTGAAGAAATAAATTCAAAGCTATTTTAATTTCTTAAAATAGGTAGATAATAAAATTTTAAATACACTCCGTTTTATAAGTATATTATTTTAATTGATTACGTACTTTAATACTGATCGAATTTTATGTTCATTTTAATGAAATAAAATAATTATTAAATATACTTTATTGGGTAACAGGTAATAATTAATAATTGATTCTTCACTACTAAAAATAAACTTTAAAAAATAGATAAGACAGTTAAATATCTACTTAAATTAAAATTTTCTCTTAAAAGTGCTGGTTAACGTTTTGATAAGGAATATCACTACAGCAATTATTAAAATATTTTTGACTTTATTCGAAAAATATGAGATTAAAAGCAAAATATAATTTAACACAATTATATGTACAATCGTAGTAAATAATATTAATTTAGAGTATAACGTATGATTAACAAGCAGTAAAATTTTTAAATGCTTTAAATATTTTTCAGAAAAAAATTCGGACGCATACTTGACTATAAAAATAACGTTTTAATACGCCTAATTGACCCTTTTAGGATACTTATAATAAAATAATACTTTGAGGCTCTGTTGAAACTCTAATAGAATCTAAAATTTAAAACATTCGAATATCGGAGTTGGAATAAAACGAATTGAGAAAGTCAAATAACGGCAGTGATTATGCTTGTTTACTTATACTTAAGTTTATGCATGTTTTTAATTCTTAATCAGCTGAATAAATTACATTAAAGTATTAAAGTTGTAAAGAATACTTTACTTTTAAGAATTTATTGAAAATAAATGTAGATGCGTAGTCAAATTATAGCATGAATTGATTCTTAAATTGGACTATTTGCAGGTACTTTGAAATACCTTTGAAAAATAATTATGAATATATTATTTTGAATTATTTCATTCGAGATTGTTATGCTTCTATACTAGTAAATATTTTTTTAACACATATTGTACCATAAATTTTAATTTATATTTTATGAATCACATAATTATGTTTATACATGCAGTAATGTGGTTAAAAATATTATCAAGGTATTGAACGGCAAAATAATATATAACATAAAGTTTTCGTTGTTTAATTATAAGTCTCTTTTTAAACTAAAGTATTCCAGTTTCATTTCTAGGTCTAAACAATCTTGTTAAATAGAAAATTAAATTTTATTAATAATAACTTTCAGTATAAACTTGCACATTCGTACAAATTATAGCACCTACCTCTATATATATTTTTTCATAACCTTTTTTTATACTTTTTTCTAATTAAATAGTTCTAGATTGAGAAAAAATTGAATAATTTACCATTATTTACTTATATTTAAAAGTATTAAAGTTTTATTATATTATTAGTATTGCACTTTTTTGTATAATGATCTTAAAAAGTTATGCTAATAGACGTAATTTATCTTTCTATTTGCAATTGATTAAACTGTAGAAAATTGCAGAATAAAATTATAAATAGAGGATTCTTGATTATTTGTTCAACACAATTAATTTGTCTGCGGTTATTATTTTAGAAATATTTATTAATAAATTTTATTATATATATATCTATTAGATATAAAAAAATTTTAACGCAAAAACGTTAAGATATTCTATCGCGTATTAAACGAGAGCTTTTACGCGTTTACATAGCATCGATAATTTTTATTGCTATTATTAACTTTAGTGGAAAATCTTATCTAACGCTAATATGTTTTTAATAACAACATTTTATACCTGATTATTAGAAAATTATTTATATCATGATAATCAATAATGTGTACAGTAATTGATATCTAATTTCTTAATATTTTAAATTAATAATCTAAGTAAAAGTTATAATTTCAATGAAAAAATTTACTAAATAATATTGATTTTTATTTCTGATTTTAAAATATTGGTTTAACTGTACTTTAACCGAATATATTTAAAATTTAATTATTTATTTTTTATCCAATAATAATCTTATAGATAAATATGATTTTTCCTAATTGTACCAGTTGAAAGAGATTCTTGCGTGTAAATGCAAGTGAGGGTTGTGTCCGTAGGTTATCTCTTGTCTGTGTTAGCCCCCGGCGATGATGTCGAAGTATAGCAAAGGATTAGAACGTAAGTTCGTATCTACCTGAAATGAGTCTGTTATATACGAAATAAATTCAAAGAAGTCACTGAAGATAATCCAAATGTTGGCTGTTAGCCCGTTTTTCCTGTCAAAGGAGTCTTATTAACTAGATTGATGAGTTTAATCCAACTTTTTCAAACGATCTATGCGTAGAAATTCGAAGTTAGAAGGCCCAAGAGGCCCGACATAACCAACCCCCCACGATCACAGTATATCATCTTTTACAATCACTTTGTTCCATTATTGAAATAGATTTTAAAATAAATAATAAGACTTTAAAGTTAAAAAATTATGTCTAAATTTAATCTAGATAACCAATGCAAGCATATAATCATTGATTATAACAAGGATTTTATACTTATTCATAATATAATTTGTTGTTAGTACTTAAAATTCTTCACGATTGTTTATTTAGATAAGTAAAATAAAATAAAATTTAAAAACTTCGAATTCTACGTAAATGTTTACTGTCTTACATTTAAAGCATTAAAATTTTATATAATTATTCTCCCAAGTTTTACTTTTTTTCTTAGTTTGTTCAAGTTTTTCTTTTAAATTTCTTAAGTTTTTGTATTCATAATAACTGAATTATTTTAATTTTTTACTATTTAAAACTGTCAATTTATGAACTTTGAGAAATACGATAAGAAATTATGTCATTACAAACATGCTTTAACGATAAGATATTAAAAATATAAAAAATGCTTTAAAGTCGAATAAACCTTTTTTTAATAATTCATGTAAATTAATATAATTTTATTATTTTACTTTATTCACATTAATGAAATACGCTTCATTATAGATATATAATTAAATAATCTTTAGATATTTAATTACATATAAAGAACAATTATCCATTTGAAATAATTGATGAAAAATTCTTGAATATTTCAAATGATTTCTTTATTTGAGAGTTGATTATTTTAAATAAAAAAAATTTAATCTCAGATATATTGGAAAAGAAAATTAGTCATGATTTGAAAATATTATGAGAATTCGTAGACGCGCGCGTATATAAAAGTGGCAACACGAAGTAGAATTGTATTCGTTCAAAGTAGAAAAAAGAAAGTCAATCTGCAATTTTATTGCAATATTTATTGGACGAGTATGCGTATTTCTTTTATACAGTGGAGAATCTTTTGAAAAAAAGAAGGAAAGGAAAGTTATCTTCGCTTGGAGAGAAGGTCTTACTGAATATTGAAGTCTTAATCATACGAAGTTCCAGCTTTGAGGAACATGCGTAAGCCAATAGCAAAGACTTATCTTCCTGTCTCGTTCTCTGTCTCTTCCTATTTTCTTTCATAAACATATATCTACGCATTTATATATATAGATAGATGGATATACGTATATACATCAGCAAAATCCGTTTCATATCAAAGACTCGTAAGCTCTTTCCCTCTCTTTTCCCTCTCATTCAATGGCACTTTCACCCCTACGGAGCAAAGGTAAAAAAGCCTGTAGCTAGCTAGATTTTAGCGGACACGAATGAAAAAGATACGATCGAAGAAAAGTCCCTCTTTGCCTCTCGTCCTGCGCAGCCGTTAAATCACACAGTGCGCGGCAGGACGCGGAGTGCGCCGCACGATAGGAATGAGAGGGAAAGAGGACGAGGAAAAGGCAAAAGTCAAGCGAGGGGGTTAGAGAGGTGCGTTCCACCTCTACACCCTTCTCGTTGGTTTCGTGGCGGCCGTCCCTCGCCAATTCCGGCGGAAGGTGCAGGCTCGTAATTTTGCCCAACCCCCGTCATCGGAGTCCACTTCCTACCGTTTTCACCCCCTTCTTACCGCGGGGATATTCGCCGGTGGTAGCGAGCACTGGCTCGCTTTCACATACAAGCCTGCATTTTCCACCAAAAAATTCGAATGGGAGACGCAGCTCGCCGCTTTCCTTTCTTCGTGAAAAGAACTAGAAGAAGGTTGGGTGAGGGCGGAATGTCGAAACGGATACATGGAAAGCGATAGACACGAAAAAAGATATATTGAAAGTATGGGAATAAAGGGGATATATATATATATATATATATTATATAACAAGAGAAAGGTACGCTGACAATTATACTGAGAGAAAATGTGCTTGTAATGGCTACCTATTCACTTGAGCAAACAGAGGACAATAAACACATTTTTACGCAAAACGTAGAATGTTAGTACTAGCTATTCGTCTTTTACCAAGTGCTAGCTTACTGTCCTCTTGCTAAAAATGCTTTTTATTCTGCCGGTGCTATACTGTTTAAAGAGCAACCATTGCTAAATTTTGTTCTCTTTTTAAATAGAGTGTTAAAAAAAGATTCTTTCGAAATTTTTTTGAGGAGATTAATTTAAATTGCGATGTATCAACCATTGTCCGGACTAAAACTTTCATTTAGCGGCCAAACAAGATTGCCTTTTTAAAATACAAATTACATTGATTTAGCAATTTAAATAACGAAAATTAATGTAGCGCATAATACCATTTCAACGTGAAATTTAATCGTTTATCGAGATTTTCGACTCAATTATCCCGATTTTATATTGTATAAATATCTTCTGCATGGCACTTTGGTAAATAAACTAGTGCATGATCATTTAGAGTCGTTATGTGAAACTATCTGTAAATAATGGCTACATTTATCGAAGGACAATTCAGAGAAATTATTCTAGCTCACATGTCAATGCTAAAAATAATACAATAGCAATGTCGTATCGATATCGTTTAACGACTACGTTTCCATCTAATTCTTTTCTTCACCAAAAACGAAGAAAGGAGCATAATTTACGACCGAAGAGGACATTAAACAAAAATTGCTGAGCAAATTGAAAGCGATATCAAAGAGAGCATTTGAGGAATATTCTGTAGATTGGAAAAACATCGGCACAAGTGTGCTTTATCGTTTTAGGATTATTTCAAGTCGGACAATGTGTGTATCAACTTCTCAACCCAATTTAGCGCAAAACCAAATTAAAAAACTCAATAAGTTAAGCAAGTCACATTAAATTCGCATTTTCCTCCATTGCTTGTCAACATTTCTTTACTCTATGTCAGTGCGGCTTCGGATATCTAATCGAAGCCGCTTCAGAATGTCCGAGAATTTGTAAGTAGTACAGCACGCTATTTTCAGTCAATCGCTTCCTGGCTTAGAATATATCAGTATCGGCTTTAATAAAATCGAATTTCGCAGCAAACTACGATCAATAGCGCATAAATAATATTTTATGAAAAAATATGCAGGTGTAAGTAAGCAGACCATAAGATGCCATCATGTGCACGGAAGTATCGTAAAGTCATGGAATATCGGAAGTGAAATTAATGGCTATTGTTTATAAAATCTATAATTTTCATATTGTAAAAAATGACAGCGTAGAATTAAATAGGAGTTTTTAATTGAATAAATCGTTGGTTATATTCGAATTAAAAGATGTGAATTGCCAAAAGTTCAATTATCAAGTTAAATGGCAAGTGAAGCGTTATTAATAGTCGTTAATGTTGGTTAATGTAATTAAGCCGAGTCACGCTTTCTATGGTCGACGAAACACTTCAAATATATATATATATATAGTCGACGTAAACTAGTTGTTTAGAGGAAAAAACTAAATAATCCACAGTAAAAACACAGCTTTCATAGCCCGAGGAGATAAGGGAAAAGAGGGGAGGGGGATAGCGGCAGAAACAAAGCAAATAAAGAGTAAACAGGAAGAAAAGGGGAGAGGAATAAAAAGAGTAGACGCGCGAGAAAAGGAAGTGGGGAGAATGGAAAGAGAGGGGCGAGGGTAGCAGCAAGCCAAAGCGAGTTGGCTGAAAATTTCGTTCGGCATCGCTTGAATGGGCCCGAGAACGGCTGCGCTATCTGCAGCAACGCGCGTTTCCGCGGGTGAATAAAATATTGAAAAACGGCGCTACAATAAATTGTGAAAACGCGTGCGCGCGCTGCTTGAAATGGCCCTTTCATTGTGCGGAATAATGCTGACATACGAAGTTCAGGAGGAGTTTCAAATTGCACAAATACGGGAATTTATCGAAGGGGAGTTTACGGGCGTATCGATCGTTGCTACCATCCAGATTAACGGAACCATAAATGGAATATCAAAATTATATTTGCAGGGACTCGATCTTTGAATGCACTTTTTCAATCTGAATGGGATAACGTTAAAATAATCTTTAGGCCTTAAATTGAATTATACTTTAAATACTTTAAAGTGATTTTCTCGAAGAGGCGCGGCTTATTTACCTATTTAACAGCGATGTGGAGTTTCTCCTATTTTGCAAAAAGTACTTTAAATAGTTGATGCAGCGTCGACGTAAGCCAAATACACTCGAGCACGTCCGCGCGTATTCTTTAAAACAGGTTTCGAATTCTTGAATAAATTAAACGAGGATTTGCTTAAGGTACGATCACTTAGGCGCCATATAAATATTCGATGCTTAAAAATATGCTTTACTTATATTCAATCATCATTGACATATCGTAAAAATGTAATAGGATCTATAAATTTATACTCCCTACCGGTTTATTCGTTTTATGCCAGACTTAATTCAAATATGTCTGCAAGGGAGTTTTTATATCCTATTCTTACATTCTGGGTTGGCGATCGATATTTTAAACTGGAAAATAATCAGTCGCTTCTTACGCAAGAGTTTTTGTCAAAATCTGTCTCTCAGCCAGATTAATTGACTTGATTCTACACATTATAGTCAGGCATCGTTATTTCCACAAACTTCAGAACGGTAATTAGAAACGTTATTAGGGACAATTACGGAAGACGTATGACACCAATTATTGCACTTTGTCACTTCATCCGCGTTTCTCCCTTTTAGCCACTACTGCCTCTGTCAGATTCTCTATAATAAATGCAATGTTTTGTCTGTCGGCTTCGTTTATTTTCTGTATTTGGTTCTGTCCCTCGTTACCGCGAAAAGACAATTGCTCTTTTATTGTTTGCGAAATCCTTTATTTACACGTTTATGGCAGATACTTATGATTTAACTATTTTTTACGATAAATTTATTGTAACTTTTGCACGATGAAAGGTATTCGTAAAAGTGAATATAGCGGATCCAGTATTTTATTTTTCAAGCGCATAAAATTTAATCCGTGATAAAAGAAACTTTCTTTATAATTATTGCGAATAATTTTTAGAGCATACAGACGCTCTTAACCCACTCTTTTTCTAGATCCTTATTTTATAGGGCCATTCTCATTTAACAGATTTTTACATAATTATTTTGTTGGTATAATGTATAGAGAAAAATTTTAATTTAATTTGAATTTCTTACGGTTGCTGAACGAAGAAGATGTTCAATTTATGAAGATCAAGACTTTAAATTCTGTTTATTTCAAATTTCACAGTCGCTGACCTGCGCTTTATGCTGAATACAAAAGAGTCATGGACGTCAGTTTCTATAAAAACAGAAAAAAGTAAAGAAAACAGAAGTTTTATTCAATCCAATAATTGCGATCGCATGCTCGTCGATATTCTGAGGAAACAGTGCCGTGAGACATTTTAAGCTTTGACGAGGACACGGTATTATTTACAATATAAATATATATTTCGCAAATAAAATAATAAAGAGGGAATAAACGTTTTCGCGAGTGCAAGTACAAATAAGATTACTCGGACAGATTATCCTTTTTTCGGATGGTTTCTGTCAAACTGTCGTACGTGTTCGAGTACGTGAAAATGCGTAAAGCCGTGGGTCGAGATGAATTCGCGTTCAGGGCGAATACAATGAAGCCGGAACTTTATGTTCCTTTGTTTTCACTAACACATTTAGTTATATCAAACTTTAAATATTTATGCTTGATGAAATATATTTGTAAATTAGAAGGCGTGAAGTATTTTAAACTAAATGATAGGCTATTAACATTTTCATTATGCCTTACCGGTGAAATAATTAGGGATTATCAAAATCTACATTAGCTTTTGATTTTATTGATATCAATTTTGGTATTTACATAGATGATTACCATTATTAAAATGTGATTTGGAATCTTGAGTAATAACTTAACACCTACACTCAGCCGAGTAGACAAGCCTTATATATTGGAAAACATGCGCAGTGTCGGAAGAAATTTTAGATCGCTGAACTAAATTTAATAGTCGTAAAGACTTTAATATTTTTATTGCAATTTGTACATGATAGATTAATCGCTTTTAATAAAATCTTTACAAGTGTATAGAAAATTAAATTGAAACTGCAACCAATTTTATACTGAATAATATTTATTGTTATTTATTTTTTATCGATTCATTCTTTATTTCTAATTTTCATTACAATCACTAATTTATTATTTATTTTCTTCTAATTCGTCGTTATCAAGTTTTTTATTTTTCACTAAAAATCTCTTTGAGTGAATATTTATTTTTGATTTGCGTATATTATTAGTTTAACTAATCGTATATATCAAAACGTTTAGAAATTACACACAATAAATTTACGACCACATTAACAGGTAAGACAAATAGATATTCGTTAGAATAATCCGAATATTATAATTTATATTATATAATCTAATATTATAATCTTTTTTTGTGCTCTTACAATAAAAATGATACGCGAGCCATAGCGTGTCCTTCGTAAAAGCAATAGTTGAAACTGTGTAATTTAAAAAGTAATTAGGTTGCGCTATTGGATAAATAGCGTTTAATAACTTTATAATAATAGGTTGCGCGCCATTCCACAAAACGAAAATTTTTAAAGCGAAACTGCTCCAAATGAAAAATGGCACGAAACGTAGGACTGACTTAAATAAATAGGAATAGGGCACAATTACAAAAAGACGCACTGCATAATAAATTACGCATTATGAGTATTTTCAACTACCGGCTCGACGAGGGTGTCTCATCGGCTCCCCCCTGGAAAAACTTCGAGACACGCGCACAAATAAAAATTGAAAGGCCGCATAAACCATTTGCCGAACAGCAATTTACTCGCTCATGAAGTGACTTCGTTTTATTCGAGATATCCCTGAGCTGCAATGGGCTGTCAGGTCAAGCGCAGCATTCCGAATCGTCGCGTGCGCGCGCGCGTCTGCACTCGTATTTACCGAGAGCAGCATAAAATATGTATATTTACATAGCATAAAATTATTTACCCGGGGAGGCATGCAGTGTGGAATACGCGCGTGCCTCCCTGGGAATCGTGTTTTTAAAAGTCGTGTGCTCTCCCTCACCGTGTGCCACATTACGGCGGCTCACCCGCGAGCATGTGGTGACACACACGCGCCGCTGCCGTAGAAAGTCGGAGTTCCTCCGTGAGCCGGCTGTAAGCGAAAAATTCGTTTTACAGCCCATTGTGCTCGTGTTGCGATTAAAGTCAACTGATTGCACCGCGAGTCGCGAGTATTGTCCGAGCTGTCGAGTCGGGTTCTCCTACCTATTTCGAGCCGTCGCGGGCTGCACTTAGGTGCACATTTTACGCCGCGGCCGGGTGGAAAGAAATTCCCGTATTGCAAACGTAGCTAAATTGAAAGTCAACATGTTTTCTCAGGGATTTTCGCGAACTTCTTTTAGCGTCCCGACGCCCGGTGCTGCTTGTGTATTGTCGCGCGAGATTGCGTATAATTTTCCAGGGCTCGCCCAAAAGAATAACATCGCAACGAGGGGATTTGAGATTTCAATTCCAATTTTTTTAGTTGTTGCAGTTATATTAGTCGGGTATTTTCGCCTCCCTCCCAGTGATATGTTTGTATTTTTGTCTGTCTGTAGATTCGAACGTCACGTGTAAGTGGTCGAAAGGCTTTACACTTGCTTAGAAGTTATAACGGGCGCTCTTGATTAAAATAAATTTCTTAATTTGTCATTTAATTGGTGCTGAAGAGTATAATATCAGGATAAGCCCGTATATCGCGGTATGAAATTTTGAAAAATACAAATTTTATTAGGTGTGCGAGTCGTTTGAACCGAATATTTTTTCATTTCCTTATTTTACTTCAACTTTTTTAACTGAATTTTCTTACAAATTTCTTAGACCAACTTGCAAGATTCATTCATCTTATTAGTTGATTTTATTGAATTAATATATCCTTTAAAGTAATTAATTTCTTCGGTAATTAAGTGTAATAAATCATTTGAATACCTGTCATGCCTTGGTTATTACTTTTATCATTATTATTATTATTATTATTATTATTATTATTATTATAAAAATTATAGTAGATTAAAGGGATGGAAATCTGCGTTAGAAATCATATTATGAACTTTAAAATCGATGTACAACTACCAGTTTCGAATTATTGGGAAAAATTGAAAAGAAAATTCGTCAGTGTAAGAAAAATCCTAAAAGAAACTGGTGACTTTTTACAATAAATTAAATTAAAAAGTAGTGCGCGCAACTAATTTGTGATTATAACTATTTACTATTTTGATTCGATTAATTTTTTTGTTAACTATTTATTGTTTTATTGTAATTAATTTGTAACGTAATGTAATATTTATACAATTTTAATTTTTATCACGAAATGTGCATAAAATTTTTTCTAATGAAAATAATTGTACATCAAATAGATTTTTACCCGAAAACAGATTTTATTCGATTAAAGTAATTGAAATAATATTATTTTTATTTAAAAATTATATAATTATAATAGATTTTCATAAAATCAACATATCGTATTATAAATGATAGTATATACTTAAAATTGACAGAAACATATTACCAAGATTCTGTAAATTTAAATTTGCAAAATTGAAAAATGAGAAGTGCTCCCTTTTCTGTCTTATGATCATAGTGACTCAGTGTCTCAGTAGTCTTAAAAGAAAGTAACAAGCTAACGACTTTTGTTTCATATTTCTATTCAGTGTTGGAAATTTCAGGCGTCCTAATTTTCTTTTTAAAATTTCAAACGATTCAAGTATATTAATTGTTGTAGCATTTTTATATTTATTTGGTACATTTAATAATTCTTACGTTATGGTTCATTTTTTTTTTTAATATAGTATATCTATATCGTTAGATAAATATGTAATTTCAAATATAATTATTTTCATACGAATCAACGACAACAAATTTCCATTCACAAATGTAGCGATTAATAATTCCAACTGCAACAGTTACTTATATCTTCTTATTAACAAAAGCATTTCTGTGAAACCCTCATAAGTCCTGGTGGAATCTGCTGAGTAAGTAATGTTCAGATAGATATAATAGTTGTTAAGAATGTTAATTCTTTTTAGCGGAGTTCATAAATTAGAATTAACAAATCTTTTTATAATTACGATGTTCCTAAATTACAATGCTTGATGAATCGCTATAATTAATCGTGTAATTTTATTATATATACCTTTTACTTTATCAAGTTATATTTTTCGTCGGTTGACATGTGATAGATTTTTACGTATTATAAAGGTGTGTGACATGTCTGACGATGGTGTTTACCCAGTACTCTATAAGAATTTTTGCGATTATATAGAAACATGCGTTGAACGTAGCCTCTCAGTGTGTCAGATTGTCGATGATGGGGTCTATTTTATACAGTGCAAAACTTCTTATGCATACTTCGCGTAGATATGTTCCGTTATCATCGAGCTCACAAACTTAATTAACATATACACAATTATTATAAATCTCTTCTCAAAAATTTAAATATTGTAGATGTATAATTTTCATGCTGATATGAAATGATATTCCAAAAAAATCGTGTTAGTTTAAGAACTTTTAAAGATTAGAAAAATTATAGACACATGTTTTTGAAAATATTTATCTTTAACTTGTAAACATATCAGAGAATTTGTTTTTTATAAATAAATTATTCAAATATATTTACCTTTTTTCAATTAAGTATTTTGAACTATTATAAATTTTAATTTTATAATTTATAACAACAAATCTTTTGCTTCAAAAATAGATTAAAAATATCTTTTAGGTGTTATTTTAATATCATAACCAGTTTCATCTCTTTAGAGTTTCGTATTTATGCTTACAAATGCTTCTTAAGATAAAATCGAGAATTTCACTTTATCAAGGGAGAGTTTTCAATAAATTTATAGTTACTTATATTAAAGAACTTTTGCATTAAATATTATTTTATTTTTGTTTAAAATTTATTAAGACTACAGATTACATTGATTGAGACAACAAGAAAACTCCCAAAGAAGTATTTAAATACTTTTTTAATATCTTTTAGTTACTTTTTAATGACTTTCATAACCTTTCAGTAGACCAGATATAAATTTCATATTAAATAGATTAAATTCTTCATTTGAAATGATGTTTCAAAACTTTCATCTTTACTCAACAAAATGCCGCGAGCTATGAACGAGGAATATATTGATTATATTGTTATTCATATCTTTTATTCCACATTATTGTATAACCGATTAACCTTTTTAAATTTGAACTATTCAAGGTTATTTGTGGAATAGATTTTTCAATAAAAATGTAATGATTATTAATATTGTTCAAGGCTTCTCAGGTTCCATTTTTCAAGGCTTAAGAATGAAACCAGAGATACTTTATCATAAAAATCACAAAAATATTAATTTAAATTTTTTTTATTAAACTTATTTATACAACAGTAATTATACACATATGATAATTTGTAAATCATTCAATACATTTTTATAATTTCAAAATATTGAATATTTAAATTTAATGAAATGAAACATTTTTATATAAAATATTAGTAAGAATATGATTTAAAAGAATTATGAAGATCTTAGTATGTTGTAATTAAAAATATGTAAACCGAATAAATATTATATTCAGTGAAATATATAATATTATTAATTAATATATTTGAGATGAGAACATTAATAAAAATTTGTTCTAAAACTATATTTTATAATGAAAATACTAATTAGTAAGTAATTTTATGCATAACACTTAGTAATTATTAAAGTTTTTTAAAATCAAAGAACGATGTATAATTTCTGATGAAATTTTAATTACATCCCATGTTTCGACTATAATTTATTAAAAATTATTTTTAAGTTTTTAAATACATGAAAGGATAATCTTATATTAATAATAATCATATATAATTAAAAATATGATATTAATGTAAATATATGGATATGTTTATAATTAAAATTATTCGGACATTGAGAATTATAATTTACTAATTTAAAAAATTAGAAAATATAATATCTGTAATAATTAGTGAAATAATAAAAGTAGATAATAATATTATAATTACAACTTGTAACCATAGTAAATTATATCAATATTTATTAACATTATGCCACTTTACAATTCAAGAGATACACAGCTGATACGCTTGATTAATATCAATCCATGTTTATCCGCTGAAAAAGAACCATAACCGAAATTAGCGATGTTTCCAATCTTTTCAATTTATTGCTTCTTACATTGGCTAAAACTCCGACAACATTTCTAAATCTGTCATCTGTCATTTGAAACCCTTAAAGATTATCGATTGATTCTATGGTAAAAAAAAATATAAATTTAAACAAAGGAAAAAATTGTTCGAAAAATTAAAAGTCATAGATTCAAAGATATGATTACAAATACTCTAAACACCATTCATCCTTTCAAATGTAATTAATCACATTCTTCAGCTGCCGGTATATTTCTCTTATATGTTTTATACACTATTCGCATTAGCAATATGTAGTTAAAGGTGAAAGACAACGGTAGAGAAAAATTATAAATTTTGACAGCGGATGCAACACTAATTTCGAGGTTTATCGTTGTTTTATGACTTGCATCTTTTTTCATATTATCGTGTGGAGCAGGCAACCGATGACTGAGCGACTCCCTTCTGCCCAATTTTTCAAGGCTTATTAATACTACTTTGTTTTCATAAATCGATTCTTTAAATTTCAAACAATATTTTTAACCATTAAAAGTATACGTGTATATACGTTTACAGTTTAAAAACCAATGAGTATATCGTTTCAGAAAAAATTAAACTGATAAAACATTAAGAATTTCTTTAAAACTTAACAAATAAACTTACTATTCCTTCCACTTAATTTTTTTACTCTAAAGTTACGACATTTATTTTTACTTGAATGAACCAATGCACTGAAAGTCTAAAGCGATACTTCAAAAACTGGTTATTTTATAAAAAGTTTGCATTTTTTTCTTGTAAGTAATACGATGAAAGACGTTTATTCTGTATTCAATCACAAACCAGCCGATATAGCGGTTATAATAAAAAATAAAATAAGTTTGAATAACTCTTATATTCGTTTAATTATATAAATTCAGTATAATAAATACAATTTTTCGTATTCATATATTTTTGTATAAATTTCAATTAGAAATTTATATTGTTATTACAATTTTAAAGTAAGCACTTTGTTAAAGTATAAATGAATTTTATTACACTTATAATAACAGCTTAGACTTTTTTAATATACATTTAAAATCATAAAATATTTTTTAATAAGTTATTACAAATAATATAATTATTAATTCTAATTATTGATGAAAAATCAAATTAAAAAATATAAACATATCTAATTATTATTCTGATTAACGGACGATTAGATTTAACAAAGGTGCTGATAACTAGAATAAAGAAATTTAAGTGGAAGACGTTGATGGGATGGTTCGGAGCACTTTTTTTTCAAGAGAGGCATTCAGTATATTTTTTGGTACAAGCGCTACCGTTTCCCCTTAAAATAAAACCGCCTTCTTATTTATATAAATGACTGTCGATTCTTAATCTTTTTTAAAAATAAAATTTTAAATATTAGACCTTTTAAAAACCTTGATAATTGCAAATATAATAAATTCTACTGAGAGTTATAAAACTCTTGTATATAATGTAACATAATTATTTAAAAAACATCTAAATTTAAATGAAAAAATACTTATGGAAAAAATTGAAAAAAATTTTATTTTATAAAGATCTTATATTTTGAAATATGATAATAATTATTTCATAAAATATATCGAAACGGTTAATAAAATGTTTTTATTTAAAAAGTTTAATTAGAAATAGTAACTTGTATCTAATTATAAATACTGCAATTAGAACTAACGAATTAGTTACTCAATAATAAATATTTCAATATATGCTAGAAAGAATAAATATAAAATTTGCAATTCTTTATCAGTTGTAGCTGCTGCGTAATGGGTAAAAGCAGTTAATTTATGATAAGGTAAATAATGAAAAAGGTGTAGTTCATTATACTTGGGTGAAAAGAGGCACTCATCTTTAATTGCACGAACCAAAATTCAGGAGTACCTAAATCAATTCTACATACGAGAACGGCTGAGTCACACACAAAAAGTAATTGACCAAAAAGATTGATTCTAAGAAAAAAAGTAAATAAATGATTAAGTAGTTATTGTAAAAGTGAAAGAAGATATGAAATTGAAAGATTGTATCGATACTACAGAAAATCAAACGTACTCTGGGAGTGTACACCTTACGTCATAAATTTTAGATGATTAAGTCTGTTTATTTTTGGCTAGTAAATCCTTGATAGCCTATTGAAAGTATAATACGCACACGAATAGATTACATTAAATAATAACGGCATATAAATCAGATCGCTTATTATAAAGCATCTATTTGTCATACTATCTAATATATCTGTATTAATTATTATTTAGAAAACAATCTCTCATGTATTTTGCAAGATACGTCGACAATCTATCGTTTGAAAGATATTTATGAGAATAATTTTTATAACAAAAAAGGATACATTCATGTTATGAATTTACTATAGCTTCAATTATATCCACGTTTCAATGATACCAAATATTTTTTAGATTAAAGTACGGATCACATAGCAGAATACTATTGAACGCATGATGTTTGTACAACGTAATATCAACACTTCCATGTAGATATTTCTGAAATTATAGCTACTAAATATCCGACAAATATCAGTGCAAGCGCATATAATATTCGAATGAAAAATATACGATGAAAATGTATACTCTCATAAAGCAAGCATTACCTCAAAAATGTTAAATATAAATTTAAGTAGTTAATTTTGTAATAATAAAATTTTTTTAATAAGCTGAACAAATATAAAATTAATAAAGGCATTAAATTTAATAATTCAATTATTATAAAATTTTAGAAAAACGCGTTAAATAATAACAGAACTTCTCAATAATTTGTCAAGAAATTAATGTAAATGATAGGGGACATATGCAATTAATAGTAATATTTTATGCAAAAAAACTTTATTTTTAACGAAAGACATTTGAAAAGTAAGTTCAAAAGAATCGCTCACGAAGCCGATGTTTTATTATCTAAATAAAGAACATCAAACCCAAGTGGTACTTCCGTAGACAAAGAAATGATATAATAAAATGAAACGCAATATTTAATTCAACTAACAGAATTAATTAGTACTATTATTCAGACTTTTGTTAAAATAACAGTTAAAAAATTAATTAATTATCAACGCTTACATAAATAAAATTATGAAAGTTATGAAAACAATAGTAAATGTTATAAAATATAAACAAATAATAAACAAAATATTGAATAAATTGAGATCTATAAGTTGATAAAGAAATAAATCTGAGCAACTAGTAGACGAAATTGAATTTACCTGTAATGCATACACAAAAGAGTAGCAATATGTGATGTAACCAATTTGTATTCGAAATTGTAGAAATCATGAGCAAAAGAGCTATAAAAGAAAAAAACAGAAAATCACAGAGAATGTATTTTATTTTTGATTAACGTTACTCTCAACAAATCAAATTTGAAATATAAAAAATGATAAATACAAATTTTCATTAATAATAAAAAGAATTTTATTATTTATAATATTTTATACCAAGTTGGCCATACAATTGAAAAATGTCTTGCAGTAAAGTCCATGAAGTTCAATTTTGTAAAGAGGGAAAAACATGATAATTTAAAATTAAATAATGAAGAAATTCAAATTAACAAAGTGAATGCTGACGTAAATAAAAATACAAATTACTGAACTAAAAAAGTTTTACACAGTTTAAAAATGTTAGCCTTAATTGGAAAAAAATTTCAAACATTCACTGCAGATAAATACCAGAAATACATAGATTAAGTATTCTAAATTTTAACACAAATTTTACACAAGTATTTTTAAAATGTGTTCCAAATAAACTAAGAGGAACGGTACTCGTTCCTGTATAATATTCAGAAAAATTAAGAAATATCGAGTGTTCGGTTACATAAGTTATTGTCAATAATAAACTTAAATCATTCCTAATTAAGAACTTTTCTACGATAAACCCTAAAAATAAACTAAATTTTGTAATTACATATTTAAATACGTGAAGCCGATGACGTAATAACTTTAAAAAATAAATTGCCACAACATCAATTTCTATCAAACTTTCTTATATATTTAAGCTAAGTGTGTTAGTAGAGAAAATATCAAAATATTCATAATTCAAAGTCAAACTAAAATAAATTATGTTTCTTTAATTACGAGAAATACACGTAACTACAGGAGTGGGAGTACGCGCATCATTAAATTTTTCTCAGTCGAGCACGAATTGCATCGAGGTTGAAATTGACTCAATTTTCCGAGTTCAAGCACCGCTAGGGTCGGAAATAAACGCAGTTCTTAACTTTTACATTGCTTTCAGAGCGATACGTGAACAATGCGCATATATCCAGTCGCGCTGATGAACGCATTTCTAGTTTATTGCTTTACCTGGTCAATCATTCATTAGTGTCAACCAGCAGTCTCTCAAGGATTGATAGTAAATGACCTGGTTTACCCAGCCAGTCAACGCTCAACTCGCATTACACAAATCTCCAGTCCTGTTGTTTTCTCACCGTTTAAGAAACAACGATAAGCGATTCGGTGAGATTTCTATTGTTCAATGGTCATTAGATTTTACGGATCGATATAATTCTCTTTATATTCTGCGTTATAAACCTAAATATCATAAGAATTGTTTTGTAAAAATTAGGGAGTCGGTTATAAATGCAATTGTTATTCCTTGGACCACCGTGTAATCCAAGTAATTCTGGAATCTGAAATTATGTGCTTTGGATGACTTAACTTAGTCACTACTTAGTGATGCAATTATTAAATCTACATAATACAGTGATATAGTAAAAATAAATAAAACAGTAGCGCATAATGTAAAAGTTAGCGATAAATAAACGTACGAATTAAAGGTCGATTTATATGATGCTATCAAAATAAAATGATAGAATTAGTTGCTATTTAAGAACAATTTTTAACTACAAGCGATGTATTATTATACGAACATTAGAAAATACAATTTTTTGTCGTTAAAATTTTGCCATTGTAGATATTATGAAGAGTGCTAAAAAAGACAAATTTATACGTAATTTTTCAGCTTTTTGTATATTATTAACAATAGGAGCTGAAAATTTCATAGCATCAATGTAAACTAAAAGATAAATAACTATAAAAACTAAATTAATTTTGCACTTTATTGAGTTTTAAAAATATTTAACCTAAAAATAGAACGAGCAAATAATAACTGCGAAAAATCAAGGATAAATGAAGTAATACATGAAAAAACTTCGAAAATGGCAATAAATATAGATAAAATTGACTTCAATAAAGCCCAGGATTATATTTGAATAAAAAAAAAGCTAGAAAAGAGCTTTTCAATATCATCTATATTAATCTTATTGTCATAAACTTATCGAATGCAGAAATAAGTAATAATTGAATGAATTACAATTAAGCTCTCGGACTGATATAAAATCGAAGAAAATAAATATTTGATTCGTAAAGTATTATTCTAAATCTTTTTAGCAATATATAATTATTTATAATTAATCTTTTTAATTATAAAAATGTACTTTTTGTTAACACTAATTTAATCTTATAAGATATGATACGAATGAAGAAAATTTGTTTCTATTGTCCTATATAAATTAACAAACCGTGGGTACGTGTTTTTGCGGGAGCAAGTGCGTGTACAGACATATTTGTGCAATTTACGTACTAAGATTAAATCATGAAAATGTAATCGCGCAAAATTAATCCGAGTTAATTATATTATGAATTTATAAAGTAAAAAGATATTATTTAAATTTGTAGCTCGAGTTATACACTTTGAAAGAAAAGTAATTATGTATGAACCTGAAAAAAATAGTTTTGGAAGATAACAAACTATTGTAAAAGTATTGTGGCTTTTCAGAAGCAAAGAAAGGAAGCAGAAAGTTTAACTTTGCGGGACATTCTTTCATACGTTCATTTTAGCTAAATTTCAGCAGTTCTTTGAATTGATAACTTTAAGCTCTCAAGAGTAGAGGTTTAAATTACGACACAGTAAAACTGTCATCCTGGTACTAACTTATTGTCACTGCTTATGAAAGGTGTCGAGATGACTTCATTTTTTTAAAAGATTAAGCCTCCAACAAACTTCAATTATTTATTGTAAAGGTAATTCCCATAATTAAAAATTTTTAGCTGCGGTTGCTAATTTATTATTCGCTTTAGAACTTTTAATTACAATCTGTAAAAAACAGAGTTTATGATTTTTTATCATTAATTGTTTACACCAGCATCACCTTTTAACCGCGTTAATTATTTCCCCGATAAAGCTAAGAAAATTGCAGATTTTGTTTATGGATTATAGTGGGAAAGCATGCAAGATTAAAGTATATAAAAACTTAGTCGCGAAGCCCGATTTTATCTAATTTTGAAAGAAAGATAACGATATGACGTTGATTAATTAGGTAATAATAGTAAACCACACATAACTCATCATTTTTAACTTACTGCGCAATATAAAATGCCATAAAAGAAATTTACAATTTGTAAAGAAAAGTGCTGAATCGTGATCGCGCGCCGACATGATAAACAGTAAGAGGAAAGGTATTCTTTCGACGAGCACTCGTCGACGTTTTCAGCGTTTGCGCCGAAAATTTAAGGAAGCCAAATGCGACTTTATGACGAATGTATTTCATCATTATTCAGCGCAAACATCTTTCTCAGTCCGAAGTTGTATTGAAAGAAAGACTCGCTCTTTTAAATAAAAAAGTTCCTCGTCCGAAATCCAGTAAAATGTTTTCACAAGCTATCCAGCGCGGCAGCTCTTGACAGAGTTAAAATTAACTCGGTCTTCTGGCTAAAGCAGTAAATAATTTTTGTTCGACAAGACCGCTCGCGCCGACTCAAAGCAAAACTCAATTTTTTTTGACGAAAATACTTTCTCCACTCGTCAGCAGCTGCGAAAGCTCGCTCACCTACATGCAAGCGGCGGCACCGTGTGTTTATCGCGAAGTCCCGTCCGTCCAGGAACGGGTTCGCGGCTTCGCGCAAACTTTGCGGCGTTACTAGACTCGCACAAGCTCCCTCGAATTTAACGAGTACATACACATTATGAGGCTTTCACGCTTGAACTTCCCGACCTGTAATAAGAGATGTTTACTCATTACTTTCCTCCACCTCTCTTTCTCCGTGTCTATCTGGAGGCTCCTGCGACGACTGGCGGCGTAAGCTTTCCTTTTCGCGTCGCCCCCGCCTCCTTCTGATGATGCAAAACGAAATTCAAATAAACTTCCCAAGTTCGGGGAGGTGAGTCGAGCGACGATGACGCAGCAGGGAAACTTTGAAACGGCGTCGTCGTTGCCGGAAACCCGACGGCGGCGGTGTACAACTATACGCTGTCTGCACAGAGGCAGCAGCTGTTTCGCCAGGGGAAGAGAGAGAAAGAGAGAGTCGCGATTGGTTCGCCAAGTGCACCATGGAGAGACGCGCGGCGCTACACCGGCGCGCAATTCACCGGCACCTTCCGCTTGATATATTATGCAAACCAGACAGACGCGAGATAATAATAAATGAAGACGATTCATGGTGCGGTGCTCGCTGGTGTCGCGATAGGCTCCGTGTCGGATTTACAAGTGCCTTTCTTCTTGTTATTTTTATTTCTCTCTCTCTCTCTCCTTCTTTATCTCACTTTCTCTCCTTCTTCAATATCTTGATCTTGTGTTATATACACATTTGGTAGGTTACGAAGATAGGAAATTCGAGATAATGGATGCAGCTTGTTGCGTGTATAATTCGAAACTAGCTGCCTTTCAACAAATGCTTTCATTTTGATTCTTCGATGTGTGCAACAGTTCTGCGCTGATTAATTTTGCCCTTTTATTAGGGATTGAATGTAATGTTATCGTTTCAGACACAAATCCTTACTTTTACCAATCTTTTGGAAATTACAATTTTTGAGTTTGGTTAATATATTTGCTGTAAGTATTTTTACATCTATCGACACTCAATATTCATATAGAGACTGGAAAACTTCCTCACACGTAATCAAAGGGTTTTATTTTCTCATTTAATTTAATACCGATGAGTTGTCGATTAATATTCAAGACTTGCTAGTTTTAATTTATAAAATATGTTTTCAATTTCGGTGAAACAGTTACGTGGCTGCTAGACCTCGGAAAAGATCACTAATTTTTATGAACTTCTTGATATGGTGAATTTCAGAAATGAAAGAATATACAGTCCTATAAAAGTTTTGTGACATCACTTCGTTGGTGCGGCATATTTTGAAGAATGGTAACGAAATGACGTCACAAGAGAACTTTAGCAAGTTATAACTTTTGTAAATTGAACTTGTTTTGAACAGTATAAAAAGAATTACGAAGTACCTTAGCTTCTCCACCAACTTTATAAATAACGACAGAGAAAGGAATTTTTTATTCATTTTTATTTAATTAAAAGATCGAATTACATTAGTTCTTGAAGCTCGTTAAAAAAAAAATTCAGCGGATAGATACACTAGCGGAATGAATTCTGTTACCTTTTGTAAAGTCAATAAAATTTTATTGAAAGTAATGGATTTTCAATAAAGGTAATGTATTAAAACCACAGGAAAACGAGCTCTCTATTGTGGCTTTACAACCAATACGATAAGCTGCATCATATATTTTTCATTTTTTTTTTGTTATATTTCATTGATTTCGTCGTAAGTATCAATGAATTGTATTCAAGATTTACCTATTTTAATTTGATTACGAATCACATGTAATCACTCTTCAATATACAGTACGTTCTTAATAATAATAATAATAATAATAGTCTAATTAATATTCTTAGATTTCTGCATCTAAGGACGTTGAAAATCAATTTATCGTCGTAATATATTGAAAATATATTTACATACATTAAATTATAAATTCTTCGGTAATAAACTTTAACAAATGTAAGGCCAATACCGCTAACTTGGATTTTTTTAGGAAATTCGTAGTTATAACTAACATTTACCAAGTCAATGACTAGCTAAATACTGTATACCGTTAACATCAAAATGTAAATTCAAAATCAAACTTCGTATACTAATATTTGACTTCCGCAAAGTAATTTGCATAATGTATTGCATATAACGTGTATTTCAAGAAAGTTAATTCTTACAATACGAACTTATTATTTGTATTGTGAAGTTAAGTATAATATTGGTGGCCTGTAAAATTGGACCTCGAATCGAATACTGCATGCCTCGATAACCCGTGGAATTTCAAATCGGTCGAAAGATTTAATTATTTCGAAGTATTCTTCTGATGCGAATATCATTTGAAGGCATCCATAAAAAAGTTGACAACGCCAATGCTCAAGTCCGAAGTCAACTTATGAAAAAAAAGTAAGAAAGAAGTGCTGGAGGAATGATTTAATGCGAGCACTGAACCCGTGCTCGTATATGTTTATTATGAAACAGGCGGAAAAGAGGCCTTAAAGAGCTGCGAAAGAAAAAGTCCCGCATTGAAAATCCTTTTTCTCTCTTTCTTCTATTCCGCAGCCATAAAAGCCACTTCACGCGTCGCATTAGTGCGATACGCGCATTAATAGCACAGTAGCTCTTGTGTTAAAATGCCATAAATAAAAGCTCCTATTTGCAGTGACGCATATAGGCTCTTACTCCTTCAACTTTTCCATCTCTCCTCGACCTTACCCCCATTCTCCGCCCACCTCGCCCTATCTCTCTTTCTCTCTCTCTCTCTCTCTCTCTCTCGTTCTTCCCCATCTTTTTTTCAAAAAGTCCTTATATACCTGTAAAATGTCTATGTCTCTACGAAGCTGTTAGCACAACTAGCAAAGAGTGTCCCGAAAATCTTCGCGGTTGCCGCAGATTTATGCTCGTACAAATTTCCGTCAACAGCTGGTGTTCATTTATCATCGCTCGTCGCTCCCGCGCTCGTTTTCTTTTCTTTTCTTCTTCGTATTATTTTTATGGCCCCACGCGCATCATCACTACTGCGTTTATGTGTACGTTCACATGGTAACAAAAACCCGCGACACGTAAAAACCAATAGACGCTGATACTAGTATTTACGTAAATGTGCTCACGCGCGTGTGCATGGACTAGTCCGCGTAATTTGTCTAATAAAAAATTGTAAATCGTATCGACCAAACTTTATGTCCGACACCCAAAGTATGTGTTGTCGAATAATGGCATTGTTTGGTAGGAAAAAAGGTTAGCACTCAAATAATTCATGCGTAAATAAAAGCATGATGTTGAATTTTGCGATAAAGTTGTTCTATATAAATTTAATCAAATTCCAGATAGAAATAACACCTTCATATCAAATTATGCTTCGCACTCGTAAGTGTCGTATTGGCACATTTCTAGGGTTCAAATGGATTCTCGGACTCAGTGCCATTAAAAAGATGCAGTAAAATACAAATCAAAAAGAACGTTTTGTACTTAGATAAGATAAGCGGTTTATGCGTTTTTTACGCGTCTGCATGGTTCTGTGCATTAGCGTTTTTTAAAAACGCGATGTTCAGCAGCGAAGAATTTCTTATGTATGACGCAAAAAGTTTTGGCCGGCAATTACAACTAACAATTGCTCGCACTTCGATTTATTATTCACGACAGCTGAATACAAAAGTACACACCTCGCTTGCGAAAATCGCGTTGTGACTTTAAAAACTCCATTTCCGCAATTTTAATCCTAGAATCAACAAAAATATACGTTCGAATTCTTTGAAAGTTACGATCGTTGAAAACTAACGGGAAAAGTTCCGAAGGCACCACTAGATGAGCGGTTTCTTCTGAAATTCCTCAACAGACCTCGTTTACCTTAAACTCGAAAAGAGCTCGACAAATACACTTCCGCAGCAGCGGCTCGTCTTGACAGACGACATTTTCCAATTTTTCGCGGGACCCCTCAAGAAACTTTCATCCCGTCAATCCTTCAACCGAAACAACCCATATGCAAAGTACGCGCATATATTCGAGCGTGAGGAGGAAGTTGCGCATACATCTCTCTGGCACATTCATCGAGAACCGTGGAAGCGCCATGGATTTGAATCAGGGCACGCGGAGCGGCAGAAAAATGGCAGAAAAAGAAAATGCAAGAGAGCGCGCACACGCGTACGCAGCGTTCGTCGAGCCGTGCTTCCCGGCAACTAGACCGGCCCTCGCGCTCTGACTCACAGATGCGGGAATGTGTATCAAGCCACCCTCGCGATGTGTATCGCGGCAGTTTTCTTTATCTGTCATTCTCCGACGCTCATGTCGCGCGCGCTCTCCGTCACCGACGCCCATTTCTCTGCATGTGTGCACCCTGAAGGAGCAGGAGGAGGAAGAGGAGAGCGCGCTACAAACGATCTCCACGGGAGGGAGAACCTCCGACGTCCATTTGGACGTGCGGTAAGTGCAGCTTCTGTGATTACTTTTCTTCTTTTCCTTTTGTTTTACTTGCACGCGCGCGTGCACTCGCAGGAATATTAACGAGGAGGCGTGGATTAAGCGATTTATAACTTTATCCACCAGGAGGATGGTTGCTTAGGTGATGGGGTAGTTTTTCATATGAAGCTTTTTCAAAGAGATGCGCCACTAGTAGGGTTGTCTGCATTAATTAACAGACTTGATCTATTGTTGAGAATTTAAAAAAGTGATACCCCGATTTAATAATAAGCTTAACGCTGTTTACTTTGATTCCCGTGTACTATGCATTGCAATTTTATTCGCAGATTTATTGCATTCCTACAATTTTATACCAAGATTTTATTTTTATTAATATCGACGAAATCTTATTTTAATACGAAAATGACTTCGATAGTGAGTGAAATCGTATTTGAATTTGGTTTGTCATGTTTACTTTTTAAATTTATACATTACTTTAGGACTGGGAAAATTGTATTTTTAAATTTTGAAACGCAAGATTTCTTACTTTCGAAAGTTCACCAGCTGCTCGATCGAGCGCCTGGTACTTCGCAATAATTAGTTACGAATGAATAAAAAATCGATTTCAAATTATATTTCAATGATTTTCAATTTGGATCTGAATCGTTTTAATTAACTGCATTGTACATAAAAGAGAACCCAGATGGCCGCTGCTCCCCTAGGAAAGACGAATAAAATCTCTACCATTATTCAGACCACAATAAGACTTTGAGATTCAAAAAAATTAATCTCCACTACTAACTCTTAAGATAAAAACAGTTAAATTAAGCTTCCTAAAAATAACGCGCATATGTATTATTAATGTAGCGCCAACCTTAAACGGAGTTGCCTCCTGTCCTTTTCATTTTCTAAAGAAATCAAGTGTTATAAAGCGATAAATTAATTTTGTTTCTTAAATAACAGTGCAGATTCTAATCAATGTGCTTTAGGGATTAAAATTATATAATTGGAATTCCCGTGGTATGAAGCGTTTACTTGGAGCACTTTAGAACTTTCCCCGTATTATTCTTTACAATCCACAAGTGGTACGTATAAATATGTACCGACTCACTCAATAGCTTATAACAGCTGTTCTTTTACCTTCGGCAATGCAGCTCATCAATATTGACACACTTTGCTATACGCGTCAATACATACAAGTGGCTTAAAACCCAATTCACAATTTATACGTCGTGTAATAGTCCCGCCTCGTCGCACAGTCACACACGCACGTAATAGTCAATTAATCAAGCGTCTCCCCTCCGAAGCCACCCTCATCTCTCAATTTCTTTCGCTTCCTGACCGGACTCGAGCAATAGGCGACGTCTCGCGCGCGCTCTCAGCTGCGCCGGCGTCGCTCGTGCGACGCTCGTGCGACGCTCGTGCATCGAGGGCTCACGTACGCGCGCGCGCGTGCGACTCTGTTTTCCCTTCGTGCATACTACAGCGGCAATACGCACGTCCAGACGGCGCGCGAGGATTTACCGGTGCTCGTCCACCTAGTCATATTTCTGTGTAAATGTCCGACGTCGCATTTGCGTAATTGCAAGCCGCGCTCCCCCATCTGCGTGCTTTTTCTCCGTTACGTTAGAGCCCGAGAGCGGCGACGGAGCAACACCCCGCGATGGGCTCGCGAGTTCAAAGAGCGCGAGGGGATGTTTTGTGATTTCTTAAATTCGGACTCAGCCTGGCTCGCAGGAACGCCGAGGGGTAGCCGCGAGCCACGCGATAAGAGAACGCAGCCCTTGTTCTTTTCACGTTTGCGAGAAAAAATATGAAGGGTGCGTTAGAAAGGAGTCGGGAAGGGTAGGGTGTCCCGAGGAGCAGCGGCAAAAGCTGTTGAGGCAGGGGTGAAACAAGTAAAAATTACACTTACTCGAGATTGTCGACTAGCGCATTTTCGTTGTTCGCGCGAACACGTGTACGCTACAATTTTTCGCAATTTTCAAAAAGACATTTTTACGGGGGAAAATATTAAAACGCGAGATTAAATGCTCTTAACGCTTTATAACTGCCGAGATTTTATTCCGCACTATCGCAATCGGTATAGTGAAAATGCTTTATAATTTTAATGAAATTATGCCCGTGTAGTAGATTGACAGGCGCGAGTGAATAAGAAATACATATTCATATGAATTTTAAAAGGTAATGGCCGTGCTTTTTCGGTTTTACTGTTTGTCGCTATAGGCTTCCGTGAAAAGAAGCTCGCGCCATATCATTAACGATCAAATTAAAGTGCGTATGCACTTTGCTCGCGTCCGGAAATTATCTGGTTTTATTTACATATTATGCTAATGCCACTCATCAAACTGTTATGAATTCGATTTTTAGCAAGAGGTATATTGTAGACTATCTGTTAAGCGCATAATGAAAGCTTGTGAGAAACTTTAGTTGCAAGAATTTTCGAAAATACAAAGGAGGCGAGTCGAGTAAAATGAAGCGGATTTTCGTAACTTTATAAGTTCATTTTCGACTTGTAAGGCTTCGCTTCAATGTTTTTGAAAACCACAATTTAAATATTCCATCAATGCGCTCTATTCTATAAACTTATAAGATATTCAATAACCATTTTACTTGAAGCCTATTAAGAGAAAAGCGAAATAAGCCTTAAGATTCGCATCGTAAGTTTAGGATATCAGATCCTCGATTTACAGTGGAGCATTTGATCTTGCAATTTAGGTTTTTAGAAATTGATTTTTACACTAGAATTTAAGTTTTGAGTAAAATTTAAATGATATTCATAAAGCAATGCAAATAGTATTTTTCTAAACAGTTTCGTACGTTTCAAATGAATTACACTTCTTAAGTCCGCAAACACATTACACTGAAAAACACTAATGAAAATTAGACGAGTAGTCAACGTCCTAAACTAACTATAAAAATTCATTACATGAAATTTGAAAGACAGACGACTACCGAGGAGCTTCATAAAAGATTAACAAAATTATTAACTTCAGAAAAATGCATGAGTATTCCTACACTCAAGTAGCTATAGAGCTATGCTACCTTAATTTGCATATTAATGAAGTATATAAAAAAAGCACCTTGTTCGAGACATGAAAAATTTTACTTTCATCGAGTCTCGTTTCTTCGTCTCTTCCTCAGAAATCGCTTTCGCTTTAGAGTAAAGGGATGAGCTTAGCGCGTGCATGAAAAATTTGCGAAGGCAGAGGTAGAAAGCCACTGTTTGCCGAGGACAGCCGATGCGCACGCATACATTACGTAAGGACGAAAAGCCCGGTACTGTAGTTTAAATGCTTGTAATAAATTCCCGTGAAAATTCCCGGGACGCTGACGTATGCAGGGGAAATAATACGCTTTGAAATTCCGCGCATAGATGAGTTTTTTCTCATAAGAATCTTCAATAATAGTCTTGTTGGGCTCGGGTTCGCTTCGAGACCTTATTCGCACTGGCCGACGCGCAGGCGAATAAACATGCGTGATATTGCTTGTACTGTTCGTCACTTTCCTTCTTCACTTTTCTTCTTTTACCAAATTCATGATGGGGTTCGTGTATAAGTTACACTTATCATTTTTTATACGTGAATTTGTAATTTATGTTAGCACGTGCGTGCGACAATATTACGCGATAAAGTTTTACCGACACTTCACCACTACAAAAGTAGACAAGTTAATGGAATACCTATATACGCAATTATAAATAATTTCTTGTTAAATAACCGACGAAAGTGTTAAAAATTTATATTCCAATTTAGAATGGAATTTTAAATAATTTTTGTTGGCTCACTCCTCTTAACGATCTAAAAGTAAGGCTCACATGAATATTCACCGAAGTAAAATGTGAATCACTCAGCTTTAAGATTTGCTTCGAGCGTGGATGTCAATGCATTTTTGCAGCTCAAATTACGCCGATTTTTTTCACATCCATGCATTTGATTTTATAATTATTTGTTTAAAAAAAGATCTGGACAGAGCAGCCGTTTCGAGTATCCGTTATAGAAAAAGTTAACATAGTCCACGAAGCTTGGCATCCTTGCAGTAATTTATAGCAAATAAAGTCTAAGACGAGTAAATGTAGACCTTGAGAAAACTAAAACTCGAGTAAAATTCAAATATTTGAATTAATAACGATGCAGTTATATTGCAGATATCTCACTAAATATTATACCTATTACGGACTCCGAGCAGCGGAGCCACAATTTGGATTTTCGACTCCGTCACTTTGACTCGTAGTTTTCAGCTCATCACGAGCCGCTACGCAGTTGCCAGCTTAATATTAAATTTTTTTTCGAGGGAAGACGAAGGGGTCGATCCTCCCCTTGCGGAACTTAGGCGCTAGTCTCGCGCACACACCACCTCGGGACGCACGCGCACACCTATGCGCATATAATTTAGCGCAACCCACAAAGTGCCATCGAGGCGTTTATGGTCTTATGTCTTATTATAAGCGCATCTCAAGTATCGAGCTTGGGTCATTGGCCACCGCAAGCTATTAGAAGGCCACGAAACCGGCGTCTCCACTCCCGTGTCACAGGCGACGTCGGTGGCGGTGGCGTTAGACGTGAAACCCTAGGTGGCCAGCGTCTGCGAGAAAAGGGGAGCCGTCGGCTGTCGCTGCTCAAATTTGCGGTTAGCAAGGGAAGAAGACAGAGAGAAAGAAAGAAAGAGAGAGAGAGAGAGAGAGAGAGAGAGAAAACCGGATTGTTCTTTGGTCTCATTCCCACCTCGGGGATCTTTCCAAGCGGGCTTGTTGCTTCGCGTGCGCTCGTTTCCTCATTCTCCTCGCTTTATTTTCCTCGTGGCTCCACCGGTTCATCTTGTCCTCCTACGGTGGACTCGTTGCCTGTCTATAGGTCGTGTCCCTTCTGATCAATATGAGCCGCCGCTGCTGCGCAACGTGGCCGGTGAAGCGTCTTATTCGAATATTACGAGGAAGGAGTTCTGCCGTAGGGGTAGTCGTGCAAGTCGAGTTTAGCCCTTGGCGATTTTGCGTATATGTACAACGGATAAACCGTTGCATCAATATTTGATACCTTCTTAGAATCGAGGCTACTCGATTATATGCCCTTTTTTCGTCTGCACTCGCTTTATTCTTTCTCTCCAATCGTCTTATAGTCCTTGGCTTACAATTTCTTTGCTTAATCGTGCGCGGATTTCGCAATGTGGATATTCCGAGTGGCTCTAACTCAATTAACGGTGGTGGCTTACGCGTACTTGTATAACTAATAAGAGGGAACTTGAAGGACTTTTCTATTCGTCCCGACAGATTAGCTATTTAATGAAACGGATAACGAGACGCGAGTGTAGATATACATATACACGTTTGAATAGCTGCCCTCGACGTTATGCTCGTAAATTGAGACTCGGCAAAGGTGCTCCTTTCTTTTGCGCATGTGGTAACGTAATTGAATAGTTTGCAACTGTAATGATAAAATAGACCACAGCTTAATGCACGTTAATTTCAGCACAATAAGGCATTATAGTTTTATAGTTTACTATAATCTTGCCAAAGCTTAAAATTGCTGAAATATTATTTATTTCGACGTAAAGTTTGATATTTTTTACTTTTTATAAGATTGCAGTGTCTATTAGAGCTGAGTGCCCACGGGGATAGATGAATTCAACTTCGAAAATTCGATCGGCATAATCCATATTATAGAGAAAGAAAGGGTACAAAAAAATTTGATCCGCTTATATCGTAGATGAGAGTTGAGAAAATTGCCGTTGAAGTGTTTAGTATTAAAAAAGGTAGATGTCTAGTGGCAAAGAATTAGTCTGAAGCTGCTTTACATTATAGAACAGAGTTAGAAAGGTAGTCCAGATTGACATAAGTTTTAATGGCATTAGTATTTCTGAATAAAGGCATATAATATGAAACGAAGTAAGTTGTGTCTCACACTCGGACCGTTATTTATTTGCAAAACACTTAATCGATAGCTATAAAATAATAAATGTCAATTATGTAAAGTATTCTGATGTACTTCATTAGTTCTCGAAAATAATGTTAAAAGCTTCGTTAATTAAAAGCTTTCTTTATAATATATAGCGAAAACGATTTTGTAATATATCGATTATTTAATGTTATGTAATTTATGGGAACAAATTTATAATTTAAATTACAAATATTGTAAGGAGTAAAATCTCTGATTTTTAGTTGTTAGTATCCAACAGCAAAAAACAAACGCCGTGCCTATATATAATACAAAATAGAAATTTAATTATAGTTTTTGATAATCTATGTATAACGAATTTTAGCACTAAATAAGTCTTCTGTAATATGTAATTTGGTTTAGTAATTACGAAAATCGAAACGCTCATGTATTCAATTGGATTTACAGTTCTGTAATAATTCCGTGCTTATGAATTAAATCATTCGAGTTAAAATTCTGGGCCAGATTGAAAATTTGTCCAAATTAAATAATACATCCCTTTATAATCCTATAATACTCGATTATCCAGTAGGTAAATTAAAAAAATTCTAATATATTTTATGATATTTCGGGTAAAATATTAATGACGCTTATTCATGCCTTGGATCTTTCATTTATTCGAAACGAGTATGATGAAGAAATAAAAAAGTAGCTGATTTTTACGAAATCATGCTGTTTGTTACGACGTAACTAGCTTAGCTGTAAATTGAAAAGGTGTACAATAAATGCAATATGCAAAATCTGCAACCCGCACAGTCATCTCTCTAATGAAAAGAATACTCTTCATCAATCGAATCATCATCTCATTATGTAACATTTAGCATCAACGAACGGAAAATAATTCGATATATATCATCGATAATACTGGTTGCCCCATTCCATCGGTACAAAATCAAAATCAAATTCCATCGAAGCGCATCGTCCGGCCGCCAATGATGTAAAATGACGGGTACAGAGATAGAACCACGTGAGTCATGCATGCGGTAATCAGATGCACCTTGGACTCGCTCATAGATATGAAGATTTTGCGGTAAACTGTCACAGGGGGAGAAGGCGAAAGGAACAAAGAGAAAAGGTGAGGAGGAGGGGCCTGAGAGATGGAAGACCGCATGCACTAGCATACTCAGCGTGTACACGAGCGGCGCATTGTGCACGATTCGTGAGTTGCAAGGCCCCCCGCGCACACGTACAATACAATGATACATCAGCGCGGTTCCACGCTTTTGAGGCAGGCCATGCGTCGCAAGTAGTAACGTGCTGAGCGTGCTGCAGCGCGCCAACACCATCGCAGCACGTATGACCACCGTGCGCACGCGGGCATGTTCACATATAAATTGTTGGAGAGGAAAAGTAATTGTTCAGTCGGGTGTATTAGCGAGCTAAAGTCATGGTTTGTATTGTAGTACTAAACAGGAAAAGCGCTCATTAGTACAGCTTTCAATCTTGCTAAGACTGTCAAGCCGCTGGAGAGAATTATGCCATTTAATCTTCAGAGAGACGTCTAACTAAATATTATAAAAGTTTTTTGTAATTTTAAACACCGCCAATTTGTTCGGTTTGCGTGAGATTCTCGCAGCAATAGCTTAGCGCAATCACGTTTAACTTAAAGTGTAGACAATTATAATGGAATAATGACTTGAAATTAATTCACGATTCTACGGGGCTTTGAGTCTTACCGTTTATTTGCAATTGCAATGTTGTAATTAAGATTCCGACTTGGGTTATGTATGTGTATCGGTTAAATTTTGCTTCTGCGACACTGGAAATTGATTAAGGGTGATTCACAATTGTTTACAATTTCACGCACAGACGAATATTTCACGAAAATTAATCTGTTTTTCATTCAAAGTAATTTGTCATACTCGTAATGTGCTTATATTAATACCATAAATACTAATGTTTGTATTGTTTATTTAACTATATTACAAGACACACTGCTTCAAAATACTACTTTGGCTAATTGAAAACTTAATGTATAGGAGTTAAATTAACGTCTTGTACAATGTGTGCACACTCGAAGCATTACGTCAGTTTTGCTGCATAATTTTTTATAATAAGATATTACAATTTTATACAACTATGTAAAATATTATGTAAAATAGGTAAATATGGAAGTATGCAAAGCACTCTATGCTTCGAAAAATATTGAAAATATTGTAAATTCTTCTGGCCTTTCGTAGATAGGAATATTAGCAAATATTATATCGATAAAAATAAGAAGCTCAACCCTTGATTTTAATAACAAACGAAATCTAATCCAGGGCTCGCAACAACGTCCAACTTTTTGATTATTATCGACTCGCTCTCATTCTCGTAGTTTGGAGTTGCACCTACAATGACTAAAAGCCTAGAACTCGCCGATCCTATAATTCGACAGGCGTCCCTATAGACTCGGCGCACACATCGGCACACAAAGACTGCACCGGAGCCAGTTCAGCTGTAAAATACTACTCCAAACAAAATTTAGTTCCATTAGGTATAGTCAATGAAAACCTATATATCTCATTGGCTCTCCCCATAAATACTCTTACTCTGTAGTTGTGTACTAGTCTTCTTCACACATACAGTCGCGCGCGCGCACACAGAGAGGTACCGTGACCAAAGCTATTCTCTCGCATACAAAGTATGACATACTATACACTCGCATGTGTACAGAGGCACGCGCGCACACACGAGCGGTACCAGCAAGCGGAAACGACATAAGCTAGCATCGACGGTAGGGCCAAAGAGAGAGAGAGGGGGGGGGGGAGAGCGTGTAGTCCTTGGAAGCCGGCACAGACACGGAGCTGGTACAGGAACCTTAGGTAACCTCGGTTAGTCGGATAGATCCAATGCAAATATTCTCAGGCACACACACACACATACACACACACACACACTAATAGCAGTAGTAGTGCCTAGTTCGCGTAGTCTCGCGCAGCTTCCGAGTCTACCCTACTTGCTCTTCTCTTCCTCTCTCTTTCGCTCTCCACTGACGCTGGTCCCCTTGCATAACCACCATCTCTCATGTGGCTGTCGTGGACAGTCGGAACGTATATGTAGTGCTGCGCTCAGCGCGGGAGTAACGTTCGTCACGAAACGTGATCACCGTGGCAAAGGGTACCCTGGCCGCCGTCGTTGCTGCCGTCGTCGCCGCGGTAGTCGCCGACGACGCCGTGCCACGCGCGCTAGCCTCGAACGCATGATGAACGATGCGTTGTGGACAGAGGGATCGAATGAGAGAAAGAGGGCGGGAGAACGAGAAAGAGAGTCGAGGGGACGGAAAGAATCAACTTAAAAATAAACATTCACACGTGTATAGGCGTATGCACGCATACGGAAAAGAGGGGCAAGAGTCTGCATGGCCGTTTAGAGACTTTTTAGGCAGCACTGACGGCTCAGAGCGAGGCACTCATACGTGTGTATATGTGCATACCCACATATATGAAAGATTTGAAGCGTGACAACATTATTCTGCGGTCGTGCGTTGTCGCGCTTCCTTCGGAATGTATGATAGATGCTCTTCTTGAATTTGTAAATGATTCCAGGAAATGGAATGTCATTCGCCGCGACAACTAGCAAATCCTAATCATACACTATTTTATAAGCGATGTCTGTCTTTTTATAGAATGATATTTCTGACTTCGTTTCAGTGTGTTATCAAAGTACCAGTTTACGGTCGCCAAATTGATAATATTTGTTCGTTGCCATGACAAAGCAAATTAATATCAAGCTTTGGCTGATTTACCCCGTGTCATGGAGACGTGCACAGCTGAAGTTCATTAACCACAAGGAGCGTAGTAGTTAGATTCTTAATAAGATTAATTTAAATTAAATTCTACCCACCAAGTAAACAATTAGAAGTGTGTAATAGTGTATTAATAATTTTTTTTTAAATATCCGAGATGGGGATAGTTTCAGTGCAATCTTGACTCTAGGCAACTTATATCTAGAATCTGCATACTTATGCTCAAATAATAATTTAAAATGTATTAGAATTATGTAGATCATAATTTCCAACATTGATACGTATTTCTTTTTAAAGGTTAAGAGTTTAAAATGATTTATTTTTTACGATTTTTCCTTGTGTCTTAATTTATTGAAATGGCATATATCGATAATTTTAAATAAAATAATGAAAATATTCAAACTAACTTTAACCTATAGAAATAATGTGAAATAAAAATATAAGTGTAAAAATTATTTCTATAATCTATATCATATAATATTGTTTTATAAATTACGTTAAATTAAATTAAATGAAAGTTTTATTTTTAAATGTTTCAATAATATATTAATTTTTAAGGTAGAAGCTATTTATAGAAGACAAAAGCGTTTTCTTAAATTTTATTTAACATTGTCGATTATTAAATAATTAAAATTTTTATTAAATTTTATCGTAATAAATCTTTCGCTTATTAATTACACTAGTTCTTATCCTTTAATCTTCAGTTTGTGATTACTATAATTAAATTTGCTTCGTGCAACAGTATTATTGATATATAATTAAATTTTAATAAAGGCTTAGGAATTTTATATCATTATCGATGATACAATTGCATAAGAAATGCTTTCTTTTGTTGCTCGAATATGTTGTAGAATTAATAATTATAAATGAGCTCACTGAAAAAAAGATAACTACTATCGTAGACTCAGTTATCCGTAATAACAATGTCCTATAATAAAGACATAACCGTTTCTTTTCTGCTTTTATTTTTGGCTGAGCTTGACTTCTTGTCGTTTTTACTTTTCGAAACAGAAAAGTACTCCACTGATGAAAAGTCCTCCAACTTAATTCCATTCAAAATAAGACTTCTCTCGACCTCGACTCCCAAAGGGTTGTCGCTCTAATTGGAACGAAAAACTTTACACAAGCCATTCAACTTGTCCTATAGTTTACGAGTGGGTCTACGGTAATCCATACCCAGATTTTTCCAAAAATACAGTTTCCAAATTTCGAAACCAAACATTACTGCGAGTTCATTAAGGCCAAAGTATCTGGGACGTAGAGAGTGTAGAAGTTGTTACAAGTGATTTATGTACTTTTTGTTGACGTAAATCAATTAAGCCGCGTGGCATCTGCAAATAATGTTATGCAAACCAAGTAGATTTCATGCAATTCACTCGATCTGTGACTGAAGAGGACGTGGAAATATATATATATATGAATACCGCACGCGCGTAACACGTTGTCTGTGCTTCTATGTAGACCGGATATTGTATATATTTGCACAGGTAGGATGCACGGCTGCCGCTGCTTGCACTGCTTGCGCCGATTATATAATCTTTGTTTGAACGCGTGCATAGACGAAAGAACAACCTTCCGAGCGTCGGTAGCAGACGAGGAAGGACGAGGGATCTTCCCTCTCCCTCTCGCTCTCCTGTTTTGTTTCACTGTTTTCCGTTATCTCTATATTCTGTCCTTCTGTTAGCCTGTATTTATTTGTTTTTCCCTCGGTATTATATTTCTTGCCTCCCTTTTTCATTCTATCCACAAGCGCTTCTTTTCCTCGCTGTCCTTGTCTCCTCGATCATTGAAGAAGGAAATGCAACTTTAGCTTGTGTAACGGATACGAAAAACGCTTCGTTCGTTAAAAATGGTTAAAGAACTCTTTTTAAATTTGTGGCGCACTTCAAAAAAATACCGATACCGATTCTCTTGCACTATTGGTTATTATTTTTTAATTTTACGGCGCTCGTTAAACCTTCAGGCGCGAATATTTTGGTGACACAAATCTCCCGTCGACACTTTATTAGAGCGCGCATGTGTTACCTGCTTGTTTGCGCGTTACAAGAGGATCTTACCTACATCCTCGATAGCACTTACATGGCTTAATTAATTTTACGTTATCTCAACTTAACTTCAAAATTCAATGTGTACTTTCCAATGTACGTGATACAATCTCCGTCTTTCGGATATCATCGCATTTACATGGCATTTCATTTATTTACCAAAACTGCTTTATCTCGCACGCCTTATTTTATTTATCCGACATTGCCACGTATATAGTTCAGAAGAGATATTATTTTATCCGAGGACTTAATTTTATCTCCAATATTTATTGCAAATTAGTTTCTTTGGAGAACTTTTTTTAATCGTGACATTTGCTGTTTTATTTGTAAAAATACCCATCCACGCGAAATTACATATCACGCGTCGGCACGCATAAAAAACCCATTAATCTCGAAGCTAAAATATATATTTAGAATAATAAATGAAAACTTTAAACTTTGTTCATTATTTACATGTGCTAAGTTAGTGAAAACAGAATAAATTGCTTTCCGCGCATAAATAATAAAACAGCTTTCTATTACCTTTTGGGGCACACGCGAAATCAGTAACAATCGACGTATAAATGTTGCGCGTAAAAAGATTTTGCTCCTCGCAAAACAGCTTTAATTATTTAGATACTCTTGTTCATTGTTCTTTCCATCTCGCTCTCCCATCATTTGCTTTTCTCTCGCTCGCCTCGTCCCTTTCCCTCGTTCTATCAGGACAAGCGGTCGGACACGGAGCGAGGCTGATTCAATCCGACGGTCGTCCGCGGAAAATGTCTCGTGCAATCTGACTTCGATTCGCTACGTTCGCTACCGCCTGCCGCTCTCGACAAATACAATTTATGCGAGATCCGCGCGGTGTGTTTTCAATGCCTCGTTTATGACGAGGCGAGAGGGAGGGACAGCCACTGGCTCCCGTCTATGGGGTCGCTCGAATAAACTCTCCCTCGACCGATGCTTCACCTGTGTGTGCGATGAACTTTGTCAGGAGGTAACTTTTTATCTTTGTCCTCCTTTTTTCCCTCTCCCTCTTCTTCGTTCCCCCTCTCAGCGCTGCTCCCCCGCTCTTTCAGGATGTACCGCGAGAACGAATTTTCTTTTTACATTAGCAAGCGCCGCAGCTGCCATTCTTTTTCCAGAAGCAAAGCGCGATGAAAAACATTACACCGTGGCAGTCGGAAAGTTAGCTTCTGCCGAGACGTGGGAGTATGTGTGTGCTCTGGTGCGAAATGCGTTTTAGTTTTATTGACAAAGCGAAAAAGTTTAGGCGGCGCGCATCGGCGAAGGGGAGAGGCCCTTTTATTTGAGTACGAGTTTAATGCTTTATTTTCCTTTATTTTTTTCCCTCCAGGATAATTTATGTGAGAGTGTGCGGTTTGTACAGAAATCCATAAATTTTTTGCAAAGTTTTTAATTATAGGACCGTATTCGTTAGCGTTAATTGAAAAAATAATATAATTTATACTCATGAGATTCTTTTAAAAGTGAATATTTGTAATGATTTATTAAAATTTTACGCAAACGCGCGAAAGGCTAATAAATACGCCGGCTATACAAATTATATTTACGAACCTATTTTATTCGAAGCAGCAAACACAATATGACGATGTACTAAAAATTCAAATAAACGTCAATGCAGTATCTTCTCAAAGATTATCTTGATTTGAAGTAATTGTACACGTAACCCTTTTCACCAAAGAAACAAAAACGGAAAACTTAATTTTAATATATATAATCTTTAAAAAAAGAAAAAAAATGATAGTTGATTTATTCCTTTCATATTTTGCAATGTGATTGAATTGTAAGTGTATTTTATACAAATAATCAGCAAGGAAGAAGTTATTTTTCAACGTCAATTCAGCCTTTCTAAAGTATAATGCCAGACCTTAAATTTAAAACTACATTATTATACGAACCTGTTATTAACGATTCATTAAATCAAATCGCTAATAGTATACCTTGATATAAATTAAAAATATTCAATCGCGGGTGCATGAATCAAAAGCGAACTCATGCGCGCTTTAAAACGTCTCTTCATAAAATAAAGACTCCCTTTTTAAAACATCGATGGAAATCAATTAAGCACGTAATTTTATTTCTATCTCGCTAATTACTAAAATTTATCGATTGCATCAAATTCAATATTCTCCCTTGAATTTATACATATCGTGCTTTCTTTCTTTGTACACTTCTCTCTTCTCTCTCACTCTCTTCTTACTTCTTCTTTATCCATGCTCGTCGACTTCCTCCATGTTCCATTAGACTTGGTCAATATTAAACAATCACGATTCCCTCAACGAATCCTCATCAATATTACAATTTAAAATTCTCGTTTAATCGCATGCGAACCGGCCTTCTCTGTCTCGCTCTCGCTCTCTCTCTATCTCTTCCTTCTAACTCGTTTTCTCTCGCTCTCTCTTTCTCTCTCTTTCTCTCTCTCTTTACGTATATATATATATATATATATATATATATATATATATATATATATATATATATATATCTGGCTTCCTCACTCCCTTGAAGTTGAGCTCTATCTTCTTTTCTCGGATAACTTTTCAGTTCTGATTGAAACGTCGCGACGAAAGCGCCGGACGAGAAAATATACCGCCCTACGCGAGCCGATGAATCACTTGCAGCTACGTAAGAACGCATGCACGCGTATAAATACACACCCATACTGACACAGCGTAAGTGATTGACCGCTAGACTACAGAGAGCATCAACGCACCCGCGCCGCGGTGTCTAAGAGAAAATCTGTAGTGTACGATCGAGCACTACTTCTACTTTGGTCTCTCATTCATATCGAGTAACCAAACAAATTCATAAGTGTAAAACAAACAATGCGACGGAGTCTATCAAGACTCGTAGTAATTCAATGTCCACTCGTCGTGAACGCAGTATACACGCGATAAAACGAGAGAAAGAAATAATGAATACGATATAAGAGAGTGAAAAATTCAAAGATAATGGGGGACACGTAGTGGTGATGTCTTGATCGTTCGAGAGAGGGGGGAGGGAGGAAGGGAGGGAGAGGGACAGAGAGAGAGAGAGCGGGAGAGTGAGATAATGCATTGGTTCATGCCATGTGATGCCGCTATAAATGTATGTCCTACAATGAAAGAGAAAATATCGCTTCTGTTGGAGGGTAATAACAATCGCGTGTAATGAAAATAAAAACTTACGAGTGATTTCATGGTATCAACATTGGCTTACTGGTTATATTTTTATGGCGCTGCGAATACTATAATAATTGAATTAACATGCTTTGATACGATACCAAAGATTTTATAAATAATAAAAACGTGAGCGATAATTTTTCTTACGGTGCGTGCCGAATGCATAAATTTACTCTTACAGATCTATTTATATTGACTCGTGTATTATCACGAGAACATTGCTTTATAAATAGGATTGGCTTTACCCGGATCGTTATTTTTATTACGCAAAATTATAAATAAAAGTAGGCGATGGAAGATTAAACTGAGATTAATTTTTTTCCAGGAAACATTTTTGAATAAATTAAAAATTGCTTTTATCGAAAACTCGAGACGCTGCTTGCGGAAACATTTGAAAAGTACCGGTATGAAAGTTCTTTATAAAAAGTAATTTTCCACATTTACGAAGCAGTTCTACTTATGTATTTTTAACAGTGTGATAAATTTACTTTAATAGAGTCAATTATCGTTGAACGAGTGAGTGCCAAGATTTCGCGCACTAAATTCAATCAGATTTAGATTTGACATTTAAGTTGATTTTTACGACGCTTTTTAGAATATAATTATCGAGAATATAAAGCCGGAAAAAATCAATGCAAATACCAAACGGTCGAAAACTGAATGCTTTCATAATTAAATTCAATTAAATAAGGAATAAAAATGCTACAACGGTTAGCAGCCTTGAAATTTCATTAATCAGTAAAGAAAAAGTCTTTTATGATGTGCAATTCGTTACTTTTATAATTGAAACGAAAGAAAAAGTAAGTGCATCGACACGCGTCGATAAGTAGCCGGAGGAAAAATAATAGGCGTTATCTTTCACGGCGCATTCCGAAATGATCAAAATGAATTTCCCTTAATGAAGTCAATGCCGCGAGCTCCACAACGACTTCCCATTGTCAAATTTCATAACACGGCCTTAAATATTTCGCCTGCTCTCGCTCCGGCGCAAGAGATAAATCGAGAAGAAAAGTTAATTCGCCGCGGCCATCGGGGAGTCGGCAGCTGCAGCGGGTCCGTTCGGCCGAGGAATTATATATAAGAAGTCGAAAGGATAAAACACGCGAGGGAGAAGGAAGTAGCTAAAATTAATCAGTGCACTCTCCCTTCCACGCGAACGCACACACGGGCGCGTGCACGGCCGCTATCGGGGATCAGGGGCGAGGGGGGCCACGGGGACGCGGGGGCCCGACCAAAGAACGCCCACGGCGCGTGAGACTGAGAGAGACAGACGGACCGACAGACAGAGGACGTATATATATTGATATCGTTCGAATTATGCCGCTCGTTAAGAACCAGTCCGCGCGGGGCCGCCCGCTTCAAAGTGCACTTTTAATGAACTCGGAGCCGGCAAGCTGCATGCTCAATTAGCTTTAACCCTTTGCCATTGCGCGCGCACGTATGCGCGAATCCCCCGGCATTAATGGAGAGGACTCTATTTTAATTTTTAGTTTATTAACATTAACCGGCCACAATGACGCGACGCGACGCGACACTACGTGAGCCGACGCCGGGGCTACGCGGACGCGACGATTGAGTTATTTGCGTGCGCGTCGGTGCTGAATGATGCCCGGCGAGCAGCGCAGACTCGCTTTGAAAACGCTGACGTTCAATTTCGATGCCCCGTGCGCGTGGAATTCCGGCCGATTCATTTGCGTTTTTACTTCCATTTCGAGCCGCGCGTACATTTTAAAGCCAACCGTACCAAAGATGTTTACAAATATCCCGAGTAATTACTCCGGCTTCAAAAGCGTTTTTTGCATTTTGCATTATTCGGCGCGGCCGAATATTATTGGATACTCGCTATCGGTGATTCGCCACGGTGAGACTGAAAGTATCTTTGGAAGAGTTTTTGTTACGACTCGCAAGCCGCACCGAAACGACGTTAAAGATGACTTTTACTGTGATTTGAGTCATGCGAGCGCGTGATTTTTATAACTTTTTACGGTCAGGCGTGCCGGCGCAGTTTTGAAAATTTCTCTGAATATAGAATAAAATTTGTAGGAAAATAGACTTTCCAGACTTTATATTCAGGAATTCCCCGTCAATTTATACAATACATCTTTAAGAGTAAAAATTATCTACCTTGTTACGACGGCCATTATAATAAGTCCGAAAGTCATGATTTTTTTTCGTCTCAACGTGTTAATCGCATCATGAATACTCAATGAGTCTTGTACCTGAACCTACTATTAGTATCCTAAAAAAACATTGCATCTTTAATGATATTTGAAAGATCCTTAAATGGATGCTTTTGTTGTCTTACCAAGAGCTTATAATGGGTTTTAGGCGCTGAGATCCCTTACTCTACGACTCACTAATTCGGAGGAAAAACAATTTATACATTATTACGTCGAGAAAACACTTTTAAGCGAGTCTAGCTTGTAAACAACAAGCACTTAATAGTATCTAAATATCATAATTATTCAAAAAAATTTGTTTTAATTTACTCCATTTTAAAATTTAATTCAATATTATACTTTGGATCAAAATCAAAAATCCTTTGCATGTATAAATAATGTCGCGAAATACTTTTACTTATTTATGTGTTGCGAATCTTAATATATATTCAGTATGTATTTTTATTGCTTTAAGAACAAATCGAAAAATAATTATAAATGTAATATTAATCATAATTAATTGTAGTTTTTCCTTTAATTTTCCTTTTCCATATATTTTTAACATAAAGTTAGAATAAATAAAATTATTCTTAAATATTTTATCTGACGAATATATAATTTACGGTATTCTCAATAAATTGTTACTTTTTACAAAACTATAGTTTATTTAAATTCGACTTATATATTCATGGTGTAAAATTTTTGCACAAGAAAATTTGATATTCCGGTACTTTCTTAATAAATATTCATTGTTCTGTACATTGAATGTCTAGTGAATATTCAATATCTACAATTTCATGTATTTGAGAAAAGCTTATCCTTTTAATTAATTTTAAGAAAATTTGCAAAAACAAAATATTTTTATCTAATTCGATATTAGATTTACTTTTATTTATAACGTAATGAGTTGATGTATTTAAAAAATAAATTAAAATTATTTATATTGCGCTGAATTAGTTTACAAGAATTAAATAAACAATTTGAACGTGTTTATTAAAATTCAATACAATTAAATGTACAAAAATGAAAAATTCATTTATTTATATTATATTTGCTTCATAGAGGTGGTTATTTCAGTTTTAATTAAAATATTAAAGTTTATAAGAATAATGTTAATTTGACCTTTTTCATATTAAAATTTATAATAAACATTTACATACTTGTCTCTGCTCCTTTTGAATTTCGTTATGTATAAAGGTGTCCTCCATATATTTGAGTAACATAAGGTTCACTATAAATCACGTAAAAGTTGTTAAATTTTAGTAATGCAATATAATATTTTATCCGAATGATTTATAAAGCAATTCCTCAATTTAAAAAAAAATTACTTAGATAAATTAATTTTTCTCGTTGTTGTGTTGTTGTTGTTGCTATAATAACACAAAAATAATAATAACAATAATAATAAAAAAAAATAATAATTTCAAGCCATCATAATTCAAGCCGATAAAGATTAATTAATAATAATAATAATAAATTTATATTCAGTAGCTTGAATTTTTATAACTACATAAGCTTGAGAGAACTATGCTTTTATGTTTTACATCAATCCTATTTAGAATATTTTATAGTTTCAGGATATTCTATGTCTAGCTTATCCTATTACAGTCATATATATAGTTTGTTTTCTTTTTAATGTGCCTTTCTACACTATCTACCTTGATTATTAATTCACATTAATTAATTCTTCGTGATGTACGAGACTCGAGTAACACTTTTCAAAATTGGATTTTGAATGTAAATGAAACTGCACTTCCTCGATTCGTATTATATGTAAGAAAACAAAATAAGCACGATGCGATCATATATGTATGCTGTATTTAATTAAAGAAAATAAATAGCAAAGAATTCGTGTCTATAAACTCTTTCATTTACCTTACGAGTTTTAAAAAGAAAAAAGTGGTGGACATCGGTGCTCGAACAATAATGTTAAAAATGTTGATGAATAAAGCACAGTTGCGAAGGTAATAAAGAAATTGTTCCTCTTAAAAACAATTTTTCACTTTAATTCTTGAAACATTCCCTAGTTTCATTTGTTACAATCCCATGCGCTTGATAGAGAATTCGATTTGAAAAATGCCAGTGGAGCGATTTCTCAAAGCCTCGTAAGAAAAGACAAAGACTCGCCGCTTCCTTCGTTAACCTAATCTAAGTTTTCGGTCTGCAATGGAAAATACACAGCCGTATATTCTCCATAGACTTTCTCGAGACTTAATGGGCTTTTCATTGGTAATGGGTCGCCTAGGCAAATGCAAAAAGACGCGTTCGCTACCCACGTGTAAGTACCCTCTCGATTTGACTTGGACTCGATTTCTCCCTCCCCTTTGTCTAGTGTCGGTCAAGGTGAGTTAAGTAACTCCGTAGACTGTCGCTGCTGCTGGAGTCCTTTTAAAAGCCCGGCTTAAAAGTCGCCGAGGCTGTAATCTCGCTTCTACGATACAGTCTACCGTGCGCGGTACTCAACCGGATTAGTGAATGAAAGGCGGTAAAAAGCGAGCGAATTCCTTTTACAAATAAGATTTTCAATGAAGAAAAGAAGCCACTCGATTTGACCGTGAGAGAGAGAGAGAGTAAGAGTGACTAGGGCGGTAGTAGCGGGCAAAACCCGGGCAGGAACACACCGCGGAAGTTAGTCAATGGGGGATTTCTGACTTTGTTCCCTTCTTCGTGTACAATTGCGACTCCCCTTCCCTGAGCTCTTTCTCCAACTTGCTTTAGGAAGGCAAAAAGACACGGCAGGCTGCCAGTGAGAGAAAGAAAGAGAGATAGAGCGAGAGACAGAGATACCGCCGGGGTGGGGGGAAGACGGAAAAACGCAGAAAGGCGAGAATGCAAAGGCCGTGATATACGAAAAAGGGAGGGAGACAGTATATTTCTATCCCGGGAGTTCCTGTGCAAAGCACGAGAATACAGGATCGCGAACGAGTCTTTTCTTCTCCTTTGGTCCGGTCTCATTGTGGTGGGCGAGAATTATGAGCATTGTGCAGCGCACGGTAATGCGCTCGGCCGCTCGCTCGCGCTGATTTATCACGCGGGGATGGGCTCGCGCGCAGAGATAACTGTAGCTAATTGTAATGCCCGCGCCTTGGCCGCGCAAGTTATTGCGCGCGCTCGTGAGCCGCCGGCCCAATCAGCGAAACCGACGCCTTCATTCCACGAGGAGAGACGCCGCGGAAAAGCGGCAAGGGTTGCGCGAACACTACCTCTCGCCACCCTCCTCCGCTTAACCCTTTCTCGTGCGTGTCGCCGACTGCCGCTGATAGATGGCTACCGGGAAAGACGGCACGGTGATGTATAAGCGATTACTTTGTATCGACGTTTTGCAAATGTATGGGCGTCTCCATTGTGCGGATTTAGAAAGCGAGGGTGTGAGTCGTAGTTGCTAATACCACTGCCGTCGCTCCTGCTTATACTTCGTTTCGTGGATTTATGAAGGTATTGTGAACAATGCGGAAATTATTCATCGAGAGCGAGCGAGGGAGGGAGGGAGGAATCGTGGCTTTTTATCCCGATAATTGAACGGGAGGCCTTTTTTCCGAGGATGATATTATGGATGTTGTTTATTGCTTCATGTATTAGTGAAGCGATCAGTTGTCGTAGATTAAAGAGCTTTCGAAAACGATTCGTCATTACTGGCCAAACAATTTATGAACTTCTTGCGCAACCAAACTTGTACCAGCAGTTTTGTGACTTTTTACAAATTTGAACGCCCGAGCGAAAGGGCTTGTAAAATTTCAGATTTAAAGTTGTCCGCTGCCACGATAGGGTTAGGGATTTATCAACTACGCAACTATTGTTCGGATAAATAAATTCGCTTCTCCGCGCGAGAAAGTGCCGATCCGATCGTGCACTAACATGTACACTCCTTAATTGAATTATGTTGATCTGGCAGACGTACTCCTCTTTTTAATTACAATTTTCCCTCAAACAAATACTTCATTGTCTGATACATCTTTTCGTCCGCCGCTGCATTTATAAGCGCGCACTCGAAGTAAATTAAAACATTTATCTCTGCGCTTAAAATTAAATTTTTATGCATTTTTGTACTTCGTGAGTATGGCGCTGCGCTCTGGCAAAAGTGCTTATAAAATGTTTACAACCTTTGCTGGTTTTCTGGAAATACTTTATTACGTTTCGCAATCAGTGGTAATCGTTTAAAGTAAATAAACATTTCAAAGGCCAATTAACATTGAGCAACAATCTTTTGGCACAGAGACAACACACATTTGTTTCCATAAAAATAAAATCTACAAAACTCGATAGCGTAAAAGCTTGCAATCTTGAGGAACGGAAAGTCAGCCCAGAGCGGCGGTGAATGAAGAGATATGCGAAAAAATGAAAAACTAGAGGCATTAACACCCGAGGACAATTCGTACCGGTGAGGTGATTACGTAATTAACGAATAAATCAAGCGCAGACGACATAACCAATTGAATATCAAAAGTTCGGCATAGATAATAAGCGATTTATAAGTTTCCTTTCAACGATCCTCCTGCGATCCTCCTCAGCGAGCAGATTTAAAAGAAGCGAAAGCATGGAAGAGTAAGAAGCGACGGGCCCCATATATCAAATCTGTAAGCCACCTAAAAGGTCTTCACCCGTGGAACGTATCAGATCGATTAATCACAGTCGAATGTATATCCGAGGCACTAAAACGAGAGACAGCTCTTACAAAAGTGTCCTACATAAACAGTCAATCTCGGCTCTTTTAAGGAAAGAAAAAGGGCGTCCGAGAGGAGAACTGATTAGAGGGCAAAGCTTCTCGTCTTTTTTCTTCGGTTTCTTATCGTGGCAGCGCGGCAGCGGCTCTCGTTTTCTCCTTTTTTCTCGCACTGACACGGCATCTTCCCTTTCTTTCCCCGAACTCGGGAATCCCGAGCGATTCCGGGAGACTCGTAAAGGAGAGGCCCCGAACGGCGCGGAGAAAAGTGCTATCATCCACGCCGCATAAGCAGACGGTCGTGCACATCCCGGACACGCATAAGAGTCTCGGGGGCTTATCTCTGGCTCAAGCGAGCGAGGGCTTGCGAGTAAATTTAACGAGTCGTCGCCGCAGCGGCGCTCAGCTCAGGTAGTTTAAAAGCGTATAGATATCCTATAACCTCTCTCTCTCTCTTCTGCTTTCTTTCTTTTATTCTTTTTCTCGCTCTCAACCTCGAATGTACGCACGCGCAAACGGAACTTTAATCCATCCCTGTAAAAACGCAACAACGACCCGCAGTTCGAAAAACCAGCACGCGAAGAAAAATCGGTCCTCGTCGGAGACAGGATGTTGACTCTTTGATAATGTTATTGTTATTTATGATGGTGATCAAGTGGCAAAAGTGAAGCTCTTGTAATGAGAGAAATAAAGAAAGCTTCCTTTTGAGGTACGAATAATTGTGTACGAAGTTCGTTTAAATGACACGGACATAAATTATTGTAATGTTTGGCAGATAAATTGAAATTACGATGTTGGGAAAGAATTTAAAAACTTTTTTATCATTACTCAGTTTTATGGTTTATTTTTTTAAATTAAGGTTTAAAGATGACTGTTTCTTATGAAACTGTATAATGTGAGTTCAAAAGGCAGGTAATTTACATTGACTTATGTCCCTCTTGCATATAGATTTATTACATATATGTCATTATTATAGATTATTATTATTGTTAAAATATCGATTGTATAGAAATCGTAAACTATTAATGAAGCCTCTAGAAAATGATAGCGGTGTATGTCAATATGAATTAATTTTTAATTTCAAGAGCTCTGAAAATTTCAAAAATAGTAAAACATTAAAACCAATAAATTACATTTCTAAAGAATTTTAATATATTTTATATATGACTTCTTTAACTTCAAAGAGACATTTACATTTAATTTAGTTTCCATGAATGATTTACATATACAGAAGAGGAAAGTTTTAACTCCTTATTACTATACGTGAAGTAAAAGATGCATTTGCAACACAATAAATTACAATAAATTTAATTCCAAGTTAAACAATTAGAATTTATAATTTAAGCGATGTATAATAATGAATGATTTACAATTATATTATTATAAAATGTTATTACTAATAAAGTTATTTTAATATTCTTTACAATTTAATTTCATTTTTAACATTAATTGCCAATAGGTTTTCATTCAACCAAAGGTTCATCCTACAAAGGATAGTTTTTACGACTAATACTTGCTGAAAATTAAAAAATTTAGTTCACTGCTTTTAAATAATTCACGTTATAACAGTGTTCTTAAATATTTTATGAGCAGTTCTTCGAAATCTATATCTAATGTAATAAAATAAAGATAAAATTGAAAATTGAGGAATTATATTCATATAGAATGATTTAGAATTACCTAAAATATATTATAAAAAATTTGTTTCTTAGCAGCTGATGTTAATGCAACGAATAAAATAAAACAATGAGATATTCTAAAACTATAATAGATCATCAATTTGAAATAATAAGATATTTAAAATATCATCACAATCATGAATAATTGAAAACGGCTTAAAAGTAAACAACTTCACCTTGTTCTCTTACCTTACAATAAGTATTAAATAATAAGGAGATAACAAGTATGATATATCTTTCGCGTTCATAGCTATTAAAATACTAATTTATTTATATCCGAAATAAAGTGCACCGTTTGTTCGGTTCTCAATCGATGCTGTATATTTAGATTGTTTTGTCTATTATATAACATTTTAAAAGTAACGCACAAGTTTCGTGTACACAATAAATTGTAAATTATTATGCTTCATACAGGAATATAGCAATTACCTAAGTTTCAAAGATACTAAAATTTTTACACGTCAACAATCCTATTAATTTGAACAACATCATATACGCATGATATATTAGAGTATGTGTGAGTGCGCGCGCGTGTGTGCAGTACCTTTTTTACTTTTAATTTATAATCTGTACTTTGAACTTTTATAAGAGCAAACTATAAATCTGAGACAAGCTACTTTCCTCTGAATTCTCAGGGAAAAAAAGAATCTCTTTCGTAGCGTGGTTTTCGCATGCTAATCTTTTTATTGGAATTGAATAATCCGATGTCGAGACAATCTCCTCTGTCAGTTTAAAATATCCTTTCTCACGGTCTTCTTACTTTTTGGATACAACCTACTCTTATTTTCACTTATCCAACTTTGAAAGGTCATATCTATGGTAAGTGTGTGACTTCCGATAACAATGGGAATAGTCCCATGTATTTCAATTCAAGCAGTAACTAGGTATATTGACTTATAAGATCAAACATCCTTTTGTACCGATCAAGATGTGAAAAGACGCTTAGAATGTAGGAGAATTATAGAGTAAGTCAAGAATGGTAAGACTTATTCCGATAAGGATTCATTATGTGAAAGTAATGTATTGTAGACGCTATGCAATAAATTTGAAGAACTAAGAATATTTATTTTTAAGTAATGAAAAGTAATTTTATCAGATTACATTACAATGAAAAACATCATCAATTTTTTTGATTATATATCCTTTATAATAAAAATTTTCATACGCGTATCGATAATAGTGTAATACATCTTATATATACAGGTAATGACTTAATGAATATGAAATATTAATAAGACATTCGGTTGCTCAAGCAAAGGTTAATCGAAAGTTAATGGAAAAGAAAAATGAATTATGTGTTGAAATAACGTGAAATACTAAAAAATTTACAGAATACCATTTAAATAATATCCAAAAAATATTAAATGCCGGCACTGGAAACAGTACTAGTGCGTTCGTGGTGGAAGGTTTTTCCTTTTATCTAAATTAGTCCATCAGTGGAGGAGCCGCTACAAGATTCAATCTAAATAGAATTTTTTGGCTAAACGAACGATTATATTTTTGACTCGGAAAATAGTCTCGAGACTAATCAAGGTTTTGTATAGGGATGAAACGGTAAATGACGACAATAAAATAAAATTTCAATTGTTTCCTAAAGTTGCTTCGGTTTGAATTTCATAAACTTCATTAAAAACTTTGTTGGTCAATAATGCGATTTACAATTGAATTATGCACAACGTAATAGTTTGTTTTCTATATTTTATCTTTCATTTGAAAAGTTGAATGCAAAGTGTAAAAATTCGTTTAAACTTAAGATAAACCAATTATTTACGTAGAGAACCTCGAAATTCAGACATTTACCCGGTTTATGAGCATGTGGATTTAACAATTCCAATTGAATTACTACGTGTCAAAGTTCTTAAATGTTATTATGCAATACATAAATATCTAAAGCAAAAATACGCAGCTGAAACTTGAATAGAGAACTCTTTTTAGAAAACATTAATAGCATTATCAATCTTCGAACATGAACTTTTGCTCGCACAGCGCAAACATTCGCTGCGAGTACAATGAAACCTCATTTTATTATTCTACAGTGTATTTTCACTTACATGTTGAAAGACATTCAATGTGAAATTCAATAATTGTAATCTTCCGGCAATCAATGTTAAATCAAGAATCTCATATAGCCAATTTATTCTCGGAGCTGAAAGCATTCCAAAGCTCACAGACCACCATGGCCTGACGGCAGTACCGAAATGCTCGGATCTCGTTCCGATAGTGGCGCTGCTTCGTCAGGAGACCATACCTACCTTCATTCTTCCCTTCCCTTCATTCCCCCGTCACTCCCTCTCTCTCTCTCTCTCTCTCTCTCTCGGCTTTACTATCATCGGTAAAAAGTAACGAGCTTGGGATGTCGGGACCGACTCGTGCCGTCGAGAAAGAGCAGTCGCAAGAAGAGGTATATATAAGATGTGGACGGAGACAAACGGCGAACGGAAAGACAAGGACGGAGGTAGGGTGAGTCCGTACAAGCAGGACATATTGCAGAGGAGGGATTCCTGGCCGCGATAAGGATATCGTTCGCCATTAGCGCAATCTAATCGCTTTACCGTAGCCGTACGCTAGTGGCACTGGTTAGTCCGCAGCCGGGTTGCTCTTCTCTTCCGATACCGAGAAAACGACTTTGAAGACAGTCGGCTCCGCATTTTTCTCCCCCGGCTGCACGGGATGTTACCAGGAGCTCGAGAGGACGACGAGGTTAAGGGAATCGACATGTAGCCAGTCTACTCTCAACTACCGTCACGGGAAAGACAAGAAACAGTCGCCGGAGCTGCCGTAAAATATTTAAGAGAGCGGCGCAGAGGGCGGCGGCGGCGGCGGCGGTGGTGGCGACGGCGGCGGTGGCGGCGGCAGCGGCTGCAGAAGAGACGGGGGGGGGGGAGAAGAGCGTTCGCCGCAGGACTTCTCTCACATACTATTTTCGTCGTTTCCTTTCGTCCGCGGCGAATGAGAGAAGAGCATCTGAGAGATTAGAATGCCGTCTTAATTGATGTATAGTTGGCGTCCCAGTCGAGCGGCAATCATGTTTTTACGAGTTTCCCTACCGTCGCATTTATATAGGAGGCCATGCGGACATTCTCTATCTCTCTCTCTCTCTCTCTTTAGCTGCTGCCCTCCCCCCTTCCGCGCTCTCACACTCCCTCTCGCTCTCTCCTGTCCTCGTAATGCTCATATATACGCCAGTTCTTATGATACTTTATGCTATCTTCCTTCGTTCTTCTTCCATAAATTCTTTTTTTACTTCGCTCCAACGTCCCTCTCAATCTCTATCATTTAGTGCTTTTTTTCGAGGCTGGCCGTCCGTCTGTCCTTCTGCTTCTCTTTCTCTTCTTGTCCCTCTGCTTCATCGGCGTGGAACTACAACGTTGATTCAACCGATTTCATGCTCCGAGATCCATAGAGAAATAATGATTCAGAGGAGGAGGTTTCGCCGCTGCAGGGAGGCGCGCACACGCCGCATGTGTGTCCGCGTGCGGTGAGCCAAAAAAAGGAGGCGCGCGCTATGCCGACGGGACGAAAGGGAAGAGAAAGAGGTCCTCTCTCTCTCTTTCTCTCTATACACGACTCAAGAGATTCTCCACGATGTTGAGAAACTTTTCTATAATGTAGCATAGATCGTGCTGCCTTCGATGTTCGCCATAGTCTCTTTTTCTTCTTTTGTGTGAAAGAAGTATCTCTCCGAGTAGATCGTGTACACTTTGAATTCTTTTCATCGAGAATTAGTGACTATTAGGAGACGTCTTTACATTGCTCAAAGTGTGAGGTTTTTCTTAAAGAGGAAATAATTCACTGTTTTGAAGGAAATTTACGAAGCATTTTGAAATTTCGGATAGACCGCACCACAGAATTATTCATATAAATGAATGGTAATGCTTTAAGCGAAATAAGAGTATTACGTATTTACAAAAATTTGAACTTAAGCTTTTATGAAAACGTTCTTTATCGTAGATAAACAGATCTATGGTAATCGTATTTGTAACATTCGCATATTCGTATTTATGTGAAAATTTTTATTTTTTAAATTATAAAATAGTTTTTAATTTATTTTTTATATTGGAAGTCTAGAAAATGTTTATTTGTTATTAATTATTAAGAATATACATGCAATACATAGTTCATCGTTATCTTGATCGTTACATTAATCTTCATGCATTGAATTATATAATCAAATAAAAATAAAAAAATCTATTTATAAACTAATAAAATCAATATTTAACCTGACAAGATTTAAGGATTTGCCGTTAAGAATGTCTTCTGAATATGGCTTCTAATACTACCCTTTATTCTCGGTAATTTTCAGTAACAATATAGATATTTGGCGTTAGCATTTGACTTTGTATAGATTACGCACAATACATGTACATAATAATTTAACACGTACTATCGGATGCAAAAGCTATACTAATTGAAAGAAGATTCGATGTATCTTACGGTAAGGTTTGTTGTTCGTATTTATTTGGATTTAAAATAATGAAACAGATAAACTAGAATACACCGTCACTCTTGCGCAATCAAAAACATAAAGAGTACGAGTTTTGCAGTGTAAAAGAATATTATAAGCCGAAACAACGAAAAGAAACAAATACATTTTCTGCTCTGTTTTAATTAAAAAATGATTCAGCTATTTACCCTTGGAGGGCTATTAATTATTTTTCAAATTCTCAAATACATTCGTACAACGAATGCTTCTGGTATGAACGAAAAACCAAATCATAAGATATTTTTTAATTTTCTTCGGACATTTGAAAAGAGCATCGCTTAACAATTTCAAACAAAGTGTCGCGAAGTAATCTAGGATATAATCCAGCTTCGTGCGCTGAAATGCACTTTCACGCTCCACTATTTTACCGATGTCGCCTATCGGCTAATCCAGAAAATTTAATCCCAAACAAGAATAGAGATTTGCCTGGTCGGCTTAAAAAATCACTCGTAATAATTAAAAGGCTGCATGTAGGATCCCAACGTAGAGCACGTATACTTATACCAATATCTATCGTCTTGAGAAAGTTCACATTGCAAAAGATTGCAGGGCGGGGGGAGACGCGGAGCCAAGTCCGTCGGAACGAATAGATCGCCGGGGGGATGCCGGCGACGTTTGGGTATGCCTGAGAAACGCAGCGTGTATACGTATATAAGTACCGCGGACCGTGGCCAGATTGCCCGCTATTTCTCTCGGCGCTACGGTGAGGCGACCGCCTCTCGTCCTTCTTCGCTTCGCTTCCTTCCTTCTCTTCTTTCTCTCCTCGGCCTATATCGTTGTCTGGTTCCCTTTCTTTCTCTCTCTCTCTCTCTCTCTCTCTCTCTCTGTCTCTCCCCTTCTCTGACGAAGAGGAAGAAAACTCCACTGGCTAACTCGCGGCTCCCAACGTGGTAAGAGATGATGCCGCCGTGCGCGCAACCTTCGAGGAGCGAGCGAAGAAGACCCCAAACAATGGGAAATCCTGGTACATACTGCGGCCAAGACGAGCGCGTCTCACTCTTCGGCGTTCCCGGGCTCGAGCAGTGCACGCAAGAGCGAGAGAGACGGGAATCTAGCAGAAAGACAAAGAAATACGGAACGAGCAGCCCTCGAGATGAGGAAGAACTTGCCGGCGCCCTTCAGCTACCCGTGCTCGCGCACCTTTACGGAGAGTACAGAATACGTGTAAATAGTAGATTGTCTGCTTTGTCTTCTTCTTCTTCTTCTTCGGGTTCTTCTTTCCCTTCTTGTACTTCTTTCTCGCACCTTCAAGAGCCCCGGCTTTATACGCCGCACACTCTCGATATAGCAGCAGAAGCGCCGCGCGGTGCGGTCTCTTTTCTCACGAGAGTGAAAGAGATGTAAAAGCGCGCATTCGGGTATTCGCGTGCGCGCGTACGCACACGCACACGCTCTCCGACGCAGTAGCAGCCACTCTATTCATCTTGAAATATTCAGTCAGGGAGCTTTCTCCGACTCTCTTAGGCGAGTCGCGCTTCTTTTCTTCCTGTGTCGTTTGCGCGTTGTCTTCTTGGCCACTCGCGCGACGTCTAGTATTCGCATCTATCCAGTCGTCACGGAAAGTATATTGAAGTGTCATTTCGAAAGTCACGGTAAAAGGGATTCATTCTCTCCCTCTCCTCGCTGGTAGCGGGAATATGCCCTTGTCCTCTCTAGAACCGCGAGCCAGTTATCCATCCCTTTATTTCTCTCTTTCTTGGCTCCTCTCCCACTCTTCACAGTCTTCGCGTTCTTTTCCGACGGGAAGGTTTCTGTTGTGGAACGAGCAAAAGCATGCGAAGCGAACGACGGGAGGGAAGGACAGAAAGAGGGAAGCCAGAGAGCAGCAGGCCACCGGCATGGATGTCCCCGTGACATGGCGCACCTCCCCAACTCAGTCTCACTCGCACTCGCGCCATTTCCTTCTCTCTATATATATTCCGCGCTCTTTCTTCACCAGCAGGCCAACGAGTGGCGCCGGGACGCATGCCGGCATGAAAGAGGCAATGCCAAGGATGGCGATACTTTAACTATCCTCTTTCTCTCTCTCTGTCCTCTCTCTCTCTCTCTCTCTCTCTTTCCTTCACTTACTATCTTCATGTGCAGCGAACATAGTAGTCTCTTGTTGGTACTGCTATTAGATGCTACTAATGCCTCTTTTACACTGGCGTTTTAAATGAACCAAGCTCCGTTTATAATTTTTCTAATTATTCAAGTTTGCACAAAAGTTGATGTAGAGAGTGTGACGAATAATTCTTAATTCTTATTGCGCGCATCAAAGAAAGCGTCAATCGTGCTCGGGCCACGTTCTTTTTCTAAACGAAAGACACGCTTCTTTTGTACAGCACGTGCAGCGCTTACTTCAGCATTAATTTTAAAACTATAATACTCTTAGGGCCTTAATGTATACAGCAAGATGAACTTTTATAGGCGTAATAGAAAGTCGTAGTGTAATTGTATTCAAGAAAATAAGATTATCATAGTAAAAAAGGGTCGTCAGTGAAGTATTCTATTATTATTTAATATACTCAGAAATTGATAGAATAACTAGCTTATCTTCAAGTAAATTTGTAATCTAAAGCCACGAGGTAACGTTATTCTTATTAAATATTTTTCTTTACCGTGTTACAGTAGAAGCCACTGAAACAATTATTTTCAAGCTTTTTTATTAGAAATTGTTATTTTCCGAAAGGGACTCTTAAAATTTACTTTAAATTGCTACTATTCGAAAATTTTGATTTTCGTAAAATACTCGAGTTACTAAATATATTGTCTGAATGGAGGGGAGAGAAATGTAATAATTTGGCAACCTTCCCTAATTTGGCCTAGTACCGCAGAATTTAAGGCAAACTTCATTATTTATGATTATCTATTCAAGCGAAGTATAAATTTTCTTGAAGTACTGCATAAATAAGAATAAGTAGTGCGATCTCTGAAAAGCTATATACTATTTATTTTTTTAATGAATAAAATAGCAATATTTAATTTTTATTATTCAATATAAAAAGTTGTGAACGCTTAGAACAGAAACCTTGATCTGATTTGTATATTTCTATGACGCATTCTTCATGTTTTATTAAACAATGAATACTTAAAATGTTATGAGAAATGCAAATTCTCTAAGAATTCGATTTATATAATTAGAAAGAAATAGATAGTGAAAAAATTCTAGTAAATAGGGCACTTTATGTTCTTAATTTTACAAGTTGTAAAAACAAATAAATAAAAAAATATGCAGCTATCGAGTATTAATAAATAAAAAAAATTTCAAATTAGGACTTGCACATACCGATTTTTAATCGTTAAACTTATACGCGTGTTTGTTCTCTAAAAATAGATACCGATTCTTACCTAATCGAATGGAAAAATTAAATAGTTCGTATATAACAAGTAAAAGTGCAAAGTTTGCGCGGATGTTTATCAAGAGAAAGTTCTATTAACGAATTATCACTCACAAGTCAGGTAAGAGTGAGCGTGATTCAAGAAAACAAGACAAATTTAGCAATCACAAGCGAAACGACCCCGCTAGTCTCGAGCGGAGAAAATTAAGTAATAATTACCCTCGAGAGCCTCGTTATTAATAAAACCGAGCTGGTGAGGCCTAGTGTCCTGGCTTACCCAAACACCTCGTATCTCCTCACGAGCCGGTGTCCACGAAATTTCGTAGTGTGTGCAACCGTCCCTTAAAAACAACAGCGTAGAAGGGGCAAAACCCTCGAGGGTCCCTCGCGTCCCTTCTCCCTCTCACTCACTCTCTCTTAGGCATACCTCTCGAGAGCGCGTAGAGAGAAACAGGCTCTCTCTCCGCACGAGAGAGCAAGAGAGAGAAGGTCGGAGCACGAGCACAACCGAAGGCACACGAGCGCCAGCCCGAGCGGAGCACGCGTTGAACGGCACGGCGGCCGTGACTACGAGTCAGTCGTGTCGAGTCGACGATGCGAAGCGCGCGTTCGCGTAGCAGCAGCAGCACCGATTATTCCTTAGTCAAGACTTCGATGAAAACGCGACCCTTGGCTCTCGATCTCAGAGCTGAGAAACTGGCCTACCCCCGATAACCACGTGTCCCCGAACCGCGTTTGTGCCGCGACCTTGAATGTGTCAATGAGCAGTGAAGTGACCGCGTAGTGATAGTACGAGCGGCGGCGATGTCGCCCTCGCCGGTGTGTTGTGGAGCTGCTTACTACCCCCTTGTACCCGAGTCCAGCTTGAACGGTAAGTTCCATGAGAATTAGAAAAACGCGCGCCCCGGTTGAGCGTGATATTGAGTTGCGCGCGAGAACTTGACTTTGAAACGCGGCTTTACGGCTCGATGGGGTCATGAAGGGATTTACGGAGAACGGGAACTCGCGAGAATTGGCTCGGTAGTTGCACGATTGCCGATCGCTGTAAGCCGTATTGGGATTTATGCGATAATGGTTCGGCTCTTCGTTAAGCGTTTTGAATGTGAATTAGCCATTATAGTTGCTCGTTGCAGAACTAGCGACCGGTAATTCTTAATAAAGCTCCATTTCCAGAACGCCGAGCTTTGTTATGAGCTTTGTATTAGTGCATGTGCGCCTACTTTTATTCGAATCGCACGTGCTATTCCATTTAACTTGAAAATACTGCGTTAATGATATTCCATTGCTATCGGAGTCGTAATAATGGTGAATAGCGCTCACTGAAAAAAAGTGAAATATTTGTGTAATATATGTAAGAATTGAAACGATCTGACAGCACTATAGTAGTTTTACCTTCTAAAAAAATATAGTTCCACTTAATGCGCTTAGGTACGGTTCGGAACGTTATCTAATATAAATATTCATATCAGCAAAGATTAACGCAAAGCAACAAGTGAATTATAACCACCTTAATGATATAGCGCATATATTAGTCAGTTTCTTCAAATGATCGTTATAAGGAAAAATTTATTTGTTAAGAGCGACACTGCGTACGCAGCGCAAATATGTTTGTAATAAATAATTATTTTTTAAGATAAAGTTTTATCTGACTATCGTACCTTAATGCCATTCGAGACCGCGAACCTCGCATAATAAGTTAATTAATTTTTCCATTATCATCGTTTCGTAAATTATAATATTTCAATACTACTGGTGCGCAGCTTATCGTCGCACAATTTACTCTCAATTTTTTTCTCGCATTAATTTTACGTACATTAGATATTCCGTAGTCGGCCTGCTAACACTTAAAATAAATAAGTACAAAAGTTGAAGTTGCATTTTATGTGTGAGTCGCATCATAAGAAATTTATTATCATATTCATAGCAAATATTAAATAGCGACTCTATGAGTACCTCATTTAGTTTATTCCCTTATTAGTTTTCCTGTTTTTCAACGATGTATCTTAAATGATAATACCAGTCCGGATAAAATACAGCGTTATCTTATTATATATACTATTATACTGTTTCAGCTGCAAGGAAGGAAAAAATGAAACTCATGGCGAAATTTGTAATAAAATGACGTTTGTGAGTAAAATTACCCTCCCGGTACCTGGCAGTATCAAAAAATAATAGCACTCATGAATAATGCAGAGCTGCCTAGTGCGCCTCAGCCGCATCTGCTACAAAAACTCACTAATTAGCTGCCGGACTTATAAAATAAAGTTTTTGCGATAACCTCGAATGTTTCGTTTAAATTAGAGTACCTAGCGCCTAGGAAATTCCTGCATGGCAATACGCGCGCTAAATATCCGCAGGGATCAAAGTCGCTCGCGATCTATTACTGGATCACGCGGCGTACAGTCATCCGACATTTTTTCCCTTGCTCATCTTCGTTATATAGACTTGCTCTTCGCTAAAACTACACATACGTATCGCATAAATTACACGAGGTCTTACAGGGTCCTTCCTCTCTCTCTTTTTGTACTTCTTTTGCCCGACGCGGCGAGACGTCTTTAATGAGTGACCGAACACACTCGCAAGCACTGTAATATAAAGTAAAAACGCCGTATGAACCGTTCGTGTAAAAAAAGTTGGGCCAGTGATTATGTCAGTTTCCAGTAAATACAGCGTGTGTTTTCGTTTACGTTTTTTAACATAAATCGCGCGTACGCAATCGGTAGCGCACATGTTGTCGGTCGGAGTAAATTAAGTTCACTTGAAAATATTAAATTCTTTTTTGAGCTCAGAGATGTGTATTAATACCAAAGTAATTGCGGCTCTTCGCAATAAAGTACAAGTTATGCGAATAATAACATCTAACGAATAAATAACTGGACGTACGATTACCCGATTAGTGCAATTATTTATGTGCAATTTAGGATTGTTGAGCACAAAATCTCAACAGACAAATGCGGGTAAAACAAGTGCACAAAAACATTTAGTATGTGCACTTCGTAAGCGGTTATCTTCCAACGTAATATATATTTTTTTCTTTTTTTGGGTACTACAAAAGTATCACTACCCCTATGAAAGATTACTCCAACAGAATGCCGCTTTTTCCCTCGAAATGCTTTACACATGCCAACTTTTCTCTCCGGCTTACCTGAAAATTTACAAAACAAGGAAAAAGGAAGCGAGGGAGGGGAAGTGGAGAGTGGCGTTAACGGAAGCAGCGCATAAGCCACGTTGACTCGACTCTTGTCCCTTGCGAAACATGTGTCACACACTCGGCGCCGCGAGCAAAGGGAGCAGGCGAAGCGCGGGCAGGGGAAGGGAGGCAAAAAGACGGGAAAGGTCGGGATCCTGTGGCACTGCTCTCATCAATCGAAATCAGCGCAACGTCGCGAAGATCGCGCGTCCGATATTCCGCGGCCAGATCGCTGGATTCGAAAACACTTTTCTTTCTGCTTCTCCTTTTCTTCGACTCCCTTTTTTCCCCCGCACTCCTCGTCACCTGGCGCGCGCATCGTAATGTTCTGCCATCTGCACGGCGGTTGCAGGATGCGCCTCGGGTCATTATATTCCCGCGGACCGTATCCGTGTGTGCATGCGCGCACGCCTCAACATCTCCGTGAGAACTTATTCTACCTGCCGGGGATGACTCCTCTCCCCTGCTTCGCGTGCTTTTTGACACGCCGACGTCGCGAGCCATTCACCCTCCCCTGTACGCGCACTCGAAAAATGGGCGAAGCGTGAAAAATCGGATTCGATAATCGTTCGACGCTGGCCCCGTCTGTGCGCGCGCTCGATCGACTCGGGTGGCTGGTGTGTGCATATAATGAAATATTTAACGACAGCGAGTCGATCGAGTGAGGAAACAGCCACCCCAGGGGTTGAGCGCGTGTGCGTACGTGCGTGCGTGCGTCCATGCGTGTGCGAGATGCAGATGTATCGGTTGATCGCTCGCGCCACGGAATTGTTACAGTCTTCTCGATTTTATTGGCCTTCGGCGGCTTCGTTCGGTGGCTATAAATTTTCGTACGCTAAAGAGAAAGGGGGAGAGGTATAGAGAAGGAGGGAAGGAAAGAAATAGATTTCCTAGCGCGATGAATTTTACGTGTTGGCATGCTAGAATTATTAGATTGTAATTTAATGCAATGGTCAAGAGAGAAAGAGAGAAAAGTCAAGAATTACCGAGACTATAAATGTTAGCTGATTGATAAACGCTTCTCTCCTGCTTTTTTCTCCCTTTAACGTGATGAAGGAGATGAGGACTATAAATTGCGAGTAGTGATTTTTTTTTTCACAACGGTGGAGGCTATTGTTCTGTTAGGAAATGTGATGGGAATCAAAAATAATTGTTTTAAGTTAAGAATGTTTATTGTTGCAAGGAGAAAGAGTTTTGTTACTGTCACGCTGTTAGTTTGATTTATTCAAGTTAATAAGCGTATTGTCTTCATTTAGAAATGTTTCTTCTACGAAAGAATATGAAATTTCTGCACTTTAAAAGTAAATAATCTTGATTTGTGTTCCGCATTGTGCGTTAATAAATACAATTGGAGAATATTAATTATCTCGTGCAAAGAAATAAATTTATAGAAAAAATGGAAATAAAGAGCCATCGTGTAGTAAAAGAATAGTGTTTGTGCTTAAATACAAGAGTGTCAATATTTAATCTCCTTGGAGCAGCTGAAGACGCTTCCTAAGTATTTTCTTTCGTAAAATTTTCCACATAATTATGAGCGATGGATAGGTCGACAGATTTATAATCATTGCCCGATAATCTACCTCCGAAAAATGCGTTAATTTTAAAGCAGTAAATAGAAAACGTACTCGACACCGTAATTAAGAGTATCCCTGGGACTATCGTTCGGAAATCTTTAAAAATGCCTTTCATCGCTCCGAAAAAAGCGGGAGACCCTCGAACAGCTGACACTCAAAAATTCGTTCGAGGAAACACGGACGTACAAACAAGTCTGAAAGAAGGCCGTCAGTGCGAGCCGAAGAGCGCAGGCGGAGTTCGAAGTTGTCTCGTAACGCGTCGGATTCCTAATTTCTTTGACTATAACCGATTGTCTCTCGGGCCGGGCGCATTAGTCTCCTCCTCGTCGCGTCGCAAAATAAAACGGAAGTGTTTCGTTGTAGCTCACGAGGGGAAGTCGGCAAAAACCCGTAGGACCTCTTGAGCACGAGAACGAGATAGAGAGATGAGCGGATAGACAGAATGCGGGAGCGAGTAAGAGTGCGTGTGACACCCTCGCGTGTATTTATAGTGGCGGGCCATGTTTCAAAATCTCAAGCAGCTCATAAAAGATAATTGTACGGAGATGGTCATATATGCGTCTGCGCGCGTGTCACATAAAAATTCAGGCGCGTACACATCAAAGTGTGTGGCTCGTACAAATTCGCGTGGCCGAAGAATGCGCGCACTCAAGAGTTGGGGCGTCTTGTGCAGGCGCGTGCCAAGAGTTTGCCATGCAAGATTAGATGGTAAAGAGCGCTAACGCGAGAGAGAGAGAGAGAGAGAGAGGAGAGAGAGAGAGAAGGGGGGTGGAGGCTGGCGCACGGGAGTTGCAACTTCATCTGTCGCGAAAAGTCGCCGGCGCGCCGGTTATTATAAGCGATGTGAGAAGCGAAGAAAAGATAAACTCGGCTCTTTTATCAAGTGCACGCGCGCATACTCGCACGTACGGCAAGGGCCAGACGTGTATGCGTGCGAGAACGCCGTCCGACACGATCAGATAAAGCCGGAGAGCGGCTCTTCCTCGATGGAGTTAAGAGATTTTGGATGTTAACCTCGTTAGGGTAAACAGACGCTGAATAAACAGGCGCCGTCGGCGTAAGCGCGCAAGGCTTCAACGCGTGCTCTTCTCGCCGTCCTCTTGCGTACGCGACGAGGTGCCTTCTCCGTGCGCTTCTAGACGCTGCGCTCCCACACACTTGACGTGTATTTTCGACTATTGTTGCTTTGGAATCGCTCGCTCCCACATGCCGCGCTGACCCTTGTTTCGTCGACTTGCGGTGAAACGTACCGAAGCCGGCGCATCGTGGGATAATCTCGGGCGCGCACCTGAAATTTTGAAAAGAGCCTATACCGTTGCGTGCTACGAGGTACAAAGGTCGTCCCTGCCCTTTCCCCTTTTTCCGTTTTCCCTCGGCCTGCTTTTCCCCACCTCCCCTTTTTTCCACTTATTGCCGTAGAAGGTTTATATGAAAATTTAGTGCGCTTGAAAGTCTGGAAATTTTGATCAAACAATGAAAGACGGCGTTTAATTGTTCATTGCGCCAGCCGGGGATTCAAAGCCTTCGTTATGGCTGTCGATGGACACAAAAGTTTACAGGGCTGACGCTGATAGCAAGTGCGAGGGAAACGGGAAAGAGCGTGTCGTGAATGCTGTGCGACGTTATTGGGAAAATTAAATGAATCAAGTCGGATAAACTTTTATATAACGAGTGCACGAGCGCACGAGCCTGAATGTTTGTAGCATAAAATTAATTAATGACTTCTTTTTTTCAATGACAACGCGTATCGGGTACTTGAGAATCCATTCAAAAACCTTCATTGCGAGTATTCGATATTGCGAAAAATTATATTTTTCAGTCCTGATAATGGCAAGAGGGGAAGGTGAAAAAGGGAGGGAAGAGAAAAATGGTATTCGTGCATATTATTTGCGGTATTATTGCGAAACTGACATTAATAAAGAAGAAAAAAAATTTATTTTTAATGAATAGTTTCCCCCTGCTGCATAAAGCGTATAAATAATTTATTGACTATATTTGGTAGTGAGAGTGAAGACCGTGTACTTAAGTCTTCATTGCGTATGATGTACTGGATGGAATGTAATTACATGTCTTGAACTATAATTTTTTAATAATTTACAGAATTTTTGAGGAGCAGCATTAATTTTGCATAACGGTATAATCATTTTTTAAACGCTTTTCTGAATGCTCTTTCCTGTTCTTATCGCGTAAACATTTATTCAATGACTTGCGATAGATTAGAAGATATTTACTTTATTGTTATTTGTTAACAAATAACAAATATAGTCAATCATATTGGCAATTGTTAAATACGTCGAATTTCATTAGACGTTAAATGCTGGTTAATTTTATGTTAAAATGTTTTATCGCGTGTAACGAAATCTAAAAGTAAAGAATTAATAATTAATGCTAATCTTTCTAATACATTTTTCATAACTTTTCTAATCCATAATGCAATAAGGTGATAAGGCTATCTGCATCTGCGGGTTCGGCTCGATACTGCATGTATTTATTGCTAAGAAAACAAATTAAAAAAATTGACTTGGTTTAATCTTTCTGTATAGAGTTATAATGAAATTTTAAGCGAATAAGTGCTTCGCATTTCTCTTTAATAGTCCTTTAAACGAGTACTTTAACGATGTGGAAATTCCTTTAGTGCCCTCTTTTTAGTGAGTTGCTCAGATAGAATAATATTTGGTTAGCTTTTTTTCAGTTCCGCGTTGTGCGCCTTGTTTGAGCGCATTGACATACGGCAGCCTACTTTTTTCAACACTTATATATATTTTTGTATGCAGAGAAGGTTATTCTCCTGGTGACGCAAGTCAAATAAAACTCTATTTAAAAAACAAATGTCAAGTAGCGCCTACAATAAACTCATTTTCGGAAACTTGAAAGCAGATTTTCTCGTAAAATAATGTTTATTATTGGCTTGACTTTTATGTCGAGTTCACGATTTAGATACTTGTGACAAAATAAAATTTTGTTTTTGGATATTACATTAGAAACAAAGCATTTAATGAGAAATTATTTGAATTTTTTTAAATTTCAATAAAAATTTATCCATTATCACTTACATTTAAGAACTCGTACAAACTTTGGATCTTGTGACGAGCTTATTAAAGAACCTTCGGCGTAGTTAAGATAAAACTATTATTTTTAGAATAATAATTTATGCATTATAATACAAATACGTAAATAATAAAAGACCTGCTAAGAGCATCTTGTGAAGAAATTATAAATATAGCATTGTGCGAGAAATTTCAAGTTCTCGTATCGAATACTTTTTGAAATTATAATTTCATAAGATAATTTGCTTTCAGCATCAATTCAATTTCTATTTTTTATATTACACTGAATTAATAATATCGAATAAAAAATTCATAATTATTTTTTGTAATATTAGTTAATTGCGAATGACTCGTCGACAATTGAGCAAATAATAAAATTCACAATAAATATGAATACGCAATAATGAGCATTGGTAACTATTATGAAAATATAAATATCATTGATTTATTTGACACATAGAATAGTGAAATAAAAAGTCCGTTACCAGGAAACCTAAGAAGTATGAAAAATGTTGGCTATAACCCGCTTTCCCTTCTATATACTCGATTCGCCGCGGGTTATGAGCGGATGCGTTCTGATTATAATTTAAGTAAAAAATTTTATGGTTTTTATTGCGAGCAAGCGCTGATTTAACAAAAGAATTCGTTAAATTAACTGTTCGTTAAAGCAGCGGTTGTGCATAATAAGAGAACGAATGCGCTAATAATAAAATTTAACAATTTTAATTGTCTCTATAGCAGGCAATCATAAACGGGCTCTTTCAATTAATAGTGCGAAAATATGCATGTATAATTGCTTAACGACCGATAGAAAATTTTTCAACTCAAAAGGTTGCTTCTTTTTACTTATTTAAAGTTCGAGCGAGCGCCTATGAATCAGTATGGCGGTTCATTGATTTGCAGTTGTATAAGCGAGATCAGTCGGTCGCTCGGTACTAACGCACAAATCATCGAACAGTAATTTATTCTCGATTGTCAATGCATAATAGAAAACTTTTCTAACTTCCTTCAATTATAAATATAAAAATGCGAAAATTGACAACGCAATTCTACTTGAACCCATCAATTATCGAATCCAATTTATCCGCATTCGAGAAAGAAGTCTGGATACGGCAATCCAATTATCACTTTCTCAAAAGAAAAAGGGCCAGCGAGCGTCGCAATTTCCGAGCGAATTATAAGGTTAAGTCGCTCGTGCATTGGCCACAGGATAATAACGCATGTGTATGCATTACGACTTGTTGCAGGGATCTCGAGCTCGTAAGTAATCAAGGAAGATTATAACAACGCCGCAGCCGCCGCAGTCGCCACTGGTGGCAGTCTTTGGATTGTCGTGGCCCGAAGCGGAGCCGCCATACACAGTCGCACTCACGGGGGTCACATACGAACTGCATTAAACAACGAGATGAAGGAATGAGAGAAAGCAATCGAAATGAAGCCGAGATCGTGCTGCTGGTTGCTCTTCGTGCTCTGCTTGGCCGTCGTACTTCCCTCCGACCTGGTCCATTCATTCACTTCTGACGAAGGTGAGCCTTTCAATCTCCTCGACTGTTCACTCTCTTTTATAACAGCCATCGGCGGGATATCAAATATCGATCCGGGGGTCCGACATGCCTTAGTACACGTCCTGCGTGTGGGTTATACCTGCGTGCGTTTCACTTGAAAAATCGCTAATGAATTAACGATGAATGCGTTCGGCTGTATATTCGGCTTTTTTTCTTCCTTCCAGTGTAACGCGACTCTGTGTACGCGCTTTATATAGTCAGGCGCGCGGAAACGCGCCCGCCGATGTTTTGTGTGGGTATATGCGGGACCGCCCGTGTCAAATCCGTGCTCGTGCATTATAAATCTATGAAGTAAATCCGAAGCATGCGAGTGCGTATCAAATTTTCGGCGCAGATTATCAACAGCTTGGCCCGTTCTTTCGCAATTTCGCAACGACTTGATATTTTCAAACTACCCGCGAGGGTAACGTACGGGCTCGTTTAACGCCCGTTTTGCCGAGATTTTCTTAATGCCTCTGAAGTTACGACGCTGGTCTCTGCGTCTCGGGGATTCGTAAAACTTAACGCTCGCTCTAAATTTTGCGACAGAATCCATTCGTTGCTTAAATCTTAGTCGCGCCACAAAGTTCCGCGATTAACGGCAAAAACGTCAAGTGGAGGCAATGTATAGAGCGTATCGTAATACTTATTATATGCCGCGGCGTACTCTGGCGGTGCCTATACACAACGCTGAATCAAAGTAGACCAACTCCCTCGATTTATCGTCATAAATTATTTCAGTTCAGATAGGACAATACAAGCTGATCGATATCGTATTTTAAACTGGATCAACTTATACGAGATATGACAGTAAAAAAATAAAAATCAGCAATTCAAAGTTTAGCTTCATTTTATGAATTATTATGACGTGAATGAAACCGTTCGAGATCTGCGTCTCTTATCCGTCCAATCAATCAAAAACCTTGACTATCGATGACGCTTCCAAGCCCGGATATCTATAAGCAAAACAAGCCCATTAATACATTATTTTCTTCGCAAAATAAGATCTTCTTTTTCCCGAAAAAGTTCCATTCGTCGAGGACCAGTTCTGCATGAATATTGCCGCATCCGAAATTTTACGCGTGTGCATACAATGATGCGAATTAATTCAGACAGGACTTTCGCTCAAGCATTATCGTGGCGTCGATCGCTCAGCTGAAAATGCAAGCTTTCGAGAGATCGGTACGAACGCGGAAACACTCTTTCCGTCGATTCCTGGAATTCGAGATCTCGTGCCTATTACGCATCATTAATTGAAAAGCAACGCGCCATTAACGTCACATTTGCCGTCTCAGCAGTTGCGCATCCCGGGATCGTCGGCTCAACGAACAACACGCGATGTCGCGGTCGAAGATCGCTTTTCGCTATCGCGTGTTAATGTACAGCTGCTCTCATACGCCCGCGGCGTGTAAATCTCGCGGCCGGAGAAAATAAGACGGCGACGGTGACGGCGGCGGCGCGTGAGGTCGGAGTTGACGGGGTTACGCCGAAGCAATGGATCGGTATTCATGACGTATTGCGTAATTATCTCCGGCAGCGCGCGCGCAACAAGCGGTCTTTTTTCCCTTCGGCCCGCTCGTGATGCGGCGCGCACTCGATATCGCCCATTCCAGCGCTAATAATTTATCGATCCGAGAAGCGGTTGCCTCCGCCTTCGTCTCCGCCCCCGCCGTCCGACGGCTTCTCCTCCGCAGCTTGCCGGGAGAGAGGAGATAATTATTGTCGAGAGAAGCTGGGAAAACAACAATGTTCGCTGCAGCCTGGACGCTTTGTTCCTTTGCGTCCCTTTTTCACGTCAAGTGCAGAATCACGCGCGGCTATTTTCTTTTTCGTATCTTTTTTTCCCGCTTCTTTTTCGGGCGTTTTTTGCATCAGCACTACGTGTAGGGCGTAAAACTCGGTTTTAATGTCTTTATGTAGTATCTGGGCTGTAAAGCGATGTGTACCAAGCCTGTAGCTATGAAACGATTATACAGGATTGTATGAATTTTTCCGAACATTTTCGTTTTACAACTTAAAATCAACTTGCTCCTGGTGAAGTTTGCGACATTTACTATTAATAAAGACTTTTCATCCATTGGAAAAATCGTAAAAGTGCGTGGCAATATTTTTAAACTTTTATTCATTCCGAATGTTAAAATTGTTGAGCGTTTAAAGTAAAGTGAGATTTTATGTACTTTTTAATAGCTTCGAGAGCTACAAATATTACCGGATTCACAAGTTTTTCAGTTTTCTTACTGCCCAAGAAGTGCACAAAGTGTACGTATGCAAATGACAGGGCGAAAATGTTTATTTGATTCGTATAGACGGAACGTCGGCGTCCCTTTTTCATTTTATAATTGCATTGAAAATTGCTCGTAAATGTCTTCTTAAAATAAATGTTCATTTCAATTGATTCTAATTGATTCGGATGCATATTCTCAATTAGTTTAATTCGAATCAATGAATTTAATAGAGCGATTTAGATGCTTAAGCTATAAGTTGAATAGGAAAAAGCATAATCTAGTCTTTTCTTCCATACAAATTTATGAATGTAACGGAAGATAATTTTCAACTTTAATAACATTTATTCTTCTCCTTCTCTACGACCAACTATTCAGACCTATCGATAATATAATCTTATTCAATTGCGTCTTATGAGTAATGCTTATATTCAGAGCAGAAGAAAATTATAAATTTCCCGGATCGCTGAAAAATATTTTCGAATGAAAGTACCTTAAACAATCTCGAAGTAACGTGGATTGTATGAATTTCAAAAAATAAACATTCGCTTGCTTTGAAAAATCTATCTCCAGTTTTCGCATAACTTTTATTATCGTTTAAATATTTTCGCACCAACACCAAGAAATATCAGTAAACAAACCTTTTTCACATCCAATTAAGAATTCGTAGAGCGAATTTTTAAAACGACCCTCATTTTAGTTATTTTTATGAGAAGTGCGCTTATTCGTCGGGAAAAATTTACCGTGTGTGCTCGCGCAAATCTATATATTAATAAAATTTTTCACCGTACATCCAGCAATGGGAATATTTTCTATTTTTCCGCTCCTCAATGAACCACGTAGATCACCATCGTTATGCCCCGGTAAAGCAAGAAATTCTCTTTCGCTTGCGCATCGCGCTTCAAAGTACTACACGAACAAGTTAATTCCAAAGCTCCTTTCATATACTAGAAAATGTAAAATGAGAACTTTCCAAGTGCATGCGCGCCTTTATCAAAAGAAAGCTCGCAAAAGAGTTCTCGTACATACTGCGCGGCTGCTTTTTCTTTCTCTGACGTTAAGTTTTTTTTCTTCTTTACCGAAAGAAGCAGCGCTGGCAGTGGCCTCCTATTCGGAAGGAGAGGTACTGATGCTTGTCTACCAGTGGTACCATCAGCGGGGGTGTTGAATATCGCATAATGACCCTACGCGAAGTTCTCGAGTATGGAACCGCGATAATAGGAGCCCTTGTCAAAGACAATAAATAACGCGAGGCTTTCTATCTTTCCGTTGCACTGTCGTATGTAAAACGTAGGTAGGGTGGAATGTTGAAATAGCCGTCTTAGTTTTCGTTACGCTTTATTTTATTTGTCTGACTTTCCTTGTGCTTAGTACTTTTTCTAGTACTACTTATAGAGCATATACATGACTACGTTCCCACATTATGGAATTTAAGTGTCGGTCTATGGTCCGTGAAATAACTTTCTTTTATTTTAGAGTGCATTTTAAAATTCTAAATTTGAATAAATTATAAGATTCCCTTGACTCCAGATATTGTACTCGAGGTGAATGACAATGAAATTCAATTTTTTTCAAATAACGATTAATTGAAAAGTTCTGCAGAAACCGTTAAAATAGTGAACGAGAAAATTTTTTTACTTACTTTACGATAAGGAAACTTCACTATGTAGAACTGAAAACCTATACTTTTTCTATAAATGTGGTAATTATATTTTTAGTACTTAGTAAATATGCTCCTCTTGAATATTCAAACCTTTAAACGTTTGTTTCATACAAAAATTATTTCAAGAGGAAACTCTATCCCTTATTTATTCGTCAGCTACACGTTCTTATAAATAAAAATTTGTTGTCAATCGATGAAATTCATCTTTAAAAATTTGTATATATGATCTCGGAGTGTGAATAGTTTAACTTCTTATTTTCATTTGCATTTGCTGTGGAAAGTCAAGAAAGTGTTTGTATAAAGAACTAACGAGAAAGAATAAAAAGTCCAAGTTCCAATTGCATTTGCATTGAAATGAGTTCATTACTTCACTAATGAACATGAAAATAAAGTAACGTATAAAATTAAGAAGAAAACACTTTAACACATAAAATTAACTAAGTATTACTTTGTCTAATTTTTAAATTGGATTGTTTTATTTCAAAATAATAATTGAAAATGTAATTATTACGATATCACGCTATATACAATTTTTTATGATGATTTAAGGCATTAATAACGAATATAAAAATAATCCAATTCTAATTTCATTTCTGTGTTGTGGAACTCAAGAATTAAAAATATCAGTAAGAATCAAATAATAAAGAGAGAGAAAGAAAGAGAGAAAAAGCGGGAAGTAATTGCCTTAAATTCTAATTCAAAAACTTTATTTGGTTTCAAATAAAGTTTTTCGTTTAAAAATTAAAGTTTGCACATAAAGCAATAACTGCAGTAACGAATGATAAAATTGCTTTTGATGTGAAAATAATAAATTCTTAAAAAGCAGAAAATGAGAATGTTTTTATTACTAAATTTTCCACTCGTTCACTGGGTACTATAAAACAAGAATTTTATCAAAATTATCATTTTGATTTGAAGAGATTTAAGTACTAGTCACACTTTATGATTCGCATAATAAATTAAACTTATAACGGAGAGTTAATAATATATAAGTGTCTTATTTCCTAAAGGTTTCAAGATGGTGTGTTTTCAGAAATGTACAAGATAAAGTAAAACCTAAAAATCATTTATAATGCGAGTTCTATCTCTGTAGAATTCGCATAGAATAGAAGTAAAAAAGCCGAGTTTGTTTCCGTATATAATCTAATGTACGTCTGCACGTTCAAATTTACAAGCAAATCTCCGTGAATAATACCCGTTAAAACTAAAGAAGTCGTTCAACTTTCGAGATTAAATACAGCTTTTGAGAATAATTATAAAAAGCAAAAGTCTGCGCCGACCAAAATCAAAGTGTACGGTAAAAACTTTTGAAAAAAAGGAAATAAAAAAATAAAGAAAAAATGGACGAAGGGTGCTTTCAAAAGGCGAATTTTGTCGAGTATCTTCCTCCTGTGTTAAAAACTCCAGCTCAAAGAGAAATCCCGCCGCTTATCCATTTCAGCGAATGAAACCGAAGATGTCGGTTCGGAGGACGAGGAGGTGTATGCCCTCGAGGAGGACGACGTGCCATCGGCGACGATAGCCAGCGAGCCGGAGCTTACCGGTGGCAATTTGCCCGTGTTCTTGGCTGAGCCCGTCAATTCGTACGTGGTGAAAAAGCAGCCGGCGACGCTGCATTGCAAGGCGGCCCACGCGCTACAGGTCTACTTCCGCTGCAACGGGCAGCGGATCAAGGACCACTTCCAGCAGGACTTCGTAGACCCGCATACGGGCACGAGGATCATCGAGAGCGAACTCAACATCACGCGTAACCAAATCGAGGAGTATTTCAGCAAGGATAGGTTCCAATGCGAGTGCATCGCCTGGTCTGGCTCCGGACAGATCAACAGCCAACCAGCCACCATTGATGTTGCTTGTGAGTATGACCTCAACTTTTATGCCCCTTCTTAACATTTTCATGTGAAAATTCTCTCGGCGCGTTGTCTTTACGGCGCTGCCTCGCTTGAAGAAACGAGTCGCTAATTAATACGAAATACTCGCTGTTGCGGAGGAGAGATAAACTTGAAGCTCCGCTTATTGCGTATACGTCACGTGAAAACGGGTTCACATCCTCAACTTTTTACGACTGCAACAGTAAAGGTTAATAAGTTGTCCTTGTATGATAAATTTGAGGAAATGTGTATTACCTGCGGTTTTACGAAAAATGGCTGCATTTTGAAAGGTGATCGCTATCTTACTGCAGTTACACCATTTTTTTTGGAATTTATAAGACCTTACAAATAGTAGTTTTACGTACTTGTGTGATTTGTAGGCGTGTTATACGCGTCTGTTAATGATCTTGAAAAAGGGTAAATGGAAGCTTATACAAGTTTTTTTAAATACTTGTGTTTACAGTTACTTTAGATCTTAGAGAAAGATTTGAAACTTAATTGTCTGTAAGAGTATTTTCAAGACGCGAATTTTTACATATATAATTGCTACTGTAGTTTAATTCGCAAAGAGATACATAAATACATAATTAATTTAGCTTATTTGAAAACTGAATGTTCATTAGTATCCATCTTAATGATATTTATTTAAATATATATGGTTGCGTAATCGCTTATAAAGTATCTTGTAACATAATATGAAGTTACTTTTATGCAAAAACGTCGAGTCTAGAAACGTGAAAAGTAAGGCGGAAACGTATAATTTAATGGATGCTAATTTTTCGGAATAATGTGTATTACAAAAGTAAAAGATTCGTAGTTTTCGCAAAAATTTTTCAACATTTCGATAATTTTGCAGAATAACTCGTAATCGATCCGAAACTGTTTTCTACGTCCCTTAATTTTCGAAGAAAACACAATAAACAGCCTCGCCATTATAATTTGCATGTAAATACTAGGATTATTTGACCAATAATTAAACAAGCGGACGGAGTACTCGAAAATTAAAATACCATAGGTAGAACGTTTGTGTGCAGACGGAGAATACGGAGCACCAACGACGTTAAATAAAATAAAGGTCTGTTTGTTGAGTTGTGTTTCTTGAATGGAAGACGAAGTGGTAGTTTGCACGGTTGTAACCAGAGTATTTTAACTGCGGTATATTCTGTTGAAATACATTGAATTTTATTTAGATGTGGATAACGTTATTTTAGTGTTTAAATTTGAGACTTTTGTGTACAGAGAGGTTCTCAAATTTAACTTGAATTTCTTTACGACTACGTTGCGAGGAACAATGTAAACCCGAGCATCGTGGCGAGCGATGTTCTTAAATGTGCCGAGAATATTCAAATATCTGTTGACGCTCCTGTAATAAGTTGCTCTTAAAAGCCACCTATATTTACAATTCAGGTGGCACATGAGCTATAGTCATAAGGTTACTGTTACTGTTATAATACAGGATCTCGATTTAATTACAGTTAATCTTGTCGTTTTTCACCTATTCGAACTACTTCTTATGGATACGTTTTTAATACTTCACACATCGTTTTCCAATCAATACGGTATTGTGCTATTTAAGTTTAAATAAGCACTGAAAACTGCCTTTTGATTTATTCATTTGTCAATTAAGCCTCCTGCATGGATAGGATAAACGAATTTTATTTTTATAAACGAGCTGGCGCTTACAGTGGTTTTCCAATGTCCGTTCGTGGCGTCGCTCACTATAGAAGGAACAATAGAGGCATTATTCACTATTGTGTCGCGCGATACCTCTATCTATAGGGATATCGACGATAGAGCCATTTTCGCAAAAAATAACTAAAGTATATAAAATTAGATAGAGCAGTGTATGAAGTCATCATGCCGTAATAATAATTTGCATGATTTTATCGCGTTATCTCCGTGGATTTGGTTATTAATATTCCACGTCGTTTTCTTTAAATTCCGAACACGAATATCTTCTCGCGTCAAAATATCACACCTTTGCTCTTAACAAAATATTAAAATTTATATTACCTATTTTCTTTTCACGAAAACTATTTCATAAATTGTAATTATTTGGCGTAGGAGAAAACTCGCGTGTTTTTTGCAATCGTTATTTACGTTTCAAAAGAAGGATTTTCCTGACACGAGGGAAAAATTTAAATGCGCAAGTTGACTTATCTGACAAGCAGTGCCACCTTAAAACAGACCAGACAGTAAAAATGTAAAGATGTTAAGGGAATAAAATTTCCAGAGATTAATTTATAAAGTTAAATAGACAATGTTTGTCAACTTGCAGGTATAATAAAATGTCGGAAATAATTCAAAAATAAACGTTAAAATATTCATTTGCTAGAAAGTGTAATTTTTTTATTTTTAAGAAAGCAAAATTGTCACCTGTTATAATAATATTTTATTATTTATACTAATAAATAATCGAAATTGATTGCAAGAAAAATAATAAAAGGATATTAAATTTTAGTTATTTTAGTTGATCGAACTTGAAATCGGAGCATAATAGATATTGTGTAACTTCGTGTTATCTAATATTATTCGTGACTTTCGGAGTCTTATCTTACTTTTTATATCTTATATTGTTCCTCAATCTTGCCATTCAAAAAAAAAAATAAATCTACGATAATAAGTTTTTCGCGGTAAGGAGAAATGACACAAAAGAAAAAGAAGAATGGGAGAGAAAGAGAGAGAGAGAGAGAGAGAGTGAGAGAGAGTGAGAGAAAAGAGAAAAGGCCGAGCAGAGCTTAGAGTTTCACCGTATACTTCATTGAGAAGCTCTTGAGAAATCAGGCGCACATCTGGCCATAGTCTCCGTCATCTAGTCTCTTCGAGAGTAATTTTTCCCCGTAACAAGATCTTCTCTCTTTTCTATGTATGTAGTTGTGGCTGTGTCCGGAGAGAACAAAACACTCGCGGAATATTGAGTGCTCAGAAATTATCCGATTTCCTTTATCAATATTGGTAATCTCCCAGCTTACTTGTACACCCATACAATTGTACACGTATATGCATTCCTTTATCCAGATCCGAAGAAACAATTTCAGACCGTGGCTTTATTTCCGAGCGATGGGGGGAATTATGCAATTACAAAAATAACCTGCCATGCATTTAATAATACAAAGTAAGTAAGGTACAACAACGAAATAATTGAATTTGATGATTACATTGCAGCGCAATCTTTTAAATCAATTGTACATTCCGTATTGCAATTTATAAAAAATAACCCTCTTTATTCGGTAAGAGTGTGTTAAAGGTAAGTTGTATTCGGCGGAAAACAAAGTTTGATTTATAAAGTAAGATTTAAAGCGAGAGAATTTCCACATAACATTCTATCCAAGACACTTTTCCCTTTAAATGTATCCCGATATGCTGACTCGGGTCAATCCTTATTCCCTCTTAAATAATTCTTGCGCAAAGACGTACGGGCCACGAATACGAAATTCCCCCTCCGAAATAAGAGGCAAGGCCGCACGAACGGCACCGTAACGTCTTTTTCCACAATCGGCTCGAACGATCTCGATCTTCGGGCTCCTATCGCCTTCGACTCAACATGCTCCTCCCGTCCCCAGTTTTGAAGAAGCAATTCGAGTCGCCGCCTTACTCGGTCTCGGTCGAGGCTGGCCAAAGCATGCAACTACGATGCCTGCCTCCGATAGGACTGCCGCCACCACGGATCTACTGGCTGAAGAACGGCGTGAACATCGGCCCCGAGCCCAAGGACACGCTCCTCGTATCGAGCGAGGGACATCTCCTGGTTGGCCAGGCCAATCTCGATCACCAGGCGAACTATACCTGCGTCGCCGAGAACATCGCTGCTAAGCGGCTCGAGCGAGCCCGCCAGGATCACCGTCTTCGGTAAGGACGTATCGGGATCGCTCCCGATCATCTTTCTCGTTCTCTCTTTCTCCCTCTCTCTTGAGAAAGAGAGAGAGAGAGAGAGTTACGTGGCGCATTCCACGCTTCACCAGCTCGGGACAATTTCTTTCGTAATCTTGGTCCGAGCCCCGGATCTTATGCTACCGTGTAGCCCCCGTTGGAAAAAGTGCTCACGATGACTCGACTCCGCTCTAAGCTCGTCTCACTTTCCATTTTCGTCGTGGATAACGGTGATGCGATTAGAACGCACGGACTTAGAAGAAGCTCAGATTTATTTTGAATTTTCGTGCGGACTTTACCGGGGCTATTTGCATAAACGAGATAAATGTTATTCAAAGATTAAAGTTTAAGCGAGACGAACTTCAAGTCGCGCCGTGGATGGAATATAAAGATGTTATTTGAAAACTATTTTTTAAACCTCCATACTTGGTACTCACGCATTAAGAAAGCAACTTATTCCCAGTTGGCAAATCGCTCATTCGGAACCAGTTTCTTTTATCTTTATTTTTATCATTTTAGAACTAAGCGCACGTAACTATTCATAGAGCACGTTTGCACGTTTACAATAAGATGATTTAATGCAATACAGAGCGTAAAGAGTAAATTGTTTTTGCAAGAAATTAAAGGCTGCAGTGCAGCGATCGGGCTGTGCAAAAACAAAAGTTGCAATTGTAAATTTAGCTCGAGCGGTAATTTTCTATCAATGAACGCACCGAATGCATAATACATTATTTTTGTGGTATGAAGAATCAATACGTCAATAACTGAACTTGTCGCAGTATGAGTGACATCTCATTATTAGCCAGCCTGAAAGAAACAGGAGTACGTGACAGTTTTGATTACAAACATGGATTCAAAATAAAATGCGCTTGCCGGGCAATTAAAGTTAAACAAAATTTATATAAATAGTGTTCCGTAAAGGCAGATAAAATTAAAATAGCCAGTTAGACGGCTTCGTTTAATTTAATGTATCTCGCGTGAAAAACTGGCAATAAGTTTATACACTCGCTTTTTAAACGCACCGCTTTTCCGTGCCCAACGATTATGTCAGAAAGCGTTCGCTTCTTATTCGCTAGGTGAACCTACAACTTGAGCGCAGTGCCGTCGCCGGGTTTGGATCAACTTTCGCGCGCTGTGTAGAAGAAAAGTGTTTACATTCGTGTGGGCGGTAGTAGAGTTTTCTTGCAGTGAGAAGTGTCAACGAAGATGATCGATGCAGAGAAACGAGATCGTATTACGATTGGGGAAAAAATTTCTATTCAGAAAAATTTTCCAGTTATTTTATATGGGTGTATAAACGATGACTTTTTGTTAGCTTGGATGTTGAATCATTCTAGAAGGTCTACTTAGATGGGCGTTTTTATGGACTGAGCATTTTCTCGTAAGAAATATTTGGAAGCACTGATTCATTATATGGATATCCCTATTGATAAAAGATATATTCGGTGACAATACCAAAAAAGGCTTTCGAAAAGAAGTTGTAAGCTCAGTTTTTTAAAAGATTTTATTTCGATACGAGTCGGTTATTCATTTATATTTTATTGCAACAATAAAAATACTTCTTCAAGTTAGAAATTTATTATTTTCTAAGTGAAGTTTCTTTATAAATTTAAGTGAGTCTCTTCTGTATGACAGCCTGCCGATTAACTCGGGCGAAGGTATGGCGTTTTTTGCTGCAACATTTTCTCCGTATACCACTGGGAGTACAAAGAATGTAATAAATATCGTCGAGTCGTACGAGACAAGAAGATTGTTGCGTTGCAAAATCTTGTTAGAAAAATAATGTTTTCATTATTAATTTTTCTTTAAATGCCAGTAAAACTGAAAGAATAATTAGAAATAATGATTTTATAACCGCGTCATTTATTATTTATTGTCTATTTGTACATTTTTTTATATTCGGCGGGATGCAATATCATAGAGTAATAGTTCAATAATTTTAAATTGCGTTTTTTAAAAGGCAGTATTAACTTTTTATTAAGAAATTCAGCAAATGAAAATTATAAATTCGAGATTGATCCGGCTCGTATTGAAAAGTGCAATTATTCGACGGATAATATAACGGAGTATAATTATGTTATTTTACTCATCGGTACTCGCGTGTAATAAAGCGATATAAACAACGGCGTGAATAATAGCGAATAATCGCGCTAAATACGAAAATTGCATTAAAACGCTAAATTACATTGAAAATGTTAGCCCGGACGAATGCAAACAATGGAAGTGATCCTGGAAAACACAAATCACTGCCGCATGTAAGACGTGATCCCAAATCCGGCGGCTGTAATTTACCCTATCTCGGCGATGTTCTTGCTGAATGAAAACGTTGTGAACGGGCCTGGGGCGTGTGTACGTGAGCGCTCGTCCGTACGCACACGCGCCCGGAAACCGCAACGGCGTGGCTTAGGTGCACGCGAGTGAACGTGTGCGTTTGTGCTCTTTACAGTTAACGGAGGCTGGTCGTCCTGGTCGGCGTGGTCCGAGTGTCATTCGCGCTGCTCCAAAGGCGGACAAAAGAGGACGCGGACCTGCACAAACCCGGCGCCCATGAATGGCGGGCAGCCCTGTGTTGGGTCAGCGCAACAGAAAAACGACTGCAATACCAACTGTCAGCCGGGTGAGTTGCTACCGACGCTTTATTTCTCTCTATTCCCCCCCCCCTCTAGCCGTACGTCTTCTCTGTAGTTCTAACTCTGTCTCTTTCACTTCCTCTCGTTCTTTCGTTACGCTCTGTGCACTTTCCCGCGATGTGGTGCCGTTTTTTTTGAAGGTGCTCGAGATCGTGAAATAGAGAGGGTGAGAGAGAGAGAGAGAGAGGAAAAGAGGAAGGAAAGGCTGGCTCCGTGAATAACGAGGAAAGTGGCCGCATGAGGTCTTGAAAGCTCGACAAAGTATCAACGAGTGGTTTTAGTTGCGCATCATTTATGAGATCGTCGATACCTTAGGGTTTTTTCTTTTTCCTTATAGCCAGTTAAATACACTGTATGCCACGCGTACTTACTTCTAATACACTACGACTTCAATCACTTTTGTTATAAATAGTCCATTTATCGTCGCTGCTCTCTTTCTTTATTTATCTTTAACAATGTAGCGTTCTTAGTCGGTATCTTCCTGGATATTGGATGTTTTATCGCGTCAACTTTAAAATGCCACTTTCTTCGTCGCACATTTATAATTTCATTAGAAAAAGTATTTAAATTGTTAATTATACACTAATGTATTATTTTAGTAATCTTTGCGCAATTTGTGGTAGTACGAAAAATAGATATAATAAATAAACCCTTTCCGTGGGTAATTTTTCTATGACAGCACGAGTCCGGCAACTCGGATAATAAGATACTTTGAAAGTTTATGTACGATTTACTTGGTGCAACGAGAATTGATTGTAGCAAAAATTTTTCGCGCTACCACGCACATCTCTTATTCATAATATAATCAAGTATCATTATAGGAAATAACGAGCAATACATGTTCATGTAATCGTCATTTACGACTATCAATATACGTGTGCGCACTGATAATTCGCGATGCATAACATTCTGTAAGCGCATAACAGCTTCGATTCAAATAATCACAGTGCGCAATACGTGTATGTAAGCCGAAGTGCATCTAATGATACTTACATAATACTCGCACCGTATAACCAATAGTAAATAAGTCCTCAATGCTTTTTTTATTACGCATGTCCAACAATAACAGAGGAGATGGAAATGTTCACTAACAATATTGGTAAGTGTTATTTGTTCACTGTATTCAACTTAGTATCTTAATAAACAAAAAATGCATTCTCCCATCTATGGCATCTCTCTCTCTCTCTCTCTCTCTCTCTCTTCAGTTTAATTCGTTTTCCTTTATTGTGTCTTCGCGATCACCCATCTAACCGCATGATAACTAGTTTTCCCGCCCTCTTTCCTCCTCCAACGATAAATAATACGTACACGAGCGGCTTGAAAAGTGCACGACAAATCTCTCGGCGAGATTTTAATACGAGCGTCCGCTCTTGCGTGTTGGTTACAGCAGTGGATGGAGGCTGGTCCAGATGGTCCGCGTGGTCAGTCTGCGGGAACGACTGCACCCACAGCAGGCGAAGGACTTGCGACGATCCAGCGCCGAGCCAAGGCGGCCGGCCTTGCCAGGGGAAGGACGTCGCCGTCGCTAATTGTACCGGCGGCATGTGCAATGGTCAGCATGTACTTTCATTATCGCAGCGCTTTAAGCTGCGCGCGACCGAGGCGCGCTTTGCTTTAACGGCCCCGCGAGATAAGCTGAAAGTTTTGTTGACTTTTATCGCCGACGCTTGTATCTCCTCATTCGGCTTTCATTAGCCTTCGTTTATATAATATTTTAACCGAATGCGTTTTGCTTATTTTTCAACTTTACTGATGGGACGAACGGAGTTCACTCGAGAGATAACTTTCGATGCGCTTCGGGATTTTTGACGGATTTTAATGTTTCGTTTAAGTTCCCTTGATAATTTACCACTTTTTATGTGCATTTATATCAGTGAAATCCCCATAGCGGGTCTGAATAAATATTCACCTCAATATTTACGGAAATTTCATTAAATTTCGTTATTTATAAAAGTATTTATAGTCCGGAGCTCATGAATGTTAAAGTATCCGTGTAAAATTATATTTCTTTAGTCGTGAATTAATTGCGTTACTTCAAACCATCTCCGAATGCGTGCAAATTATTAATTATTACTCGTGTATTCTATCGCGTCCCCTTATCGCGCATTCAAAGGATCTTTCAGCTTAGCTCGCATTCTGAAAACGCAGGAAACTGCATTACAATGTAGCTTAAATACGTATTAAATCAGACTTTGTTGACTCTCGTGTGCATAAATACACCGCAAAAAGTTTCCGCGCGCATGCTTTCACAATAAATTGATATCTTATAAATGGATATCTCTTTCGAAAGGCCACATAAACATAAAATCGTTTTATTCGCCGAACCACTTATGCAGCACACGTACGCGGAGTTACACAGAAAAGGCCTATTTATATTCCAAAATTGCTTCTTCATTATGCCAATTTGTAAACCTGATATGCACGATACAACTATATGCTTACATCTATAAAAAAAATTATAAATTTTTCAGTAGACAGCGCTAAAATCGGAGGAACGCACTTAGCTGAGGAGGGTAAGTGTACTTTGAAATCATCCGGCAATTTTTACCGCTTCTGAATCACGAGTCTGTCCATTAGCCGCCCCTTTCTTCTCCCCCGTTCTTCCTCCTTGCACGTGTGTACAATTCTGCTGTGTAAGAAAGTTAATCAGTTGTTCGTCGTTACGATTGTTCCTCTGCCAGAGTGCCGGTACTCGCGCGCAAACCGCGTATTTTACGACTTCCGCTCGTAGCTTTTATTGGCTTCATTACCACGAAGGATCCGTCATTTGTCTCTCGCTTGGCGCGTCCATCGAACACTTCTGGCCCTTGTCTGTTACAGCGAACCGACAAATGGACGTTGCACTCTACGTCGGCTTGACGGTCGCCTGTGTCGTGATTGGAGGTCTGGGCTTTTTCCTGGCGAGGCTCGTTCAGCGCAAGGGTCGCGATCACTCGCTCTACTCCATGGCACGGAGCGGTAAGTTATGCGTTGTGGCCACGGCATTGGATTTACGAAGCACGTTTATTTGAGCGGCCGGACGTCGTCGATCGATGATGTATGAAGTGTAAGGACAAAGAATGACATGACTTGGAAGACGAGACGCCGCATGGGAGGGAGGGACGTGACGCGAGGACGCCCAGCTATTCTATCGAAAGCTTGGGGGAATTTTCCTAAATTGGAGATCATAAGCTTACTCGCATGCTCGCGATGGTAAAAATTACCAAGCATGGGGAAACGCGGAGAAACCCATAGCTTCATTTTATAGAGTAGTACAAATCAGTGTCCCGAACTGTTTCGTAAAAGTTATGTCGAATATAAGTTAGCGGACGGCCGACCGGTCCATTAGTGTTTAGTCCACTTATCTGTGTATTTGACAATGGCTTTTCTTCCAAGGGGCTCTAAGCGTTCGGGCGATTTATTATTTCTATTCTGGTAAGACTAGATTTTATCGCAAAATCTACTCACTCTACAATACCTCGCGCTGCAATTAATTTTAATAAGAATGTTTGACGCCGTGCTTAATCGTTAAAAATGATTTACGCGCTAGAGATCGTAAAAATTACTCGCAGTTAATACATTGACATATTTCCATTCAAGCATCGATAAAAATTATAGTGCACTTTTCTAATAAGACTTGAATCGCATCATTTGTTAATCGAACATTTAAATTAGATTTTTGTAGTTCAGGAATTTAGTGCGCGAGATAAAGTTGGTCCGACTTATTTTTAAACTGCGCTAAATCGAAATAATATCTAATTGCAATTAATAGATTGTAAAAGTTAGAGTAACTGAGAAATCGATATATTCATTATTTACTGCCCGTAAATATTTATTCTCTATTTTTCAGCATTAACACTTTTTATGGTTTTGACATATGAGATAAATAGACGCAGGAATAAAAGTAAAGCCCACTGAAAGATATGAAATTCTACCAAAGAACAACAAAATCCGAAAGTAACATTAAGCGAATGAAGGAAACGACGTAGTGCGAAAGATCGTCTTTGATTTGATTGCGCACGGGGAGATTCATCTGATACACGTATAGTAGCTGAAAGTTTCGTAAATTGGGAACCATAACCCGCGACGGAGATAAATATATTTGCTGCAAAACTGTTTGCTGATTCATATTACAATATAGGCCATGCAAGCGATAACGCTACTTTGGACAGTTTTATTTTATTTTTAGGGTAATATTTATATATTTTATAGAATTTAACTGCTAAATTGCAGAGGGGGCAGTACTTATAGCAAAATTATATTGGACTCTTCGAAAATTACGAGCTCGTATAATTATTATTTTATTCTTTCAGTAAATTTTATCGCGCTTTCAAGGTTCTGGTTTGTCATTGATTTTGTAAGAAATTTTCTCGTATTTATTCCGTTTGCATAACTTTTCATAATTTTATACGAATATTAGTCACGACTATTGTTATTAATTATTTAATTGATTTCTATAATAATCGTATGAATTACGGCACAATATCGATTACACAACGCACATCTCCCGAAATATCTATATTTTCTTCCAAAGTCAGCTTGTGGTATTTTTATAGCAATACCGCAGCAGATACAGTAATACAGCTGCAGTAATCAAACTCAACTTGTTCGCTTTCCGTCCAATTTAATGATTTCCAACTTTGAGAAAATATGGCGATAAAAACTTACAATTAAGTAACAATTACGCATTTTAATGATCAAATAACGAATTTGACGACCGTTATAAAATTTTTATAAAACACAGCCATTCACTCATACTTCAACGAGACACGACACAATCTCCGCAAAATTGCTCATCTTCAAATAAGAAAGCGCAGTGTGCTCTGTAAATTTTTAATTCGTCGCTCAGCGATCGTTAAAGCGAAGTCCTTAAAAGCACTGCTAAGAGTACAAGAAATGCTCGTAAATACGAGCGGGGAGAGATAAAGCACCTCGACTTGTTCTGGTTTTCCAGAATTCCAGCCGGAATTCTATCCGGACCAAGAGAAAAAGCTCAGCCTTCAACCGGATGTGACGGCGACCATTGTACCGGCCTGTTACGAGTACCCCTTCGACCCTAAGCTCTCGATGTCACGATCCCTCTCGGAGCACCATTACGACGTGCCTCATCTGTCACTGCACTCGGGGCCGCAATCGTCCTCCATGGTGCCCTCGACGATGTCACCGACGCCGAGCACCTCGACCCAGGAGTCATGCAGCAGCGATAAGCAGATGCTTTCGGGCAGCGAGAACAGCCTTTCGAGTTCCTATCCTTCCACTGAGTCGACCTACAACGTGGCCACGGGTAACGTCAGGTTGCCGATGCTCGAAGCTGGGAACTTGGCCCGGGCGCACGTCAACAACCGCGGGGCCCTCCTCGTCCTACCTGACTCCGGGATCTCGATGTCGGTACCCGAGGGTGCGGTTCCTAAGCCGTCACGGAGCGAGCTACATCTGGCCGTACTCAACGAGGATCGATTCAGACCCCAGCTGCCAGGTTTGTCTCAGTCTCTCTTTACATTACCTAGCACTTAGCGATTGATGGGATTTTGCGATTCTCGGTTTTCGCACTCAGCTGTCTTGTATCAATTTCCAATGAACCTGTCAGTCGGAGACGCTAACTCCCGCGTCTTTCTCTCGTCTCGTCGGAGTCGGGAGGATCCGCGACGCTGAGATGCGTGTCGTAGTGCAGCTCTCGCGGAATCTAATAAGGTGATAATGATACCGGTGGGATTCCTGATTACCTAAGTCTTTCATAACGCGATGTTATACGAATTAATGTGGGAATACACGTCTTGCCTAATTACTCGTGATAAATTCTGGTCTTCGCTGATTTGTTGAATTTTGCGATTTTAACGGCTATTTTTATATTATACTATGTAATATCAAGTTCGCAGTGTGTCTAAATTTTTATATAATGACGCTTCAAATTATATTATTTTCGTTAGTAGATTGCAAACGAAGTGCAAGGCAAGAAATAAATCAAATTTTACTGATGAAAATTTATGAGTACATAACGTAATAGCGTATCGGACCTCCCGGGAACTGATTCAATTCCTAAAAAAAATACTCCTTGTATCCAACGTAAATTATACGAAACATAAATTGATTAGTTTCTGCGCGGCTTAATATACAGCAAACCATAGCATTCATCACGCGCGTTGAAAAGCAAACATCACTAAAAAACATCCTTCGTCTTCTAATCGCGCGGCGCGACTTCAGCGCGACGGAATTCGCATTAAGAAATTAATATTCAACGGCCCCTTTGTCAAGAGAGATGCTGCGCGCATAAATTTCGATTTCTATCTCACACCCCCACGTTGACCGCAAGTATATAGTCTGGCTGTAAAAATCAATTTCATTAAAATATTAGGCGAGATAATTTATTTTGAGAGCCCAGATAACCAAGCAGCGGTTAAAACTGCTTAATCACTCGGCACCTCCTCTGTCTCTCTTCTTTGCTCTCGCTCTTATCTCCGTCATATACTTTCATAGAGCATAGAAAAATGACTAAGCTACTGATTTTTTCCAAGTGTTGGGAGATACATTTTGTGCTCGAAGCTAAAATTTCAGCTTTTTATCTGTTGAATTTCTATTTACTATTCAATATTTTAAATCAGGCCTAATCTTACGAACCACTAAAGAGTTATTTTGCATAAGATTAAATTGAACTTTCACTCTTGAAAAACCTAAGATGTAAGCTATAAAAATATATTAATTTTTTTTAATTTAAATTTAATACAGATTGAATAAAGTATCAATTCTAAAATTCTGAATAATCTGTGCACTGTTACTGTTGTTATTATTCTTATTTTTTATATTGCAGCAATTAAAAATATAATAAATAGAGGTACGTTAATAAATTGTAGAATAAAAATTTTTAAATTTAAGATTTTTTCGTTTTTTGAGATCATAAATGTTGGTTTATAAAAATTTTTAATTAGTAATTCGATTTTTCGCGAATGAGCATTACTCATTTTCGTATTTCACTTATCAGGATTGATTGATTTTTGTCCTTAATTACTCAATTCTAACAAAATAACTATAAATAATTACATAAAATCTAGTTAATTTTATGAAAATTTGACCATAATAAATTCTGACTCACGAAAGCATTATGCATCATCGGAATTTTCAAATTTATTAAACTTTTTCGAATGATTATATGACATATTCTGCGTTTCAGACTTAAAAGCAAAAAAGAAACTATAAGAACCTGACTCTACAGTTCAATTATAACTTTAATATATCTCGTTACTGCAGTAAGGATTCTTGTTTTTAATATCTTGCCGGTCATATTAAAGTTCTATTTTTATACTTCTGAACTCGCGCAATTAAGAAAAATCTTGTGTCCAGGCAGGGACACGTTATTAAAGTAATTATCTCTAATGCCTAAGCTGGAATTCAAGTAGGCCATTACAAGATTACTATTTCCGCATTATTGTGTAGTTCAAGTACAGCTATAAACGTATTTATTTGAGTTTAGTTTTTCTCTTAGCATCACCGCGTTGTTGAACAACGTGATGCAATGCCTTTCTTTTTTCGCTTATAACCATGCATTCTCCGTTTTTTTTATTTTTCCGATCCCTCACCCTGGCTACGTAGATGGCACAACGCAGCTCTCGGCTGTCGTGACGTGCGGCCCCTCATCGGCGATCTTCGCCAAACCCGTGATCGTGCAGTTCGAGCATTGCGCGATGCTCCAGCCACCAGGTTGCTGGGAGCTCCAAGTTTGGTGCTGCGACAGTCTCGAAGCCGACGACCCAGCCAAGGACAAGTTACCCTTCTGGACGAAACTCCTTACGCTCGGGAATGAAACTATCAACACGCCTCTCTTCACGCAGCTCGACCACGCGGAGGTGTTTCTTGTGACTGACCAGCTGCGAACGTACGTTCTCGCGGGTCGGAGTTCCGAGGGTGCGACTGCCACAAAGCGACTTCGCCTCGCTGTGTACGCCAGTCAGGGTAGCGGGGGTGCGTGCTGCTGCTGCCTGCGTGTATACGCACTCGAGGATACGAAGGCGGCGGGGAAGGCTTTAGTAGAGCGCGAGGCTCTATTGCGTGGCTGCTTGCTCGACAAGCCGCGGAGTCTTCCCTTCGAGGACAGGGGCGGGCCGTTATTGGTCAGCCTTGAAGAGGTCGGCAACGAGTGGCAGAACAAGTCCGAAATGGAGAGTCGGGAGTTAAGTTTCGGGGAGTTGTGGACTGGCCGCGAGGGCCTGAAGCACGTGAGCTTCGAGCTCGACGCCGGGGGTTGCGGGGGCGGCTCCGGTGGAACACACACTTACAAGTTGCAGATATGCCAGAGCTCGTCCCCAGAGGCGCGTCAGGTATTCCGAATCATCTACGATGGCACGAAGCAGCTCATATCGTCGGGTAGCGTAACTCGACCCCTCAGGGAGGTGACCGTCGTGAGCAGCGTCGCGGCGCACGGTGCCGCGAGCTCCGGGGCCGACTCCAAGGCACTGCGGCCCTTCCGGTTTACGCGTTCTCTTAGGAAGCAGCTGTGCCAGTGCCTCGACCCCCCTAACTCACTTGGCAACGACTGGAGGATGCTGGCGCAGATGCTGCGCGTTGATAGGTAAGTCCTTGAGAACAGTCAAATTCCTCTTTGCTTCGCTCCGGCTTCCGGACTCGTCGTTCCGAACTTTGAATCTGCCCCGCCACCAAACTACGCCTTAAGTTATATCGTCAAATGGTAATTTTTCGTACATCTGTGAATGTTGAAACATGTAAATATAGGATCCCGAAAGGCACCCTAAGTGCGAATTGAGGAGACGCTTTGCTTTAATAATAAAATATTCAATATGACAGAGAATCGGGATGTCCTTTTTAAATATATAATATGATTTCTCTGGATTGATGCTGCGTTAAAATTTTTCGTATTCGAAAAGCTTTTATTTGAACTACTTTGACGGATATATTCGTTATTCCTTTTTTATGTGTTGTATAACGGAACCAAATAAGCAATTAAAAATCTTATAGATTCATATACGATTTGTTATTAAGCGGGATACCTTCTAATAGACTCTCTTTAACTACATTAACTTTAATTTTAACTAAAGTGCATAAAGCGATTTAATAAACGCAAATTTTATGAAAATTTTCGAATCATTTTATATGTTTCGGTCAGGTCTTATGTAAATAGCGCGGTACTTAACTTTTTTATAATCTCGAATACGATATTTATTTTAGCAATATAATAAATATAGCTTTCAAATTACAAACAAAAAGAAAAATGCGAGCTAATCACTGGTTAAATATGCAGGGAAATTTTCTCGGACAAATATATTAAAATTTCATGATTAGTAAAATGCTATCGTTATCGCTCTGTGCTAATAGTTCTTTCGTGTGTAGTTTATAGTCTTATTTCATTAAACCCGTTTTGATATTGAAAAAATCTGGTGCGCGCATGTTAATCAAGCGGCATTCGGATTAGATATTTAACGTTATTTCATTGGATTCAAAAATCTGGAATTAGTATTTCATTCAGTTTTATGGTACGCCTTTCTTTCTTCCGCAGAATCCATGTATGTGTTAACCTTTTATTATATTTTTTTGATCATTTGTATGGAATTAAATTCGTTTTAAGAAGTACAAAAGCACACTGTGCCTCGTAAAAAATTGAAGTCATAAAATTTTTTTTAATTTAATTTTGATTTCAAATTCCATTCGTATACACAAGTATTATTTAATTGTTCCTAATGTATTAGAAACTAATAAGATTAATTCGTTAATTTTTTTAAGCATTATTTTTGCTTATTGTTTCGTTTTAAAAGAAACAGAATATTCAATAATTTCGTTTTTAATCCGATGAAAAAACTATAGTCTGGTACACGGTGAACCAAACAAATTGTCACAAGCTTTGAAATTACGCTCTTTTACGCACGATATCAAAAAGGAATTCACACAAGATACATCTTAGCAGAACATCTATTGTCCTTTTTTCGCTTCGGAAATTGTTGGAAGCGAATAACGCCAGCTCAGCCGGGTTTGCTCACGTTCCATTATACAACACACACGCGCGCAGACACGCACACAGACGCACACCAAATGGCGAAATCGTTACACCCCGGGGTAAATGTCAAGTAATACCTTGGGCTCGTGCGAAAAGCGCTCTAAAAACAGAAGCAAATGCGAAAAAAATTGAAAAACTAAGCTGATAAGCTATTCTTTTGATCCTCGATAGGCGCGCGAGCTCCCAAATACGGAGAGTGGGGGAGGATCCCTTAAAAAGCCCTCAAGTTCCGGGAAGATAAACTATTAAAAGCGTCCCGCCTCGTAATACGCGCGTCCATATATATAGACGCGTATAAACGCACGTTGCCCGGCTGTTTATCGCAGCCGGTGAATCTCCCGCGTTCTTTCAACAGCCGCAGCCTCCTTTATTATCCACGCATTGCCGTGCGTCACGCAGAGCGCAAAGAAGCAACAAAAAAGCATTCGAATTCTCTGGTTTGCCCGCAGATACATCAATTACTTCGCCACGAAGGCGAGTCCTACGGAGCACATTTTGGATCTGTGGGAGGCGAGGCACCGCGAGCCTACGGCTGTTACCGATCTCCTCAACCACCTGAGGGTCATGGGAAGAACCGACGCTGCGACCATCCTCGAGGCGCAGCTTGGGCCCTGGCTCTGAAGTGCCCTGGGACACGGCTGGACAAGTGCGCGCAACGTGAGACTCTCGTGTCGACCAGGCTTCAATAATCCGACGATAATGACGGTCTGAGTTTTCGCGCGTGTGCACCGATTCACCACACACAGTACTCTACTCGCATTATTATATATGTATACTTAGTGTGTTCTGTGCCATGTAAGTTCGGAACGAAGCCGAATGACGACGCCCTGGAAGAGGAAGTGTGCGGGAGGGCGGCGGGCTGGAAGAGGTCGAAGATCTTCCCGCTGAATCTGCAGATACGTGCGCGTCTCGGTGCTAATCTACGTATGTAAATTCTTTCATACTATCCCTGAGATAAAATCTGCAACGTGTCGCGCGGAAGAGGAAGGAAGGAGGGCGGAAGCGAAGCCGCGATAGCAGCACGAGGTATGATTCATCGGAATAACGAAATATGGCCTTACGTTGCACGTCTTTAAAAAGCGCATCGAATATAATGAAGCGAGGAAAGGCGACAGGGAGAGTAAAGAGTTAGGAGCTTGTAAATATATAGCGATACTGTTAACTGTGTTGACTTGTACGTGTCGATCGCCGCGCGCGAGTCGATTAAAAAATAAATTAATGAAAAAAGAAAAGGAGAGAGGAGGCGCTGCAAACGAGCCGGACGTTACATGCGCTCAGGATCGTTTATTAGCTTGGAGTGAACGCTTCTCTTTTATTTTGGTTCGCGCCGTTATTCTGCTAAGACATTATTTATTTTATGAAAATTATGTAGTTACATGTGTCACATCCGTGATTAATCTTCGGAGATTTATTAACTATTGGCAGTGGTGCTTGTGTTTCGGTACGTGCGAATTACCACTGAATTTTTTTTTCCGACACCAATAGAACTTTCCCAATGCTATTTTTTATCGTTATTAACATTAAAACCTGAACGCTAAGGCTGCATTAGAAACTGTTAGATGAATCGATACTAACGCTTTCGTGGTTAATGTTACACAATGAAATACACAAAAAAAGATCGTTTTATTGAATGGTATTCATTAGCCATTACGCGTATTCATCAATATTTAACGAGTATGAAGCATTAATAAACTGCTTATTGAAAGGGAAGTTTTTTCCAGTACGCCCATTTCATTTTTGTATTTTCTTAGAGGCCAGTTCTTAGACTTTTAATTATTTATAAGTAACAATCCCTTGAAAATTTAAATCATCTTCACAACTATCATCGAGGACCTTCTTCGTCTGGAGGGGACATTACACTGTGCTTAAGCCATTATTAATTAAACATCTAAACTATTTATAGTTGCTAATTGAAGTTACTTTTAATTTTTAATAATTTTCAATCGAATGTCGTATTTACAGAGATTTTTCGATTTTAAGGGGTTGATACGCAAAAAGTCATTCATATCGTTCGACTAGTTTGAAAAACCTTATTTTTATTTATCGGATTTCACCTAATAAAACTAAATCAATTAGTAAAAAATGCATCACTAATAACGTTCAGTTTCGAAAAAAGTACTGCTACTGAAACTACTGCCAATTTTTAAACGATTCCTTATCAATGAAAAGAAAGATAGAAAATAGCACTGAGAGCACAGACCATGTCGAACGTGATAAAGTGTCGACGAAATATACACGATATAGTTTTATTGACGCGTTTCGTACAATCGACTCAAGTGATGATATTTCATTTTTCCTTCTCCTTCCCTCTGGGAACGGGAAAAACTGTTAGAATGTTTATATGTATAACGGCGTTGTATCTGTATACCGATCACACCGTGCGATGTACTTTGACCGACGGCTGTGGCGAAACGCGAAGAAAGGCACATAACCGTTTTTACGGGAAAATTCCGACGCCTGTCTGCGTTACGTTGATGATATTCGGTACGAGCTCTTATTCTACTTATTTTCCGTTCTCACGTGGAGAAATAAAACGAGCTTCTTTCACGTTGTCATTTTGGTTTTTCGCGACATTTTTCGTTCTTTATTGCACGTACACGAAAAAAAGGTTAAAATATGCATTTTATATTTTCGTTATGTCTTATCTATTTTTGCATATATAGACACTTACTTATTCGTAAATGGAGGAAACGAACTGATGCCCATAAATAATCATAATACAACGATCGTCAAAACATTTTAAAATTATTATGTACACGTGATGATAATAGATAATATCGACACTAATAAGAGTTTACACGTACGTGCATACGTATACGCGCGCACGTTTTTACTTGTGTGCACGCGCGTGTACATATGCATCTACGTGCAATTGTATATGTATGTATAGACACGAGGAGGCGTATTATGCATTTAAATATGGATTTATGTATTATACATGTAAAAGGATTTACAAGGTGCGCCTAAAAAATCAGATGCAGACATAAAATGTACCGTGTTAAAGCTCGCGAGGAAACCACAGGGATATCTTTCGAGATGCAAATCGTGAACCACCCACTAAATCCGACTGTTTCACTGCCACATCGCACTGCTCGATCGAACTGCCCCATCGAACTTATTTTCACGCATCGCACATGTTGATGCATCGCGCTATGCAAACTATTAGACATTTCGTAGACGAAGTCTTATTTCATTATTATCGTGACCTTAGAATTTACACGTAAAATTTTACCTAAAAGGAAGATTGGTGTTATCGAATCTGCATCAGTGCCTAATTGATTGATTGATATAATATGTTTACGAGAGTATGATATATTTTAATAATTTAGAGAAAAAACAAAGTTTCGTTCGATAATGCGTAACGACACGAGTGCGAGAGGTAAAGATATTCGAGTGGTTTCGCACTACTTGCGCCCTACGAAGCTGACAAAGACGAGGTTTGCTGAAAGAAAAATGACGGCTCTATGTAAGTGGTATCTTCAAATTAACAAAAAAACAAAAAAACAAAAACAAAAAGAAATATGCATATATATATAACGATTTTGAATTCTATCAATATTTATAGGAAAACTCATCCTAAACGTAATGTTTTCCCTTAAAAGTGTAAAAGAACGTGTAACTTAAGAAGAAAAAACTGACAAATATCTTACATAGAGTAAACATTTTTTGTTGTTAAGAACAGCATAAGTTTTGTAGGATTACCAATAAACCGGCGCGCATCTTATTGCGAAACGCTGATCATTGTAACGCAAACTATTGTATGAACATTCAAAGTGATCGATGCCAAGAAAAAAATCTTATACGAATTCGTTGTTAAGCTTATGTAAATGTGCAGCGATATCTAAGACTAACTTAGAAGTTTAAGTCTTTGTCAGTCGTTTATTGATCCGTTTGTGCCAATTCCTTAAAATCGATAGTATGTTACATTGCGTCTTTTGCTTAGAATTCCTTAGAGCGAAAGCATCACTGAAAAATCGAAATTACTGTCGTTTATAATTCACACCATTTGAGTTAACTTATTGAGGGGATGGAGATATTTTATGGTTTTTACGAACGATGGGACCCCGGATGCATATTTATGAATTTTACATAGTTTTGAATGTCGAAATGGTATCCCAAACTTTAGGAATATTTAGCGGAACGATTAAAAACACTTTAACGTATTTATTAATATTTACACGACTGATTTAACGTTAAAAAGAGTTTAAGATTTCGATAATCGTAAAAAATGTTTCTAAATTATAATCGTGCAGATAATTTCTTCCTCACCAATACGTAAATTTCCTCCAAGGGATTCTAAAATTACGCCGATTCTATTCGTATAAATGATGCTTGTGAGCGTTTGTACGACATTTTGCGTTATATATTTTCTTTTAATCGATGGTTCGCGTGATTCCGCTTTAATGTACATATCGGTTATAATTCTCATTCAAGCTGAATTTCGAATAGTGGAATTACTACTCATTAACACAGAGTAGATCTTAACCAAAGTCGATGTTCCGTTGGGAATTTATATTTCGCCTCGCGCAACAGTGCAATGTAACGACAAAATGCAAGTTAAAAAGTAATTGTGAAACAAGTGTCCACTCAAAGTAGTAATCCATTCATGTCATTCTTGCAATAGAATGTTGCTCATTTCGAGAGAGTGTAATTCCACTTGAAAGATTTGGCGTGTTATACGTGCAACCTTCTTTTTTCCTCACACAGTTTTGGTACGTACGCGAGATCGATGCGCCGCGGGCTTTTGAAGCGGCAATGCGTCCAACGTACCGCCGCCTGTTATACAATTTAAAATGCATGCAAAGAAAGCGGGGAACGCGTACGTAGAATACGCATAATGTATTAGGCGAGGAAGGAGAGACTAACGAACGATCCAAACAAAGAAGTCTGTTCGAGAAGAAGCCGATCACGTTTTTTACCTTCTTCTTTATTTCTATCATTTGAGATCATCGTTTAGTTGAAAGAAGGAAACTGAAAATTTGTATATTTGTTATCTTAGACGAATAAAATATTCTTGTATACCTGAACATCGAACACGTTTGATTTATTTAAGCTCCTCGTTTCGCTCCTTTATCACTTAAACTTCTTTTTCAGTTGCACATTATTATGTCTATTCTCCTTCTGCGTATAATTTACTAAATTGCAGTATTGGATTTTCTTTCATCAATATCTTGGCGCAGAACACGGATCCTGCACAACAGCATCTGGGCGGTGCCGAGTCAACTATCATCATCCAATAAAGAAAATAACGTTATCTTTATAATGTCCAATAGACTTTTGAAGCTTTTTTATTATCCTATGTTTTTTATAATTCAGTATAAGCTATTTTGAGATAAAAAAACTTTTAATCTTTCAGCGTTCGACTCGAGCTGCATAAATTATGCTTTGGTTTGAAATCATTTACATACGTCGCATAATTTAGTTTCTTTTTGAACCGAGTTTGTGAAGCGATATGTATCAACGTTACATGAAAAGGACAACTTACACAATGATTTGTATTCAATAGCAGCTACTGTACAAAAGCCGTCTTTGAAACTACCTCTGAAAAATTTTTAAAAACGAAAAATATGCTTTCATATAATTACAAAACGGGCAATATACACGTTTACTATTAAATGCACGAATAATTTTATTTTTATTTTACTTGAGCAAAATAAATAAAGTTATTTATTTAGAGATGCTGCGACCGATGGTGTGACTGGCTGTGTTGTCGAACTAATGCGCGAGATCATTTATGCAAATTTTTTTAATAACAAGTTCGGATTTTGAGAGGCTTTTAGCAGTTTGCAATAAAGATACAGGAAAAGGAACCCAGGATCTTCAGACAACAAAATTGCATTGAATACTCTGTTTAAGAACTGGAATTCGCAAAATCTGCTCGAATTCAATATTACATTACGTGAAAAGCCTAACCTACGACCCCTCCGTATTCACGGATAAAAGAAGCTGACTCTCTCTTCTCTCTCGCGTGGATCAAGTTTCTTTCAGTGAATAAGTAGGAACTCGCGAAATTTGCATATTTGTTATCTCGGACGAATAAAATATTCTCACGTATATATGCCTGATTTCTCGTGAGTGCGTTCCTTCGTCTGCGAATTTTTCCTCCCCAAAAACGAAACCGAAGAAAACAGTACTGTAAAACAGGAGATGGGAAGAGGAAGTAGCATACAGTAACTCCGGTGGAAGTGAGCAGCGTTCATTCTCATGAGCACTTGGTGCGTATATGCTCGTGTGCTTCATTGTGTATGCTTGTGTGCGTACGTATTCACTTGTGTTCCCAATGTGGGTGATGGCATAAGCGAATTGATTCACGCACGTACACACACTGACTTTACACTTTGGTGGAAAAGCGGCTTAGCAGTCACACACTGGCTGCCCTTATATACTACATATTTACCTCCACCCCAAGTCTACTCTCATACACAATCCCCCTCATTCCCAACCCATATATTCCTTCCACGATCTTGCTCTCGCTCTTTTTCTCCCTTTAAGTTGCAGCCGTTGCCTCGTCACACGGCGTTTACGTACGCACATCTACACATATGTAAAAATGTGTATATAATATATATATACGTGCATATGTGTGTGGATACACAACGCCTCGATTGCTCCTCCTATTTTTTGGCCGGGCGCACATTCACGCTCGCAACTCACAACAGCTCACCCTTTCTCTCTTTTCACACCGAGACTAGCTACTTGACACTTTCGTATCCGTTGTCAAAGTTGCTTCTTTTCTTTTTGTGTTACACTTCGTACGATTTCTTTTCCTCGGTAGTTAGTAAGATCAAGAATGTGTGTTGAACTAGATATACAAAGAATTAGGCTTCTTACCGCGCCTAGTAAAAACAGACAAAATAGACGAAAATAACGATTTCTTAGTTTAGCTTCAAACTATTTAAGACGATAATTTAAAAATATTTTTAACGTGATATTACTTTATTATTTTAATGCACAACACACGCAAGAGAAAATAACACAAAAAATCTAATCTCAAATAATGTAAAATTATTAAAAAATCACTTGTAAATTATTTAAAGTTTTCAGTGTTAATTGACATACGAAATAAATTATTTTTTAATTATTTTAATTTTGTACTTTTTTACAAAGGTAATATAAGCTTGTCAATAAATTTAATATTACTTTAAAAATATATTGATAAATTAAAAATGTATAAATCTAAAGAACCTGTGTTCCGTAGATCCTCTAAAATCTCTGAGGTAACTCTGACAGTATCGGTTAAATTATGGAAATTTCAAATTTTCAATTAAATTTAAGAATTTTTATAAAAGTGTAATAAAGGTTGTAGATCGGAATGGAAAAGGTGAAATTTTCGATTTGACTTTCTGTTCGACTTACTCGGTTAAAATTGTTTTTTTAATGCTTAAATAATATTTATAAAAATTATTTGCCCCAAATTTCTATTATTTATATTTAATTATTTTATTCAATTAGATGTGATTACTATATATTTATTATTTTATACAAAGTTTTTCTTTTAGATAAAATTTTTCAAATTATAATATAACACATTGAAGCGATTTTAGTTTAACTCGCAATGATTCGTGAAATATTTAGTTTGCATATTAATTTTAATAGACCGTGCCAAAATTGCTAGTACTGAAATTGAAATGAAAGATGTAAACGATTGCTTTAATAATAAATATTTCAATAACTGAATAATTCTTGTAATTTTATTATTACAGCTTCTCCATATTTTTTTCCTTATAGTGGCTTAAAAATACCATTCATTTGAACTAGATTTTTTTAATTATAAAATATATAACTCCTTAAATAAATTTTTTTATTTAATCAATATTTTTTAATATACAGCGGATAAATTAATTCGTAATATATGTATCCATATATTGCATATTTAAAATTAAAATATATATATATTACATATTTAAGTAAAAAGATAAAATGCTACAAATTTATTAATATATATAATATGATAATATATTCAAAAAAGTTTCCCCAAGAAAGCAATATGTTCTAATAATATACCGAAAGTTAATGAAAATATACGAACATAATTCAAGAAATATAGCACTCAGAATTTAACTGAAAGTATTATATTTGCATATAAAATTGTATTAATCGTTACAAATAAAATTTTTTAAGAATATATTTTTTAAAAACTACAAATTATGATGATCTTATTCAAACTGAATTCACAAATTTAAGATATGACTTAGTGTTAAAATAATACATTCATTGATTATTATTTAAGTCTTGGGTATAAGTAATGTGTATTTAAAGAAGTAAGGGTTGAATAAGAGAACTGCATTGTAGATTTTTACTTATACACAGAATAAAGTAGATTTTAATGTTAAAAACGTTATTTATTGTGGCACGTGCAGAAAATATACTAATATGTGATTTCAAGAAATAAAGGATTAATTTTTATTTTATTTGATTCATTTTATACCTACATTATTGTGCCATTGAAACTTGAGCTTTATACAGTTAGAATATTTTAAGTATTTATTCATATATCTTGTCTTATCAATTGAATTCCAACCGTAAAGAATATTATTTTCAGATAAAGAATAGAATCTCACAGATCATAGTCTTTTTAAAACTTTTTGAAATAATGCAATATCCGTAAAATCGAAAAAGATATAGCACCTTAAAAGTTTCTTGACGTTATTTGCTTACTGTGACGTCTTTTGAAAAGTGGTAACAGAATGATGTCACAAGGGGACTTTAGCGAGTCGTATAACTTTTACAAATTTAGCTTATTTTGAAAGATAAGAAAAATACTCTAAATCGGTTTATAGTCTCTACCAATCATACGAATACCAATAGAAAAACAAAATTTTAGATTCTTTCTTTTAAAGTATCTTTCGGAGTGCCTAATCGTTTGTCAAATTTCACTCTCTGGAACTGTCAAAACATATTTTAGTTTATTATCGTTAAACGTGAAACATAAATTAATTTCTTGAGTGTTGCTAGTTAAGTGATTTTTAAGGATTTTTACAATAAATTGATGTGAAAATATTAGAATATTTTCACGACTCATAGGTAAGACGCGTATCAAAGTTTAGGAGGCTGAAGCTTAAAACAAAATTCTTTTGTAACACTATTCCCTCGAAGCGAATTCTTCTCTTTGAGAAGTAAAGATTTCATTTAATTTTGTAAGGAATATTTTGTAAACAACACCAGCATAAAAAAATCAAGTACTGCACTTTGAATGAGGGTTCGCATCGAATTCTATTGAAGTTCTTAAAAATTTTCGGCTTACTTTTGTTCAAGCCTACAATACGCACGGATCCGTAATGCCGAATATGACGCCTTCGAATTTCTCTGCAGTTCTATTATGAGAAAAATAAAAAATACTCCTATGTAATTACAATCTCGGATGAAATCTACATTTGAGGCCGGCTCCGTTATTCCTTTTTCAACGCATTAGCCTCAAATAACATTAACATTCAACAACGCATTAAAATTCAAATTAGCCTAGTCCTCTCGAATTTGCGATCACAAAAGAGAGTAAAAAGACAAGAACGCTATGAAAGTTTCACAATCGGGTTCTTTATTTCCTCCCTTGCAATAAGAGATGAGGCACTGTCGTTCCACTACTGTCACAGCTCCTCCAGTTTGTCGGTCCGAAGTTGGCTCGTATTCACACGCGCAATATTTCGCGGACCCTTTTTCCCCTTTTCGCTTCGGCTTTCCATGCGCGCGCGCGCGCGCGCGTGTGTGTACGAAAAACGCCCGCTTCCTTCGCTTAACAGCGCGCGCAGATTCAAGGAGTTGTATGCGGGAAGGATGGGGAGGAGGGGGATGAGGATAATACAGTCCTTGAGGAGGGCGATTGCGAAGAGGATGACTGGTAGGGGGTTAACAATAGGCCGCGTTTCCAGCCCCGCAATTTCCAAATGTCGATATCATAGCCGTGTTTCCTTCCCTCCGCATCGCCAAGGCCCGCATATTCTTCTTTCTTCTGCGCGCAGGTTTTTTCGGGTATTTTCGCTGACCAGCGTAATTCCACGCAGCGATGCAGTCGAAACTCGTTCGAGCGCGTGTCAAGCGATTAACAATATACCTGCACATTGTGTAATAAACGTGGAATGAGTTCGAAATGAGTTTAAAGGCACAACGTGGAATGGAAGTTTGAATCGCCTCTCAGCGCTGACGCACACCGCGGGGTGCACAAGATTATTACGCTGTTCCAGCCCTTCCTCTCGCTCACTCGTTCTTTATCTCCCCCTCTACTCCTCTTACACTTTTTAGTTCTTTTTCTCTCTTTACCAGGAAATTCGTTTCCGAATGGGGCTCTCTCACTTTTTTCAACACGGGCGGCAGCGCGTTTATTGGGATTCTTTGAGCGACTTGACGTGGACGGCGGTTAATTGTTCCCTCGAGGAGGGTTGAACGTTTGTGCGCTCGATTGTTCTCTGATTGCACTAATTCTCATTTCTTATATATACTACCTAAATTTGATAGTTATTCAATTGAATGTTAAGTTGAAAAAATTTTAATTCGAGAACATTTGTAATTTAAGGGTAAATTTTTTGCTTTGCGATAAATTGAATAAATTTTTAGAAGCTAACGTAGGAAATTTAATTTGAGCAATTTTCGAGGATTGAAGACATGAAATTTGAGAATGAAAATTTAACATATCAATTTCATTTAAAGTTTTGATCGTAATCGAGGTCTTTTCACGAAAATTCCACTTTAATATGAAATTTGATTTTCAAAAAATTATCAATATCATTTTTATGAAATTAACATACTTTTTTCTTCAATGTCCACTTATTTTTTTATGTAACTTTTCAATAACATAACTCGTTAACTTTAAAGGTAAAACAGCGATATTGAAATGAAAAATTTAATCCCTATGTATTTACCTCTCGTTATTTTTTATTTTTTTAAATTACGAAATTTTTGTTTCTCAATTACAGTACACATTCGTAAGTAATTCGTTCGAAAATTTTAAGTCAAAATTATTTCACCATAAGCGTGATTAAATATTAATTAACGCATGTAAAATTACTTCAGAGCCAATAATGCAACTTGATTATCCGAAGCAAAAGGATTTTACGCTCGAAGAACATTTTTACTATCATTCAAACCCTAATGAACCCGAGTAAAACATAAACACGGTTTTTTTATTATTCCATACTTTTGATTTCCAGACTTGCATTGAAATTTATTAGACAGCCAAAGCATTTCAAAAATCTTGTATCAACAAGCCTTTTATATTAACAAGGATATAAAAAAAATAAGACATACGAAATAAATTCATAGTAGTATAAAAGCAATTTATGATCGATTCCGCTAGTAATTTTTAAGTATCGTAAAAAAATCTGTCATAAAAAGAAGTGGGCCTTTGTTGCACGTCGACTAGAAGGAGATACGACGTGTGCGATAATCATTTTTTCGCATCCGAAAATAAGTTTCTTATAATCTTACAGGCCTTATTACGACGCTTACCGTTGCCACTTCAAGAATGTCGAATGCGCTTCGATGAAGCATACAGAGGCAGCATTCACGGCAGCAGTGCAGGGCCGTTTTATTTTCGCAAGAGCCCTTCGGTATAAACAGATCACTTATTTTTCAGTGGCTCGTGTGTTTGTGCTTTCACATGCCAACGGGAGTCCGAAAAAAGACGTGGAAAAAAAGAGGAACGTAGTAGGCAGAATTCGACGTAAGACCGATGTCGTTATTGCCTCATCCGGTGATGTATGGACGATGGCCCAGATTTTTTTTGCCTTCATCTTCATCTCTTCGGCAACAAGGGTTTCACGAGCCAACCGCGTAGACCACAATAACATCGCTGAGGACCGGGGAATCGCGCGCGCGAGACGTTGGCCCGACTATTGCGAATAAAAAATTATGAACGCCTGTTCGGGACACATCGCCTGTTCGACTGGCTTTCCTACTCCCTGTTCCCCTCAAATGAAGATGGCGAAATTAATGTTCCGTCGAAGACAGCGCGAGGAGAAATAGTCCACATCTCCGATGAGAGCGTATAAAGGGAGAAGAAAGAAAGAGAGAGAAGACGTGCCTTTGTGCCGCTTGCTTGCTCTGATGTAGCTGGCTTCCATTGTTCCCGCTGTCCTTGACACATCAGCTTCTTCCACCGGTATATGTCGATCACAACTTCCGATTTTCTCCCTCTCCACCCACTGCCACCTCACTCTTTTCCAACCCTCTGGCCGCGCTCTCGTATTCGTCTTATCGTCTGTGCACCCTCGTGCGTACCTACGCGCATAAATGCACACTCGGCCGTATTCTCTCCCCTACGATTCTGACTCGAAGATGGTGAGAGAGCGAGTGAGGGTAACGCCGAGAATGTACGGCCGAGGGAAAGAAAGTGTGTAAGAGATGTCGAAGATTGAGAGGGTAGCATGTAAAGAAGCAAAGACAAGAAGAAAGGGAGCGCAGAGGGATGTAGAAATTAAAAGACGCAATTCGGAAAATTACAATAGATATTGTCGTCGTAATAGTGTTGGTAAATTGTTAAAATTTGTTTATAAAGCTTAACAAGAACGCCAAAGTTCGTGGATGATTCAAACGTCGACCTGGAAGCATCATTTTATGCTTGAAGAAAAAAGGTGAGCGCTCTAGGAATAATCGCTAGGGTTTTGATCTATATTTAACTTTATATCATTACTTGGGGAAGATGGGAAGTTTGAAATTTCACAGAATATCAAATATAATAACCAACCCAGATAGTGCCTGTAACAAACCTAAGAGATATTTTATAAAAAACAAAATATCGATAGGCTAACCGTTGAATGAAGCCAAAGCTTAAATTTGATAATTTAGAAAACTATCTTCTTAACTCTGTGAATGAGTTTTCTAACAGAGGAGAATGCTTAGTTGTTACTTTATTGCCGTAAAAATATATTATAAAGCCTGAGAATAAAAGAATATTGTAAGGGAAGAACAGAAATTAAAAAAATGAAGGACACCAGAAAGAAAGACGTGGACAGAATGAGAAAAAAGAAAGCATGCATAATAGAGAAAAAGCGAAAGGAACCGAGAAAAAGAGGAAGGGTGAGACCAAACGAAGGCAGACAGAATATCGCATAGCGCAATACCGCAATAACTCAACATTTTTCATTTTGACAAATTGACTTTTGAAAAAAAGTAGCTTTAAACGACTATACTTTCTAAGAACTTATTAAAAATGTTGTGCAATATTTTGAAATATTACCCGCGTAATCTTCTTGGCGCTTTTAAATGTTTTTGGACTGATATTAAAATTGCAAAGCGTTAACTTTGAGCGAATCGAGAAGAATCCAATAACTTCACAATTTTATTCAATGACTGGCCGACAACAATTATTTTATTAATTACATCTTGGTGTAAATACTGCTAAAATTTAATATTCTTTTTCGGACGGTATTCTGAAATTACTTCAGAATTATCTTTCTCGTGAGAAAATTAGGAGTTTCATTATAATTTTTTTTCATGATCTTATATTTTTTAATTTTACTGGGACTTAATGCATAAATTCAATGATACGACTTTAAGATGCAAAAAATAATTTTAATTTCACGTGAAAGCTATCAAAATATATTTCACGGAAAGTATATAAATAAGAAAAAAAAATTATTACATTGTAAAGGTATTTAAATGGAATTCAACAGTTGAAGTCCTTTTAAATTGCTTGGTCATTCAAGAGTTTAGCTGCTGCAACTGTGAACTGCATTCATAGTATTCCGTAAAAAATGAACAGATAAAAAAGAATTATGTAGTCATCAAATTGCAATTTATTGAAGAGGTTAATGCGCTTTTAACTACTCAAATTAGCAATTATGCAAAATGAATTTAATTTAATTAATTAATAAAATTGAGCAACATATTTGTAACATTTTTTTATTATGTTCATTGTATTAATTTTCTTACAATTATGTAATAATTTATTTATGTTGGCAAAAAGAAAAGTTCATTTTACTCAATTGATTGTTGTTAACATATTGAATATTTTTTAAGAATTTTTTATGATAGATCAAGGAATAATTATTGATAACAGAAAACTGTCATTGATTTCTATCAAATTAGAATTAAATTATTTTTAATTGTAATTTAACTTTTAATTAACTACATTTAGAAAAACCAAAACTACTAATTTTTTATGATTTAATATTTCATATATTTATTAACACTTTGATAAGTTACCATATAAATAAAATTATATTTTGTATTTAACAAATTTTATTTATAAAATTAAATTTGTTTATAATTGTTTAGATATAACTTATTTTATTATTAATATCCATGTGTTTCTATAATATTTTTCATAAATATTATAATAAATTTAAGAATTGAAATTTATAATAAATGATGTAACTGTATTTTGATTATTTATGTTTATTTTTTTTGTTAGTTTAAAAAGTTATCTCATTGAATGGAAATAATTAGTACTTGGAAACGTCTCTTTTTTATTAATTAAAATTATCAGAAATATATATATATTATTATGACAAGATCTAATATTTTCTTAAATATCATATTTTATTCTCATATTTCCAATTATTTAAGATTACATTTTAATTACATTACCAAACTGGAGGTATAAATATCTATCTTTTGAGAAATAATGATTGATAAATATAATATTAATTATAATAAATATATAAACTACCAAAGCCCTTATGAATTTCAACAAAATTTAATTATTGCATTATTTTGTATTTGTAAATAAATAAATAGAGCAACATTTAATATTTCAGAAGTATTATGATTATAACCATTTGATTGGACATCATATATAAATCAGGAAATTATTAAAACAGTAGTTGGATATCGATAGTTATTGCTACATCTACTGGACATAAAAATAAACAGAAACAAGAGATACAAACTAAAAGAAAAAATAAACCAAAGTACAACATTATATTAAAAAAAAAAGAGGGAAACAGAAGGCAGTAGAAAAAAGAAAAAGTGAGAATGATGTAGCGCGTGTGCAAAAGAGAGAGAACGATAAATATTAAGAAAGCGATTATGAATGAGAGGGGGAGCATTGGAAAAAGAGAAAGAGAGAAAGAGGAAGGTCCCACTACTACCTCGACTCAATACATGCGTGGTAGCAGCAACAACAGCAACAGCAACAGTGGCAGCAGTAGCGGCTGCGATGCTCGGCGACGGCGTAAGCACAGGAGAATGCGTCCAAGTGTTTTTCGAGTGCTTCAGCATGTTGTGCTGGTCGAAAGGCTAAGTGCCATAAAAATAGCTCGAGCGCTTACTTCCCCTTCGCCGTGGTGCGCCTGCCGTCGCCGACGTCGCATGCCCATACGACGACGACCGACGGGCATTCGATGCCCGTCCACCCGCTGGCGCACTTCATGACTCTCTCTCTCTCTCTCTCTCTCTCTCTCATATATTTATACGTGCGTACGCAACAGTCGCCTTAGTTTTTTTGCCCACTTTTTAAACGCACAGCCGACGCGCGTCTAAGTGCTTGACGTTCTTCGGTGTCGAGAAGAAAAAGAAGCCTCCGGTGATCAGATAAAAAAGCTGAGGTGCGCGCCGGGCAGTAGGAAGAAGGGAAGAGCTCGTTTTTGAAGATATTGTTCGAAGATAATAAATGGAAAAGGACGAAGCGCGAAAATGGATACGAAAAATAAACGGCTTTCCGCAGATCGTTTGTCTTGCGTTCTTTTATGCGAATCGCGCACTGCTTTACCTTTTATTTTTCCTTAATTTCTTTTTGAACATACGAGCGTCGGCTTTTGTGACTCAACTAAATATTTATAAACATTATTGCCATCGCTGTTAGAGATCAGATAAATGCGCGTTTTGATTTACGCACCGGAATCTTTATGTTTGTATGCATTCACAAGTTGCACCCCGCATTTTTCATTTTGACTAAATTAAACGACTTAAAAATTAACGAAATAATGTAATGCGCTAAAAAAATAAATGATATCATTTACTTTTATGTATCTCGCATTTTCTTTAGTTTGCAATGTTTGAGATACAATTTATGCGCTCTTAGTAAAAATTTTATCCATATTGTGAAACTTACTTTATATGTCAATATGATAACGAGTCACCCTCTTTTATCAACGCTGTACAAATTTCCAGACAAAATGCAAAAGTAAAGAACACCACACCAAATCTTAGTTCTTTTACAAATATACTCAAAATTGACACAAAGTCTGATGCGTAGTACCAAGTGATTTTTCTCGGACAAAGCGGAACGAGATTCTACTACTGTCGAGAAAAATTAACTTATCCATATCGTCTTTAGTGGGTGGTGTATTTACCAAAGGATTATTTCTGGGTAAGAACATGCGATAAATGTCTTATCAATGTATGCGTAGTTGTCGAAATGGTTGGCGAAGAGAGTCTGGATTACGTAGACGACATTTCTCCGTGATACGTGTCATCTCAATAGATCTGTACGACCGAATGGATTTTAGAAATTACCTGGAATATCAATAGTCTTTTAAACGAAATAACCGAAAATAAAAATTTATTTTAGAGCACGGCAATGCGACTATACTAAGCAGTTAAATAGAATTAATACCGCCTTTTGAATGAACAATAAGTTACGCGCATACATCCAAATCGAGTTATTATTACACACAATAAACAATGGATTTATTTCTTTCGGTCATCAAGGCTATTTAATACGTAATAATAATATTGAATATTGACTTATTGCTCAAAATAATAATTAATATCGTTTTGTAATTTGAGATATTCAGGCCCATACATTAATAAGTTTTTATTTAATTAAGTAAAATTAATTTCAATAATTCGTAAAAAGTTACGAGGAAAAATTTTTTCATTTTAACAGAGTACATATTCTTTGATGGAGGAAAATGACAATTTTTAAAAGGCGTTGTGGATTTTTAACATTTTTTTGTATGATATATGGCTTCATTGGTAGTATTTGTGATCAAAGAAACTCACCCATTTTCTGACACTTTAATGTGAAAAAATTCTTCCTATTTTATATTAAAAAAAAAAAAAAAAAAAAGAAATGGAAGAACTTAGAATTAAATTTCAAATAAATATAACTTTACAACGCTAACATAATTAAAAATCTTGATTAAGTCGCATTGTACTACTCGAACAATGGTCGCTTTTGAGTGATATACGAGAATTACTACAATTTATTTCAGTGGAAGTTCGGACTGTTTTATTGAACTATTTCGTAATAATATAATGCACAATTTAACGTTGCAATTTGCGCAAAAAACAGTCAACTTTTTGTCATTGTACGTTCCACACATTTCATAAATTTTTAAATGTATAATAACTTATAAAAGATAAAATTGGTACATTTCATTAACTGAAATTAAAAAATTGTAATTTATTTACGCTAAATATTATTGATAATGAATTTAAAAATTTTAATTTATAGTTATAAGCGAATGAAATAATGTGTGAGCCAATTCATACCTGTAAGTATTAATTTGAAAATTTACTACGTACTTATAATTAGTGGTAGTTATATTAATAACCATTTTTTTAAAGGCAGTTTATTTTATAATATTAATAATACAATGATATATTGATAATTACAAAAAAATATTAGGCTCTGTACAAAGATATTTGAATTTTTTAATTTTAGTAATAAAAAATATTATTATTTATTTGAAAATTATACAAGTTATTGATGGGGTTTAAATCTTGGATCAATTTTATGGCAACAATGATATATCATAATAATAGTAAACAACGAAAAACCAATGATGTGGATTTTCGCCTAAACCTTGTCGAATGTTTCGCACATTACACAATACATTCGATGTACTCGGCAAGCGTTTGCCAAGTTCCCCATCAACTAAGAAACAATGATGACTTCTGTTGGTATCGGTACTCCATGTAAATAGAAAATCTGCCACTTAACTGACAGACGTATACGCAGAAAAGCGTATGGTGTAAGCGAAGCCTCACAGGCAAAGTAAACCTTCATTTAAAATGAATACCGTACCGCTGATACGCTGACTATTCGTTAACATTGTGCCCATACCACCCCTTTGGAAAGATACAAAAGTCGATGTTCCCTCCGCGGCTAAGCTTACACCCCGGCAATTCGACCGCGAAGGGAAAGCCAAGCATCACGGGTGCACCACTAGTAAGAGATACACTCACCTAGGTGTAAATAAACCCTCTGCTTGCAGTCGTACGTGTGTACGTTAGCAAGGAGTGATGAAAATGGATGCGGTTGTGAAATCAGTTTGGCGCGGCGCAAGTAAGGGTGCTTTGTCATTGTTTAACGCTTGATTGACAGCAAGAGCGAGAGAGAAAGAGACGGAGAGTAGTGCACCTTCCTTTTCTTCCCTGGGGGGTGACTTATGTAGAGCGCGAATGGCTCATTCTCTCTCTCTCTCTCTCTCTCTCTCTTTCAAAGTCTGTTTGGTTTTGTCTCGTTTTGTCCCTGACTTCCGACGCCCGCAGCTTGAGCGGACTTCGACAAGATGACACGAGGACGAATGAACGAGCGCACCAAGGGCGTAAAGGGAGAAACGGAAAATGAGCAGACGACGTAGATGGTAGTGCTGCCGATGTAGATAGTGCCTGGACGAATAGAGATTGAAACAAATTTTGCTGATTAAGTGGTGAAACTTATGATTTAATATGTATTCAGATGTGAATTTCATGGCAATCATATTAAAGGTGAATCCGTGTCAGTTTATGCGATTAATTTGAAACCATAATGTATTTTTTTTTCGCAACACAAAAAAGTGGCTTGTTAATTAACATTTGAAAATAATTAATTTAATTAAGAAGTAAATTATGAAATAAAATAAATTTAATAAATAAAAGAAAATAAATGTAATTGAATAGTAATATTTTTTTTTAAATATAAAATGACATAATTTTATGAGCATAGAATAGATGCTTCTATTAATTGTAAATTCGTTGGCCTTTAAACCGCGCAAAAGAAGAGATTTCGTTTTTAAATTCGCAAAATTAATCTAACATCTCGTGAAAACGAATTCGCGCGATAGTAAAAGAGTAAAGTAAAAAAGAAAAGATGAGTGAGAATGGGTGAGAGAAAAAGAGACAGAACTAGAGGGAGGAGAGTAAGTATGACCGCGGTACTGGCGCGTGACGGCAGTGCTCTAGCGAAATTCTCGTCCCCAGTGGACCACATCACGGTCAGCTAAATAGAATTACCGAGCCATTAGTAATCAATATCCCCAAGCGAACGACTCTGTAGAACTACGTATATATGTGTATATATAGGCACCTTCGATAGGTGCTTTATATCTCTTTAGTCGTTGTAATATTTTACGGACATATAGTTGAACTATCAATTGTGAAAGGATGAACAAGTCATAAATAAAAGAACAATTATTGTAATATGAAGGAGAATCTAAATAAAGAAACGATAACCGTATATCGCTTTCAATATTATTGTTTTTTTTTTAATAATCTCTTAGAAATGGCTCTATTTTAAAAATAACGATCTACATTACATAGATCTATTGTTATCAATACGTGTGGAGTTCAATACAGTACGTAAAATATAGTTAATCATATTTTTGAATAATAATCTTACAATAATTTAAACTTTAAATATTTTAGACTCTCCATTTCATGATACCACTGTAAATGTGATCAACACCGATGCTTTCACTTACTTCAGGTTGACTGAATTGGTAATGTCGAATCGTCGAGAATTATATGAAACGTTTGCTTACCCACTCTGATTGACTTGACCATTCAATTTACCACTACCTACGTCAATTATCATCTATAAAAAATGCAATAGCTATCACCTTCTCCAGAGATACAATGGAAATAAAATCTATGAAATGTATGTTTAAATTAATTTTAAGGGATTTTGTCTATTTCGTAAAACTAAGTATGTATTACATGGACAGATAATGAGTTATTAATTTAAATTCGAAAGCAAGCACATGTTAACAACTTACATGCATATTTTCAATCGTACACAATGTATAATTGCGCTATTAAATAGAACAATATAATGCAATTAATAAGAGCGAATGAAGTCATTAATTATAATTGAAGTTAATACCTACCAGTTGTTAACAATGAGTAGTAAACGAACTATTTTCAATTCTGAATGCGATTAAAAATAAATTTTAGAATTTATAATTTATAAGGAAAATGTTTGAAAACTGTACTTTAAATAATTAATCTTAAATTTTTTTTAGATATCTGTCTATTATATGGTTTAATACTCGAATGCTAATCGATCATAAAAATTTCATTTTCAATGCAAAACAGATGAATTATTGATTATTATACTTTGTTCATTATAATCTTATTTTATTAAGTTCTAGATAGTAAAACTGATCGATTAATTTAAATACATGAAAATATTTCGTAATTATACATATATGGAGTGTAAATTTAGATTCATCATTTAGAGTTTGTTTTCATTTATTGTAAAATATTAATGATCTTATAACGCATGATTTTATATACGAATATTCACAGTACTTTTTCATTGTAGTTAGTGCAATAAGAATTTTACGCATAAAATAGTTAAATAAATGTACTTCTAAAATATTAAAAAATAACAATACTTTAATAAATAAGAGACTAAGTTTTCGTTTTAGATGATTAAGCTCGTGTATTTTTCAGTAACGATATAATGCAGGTCAGTCTAAGTTTTCCCAACAAGAAACTTAATTACCCGAAACTCATCCTCATTGTTTTCAAACTTGCGTTTCTACTCAGTATCATTACTCTAATCTTTTTTAAGCCCCAGCTTGACAAACAGTTTTTATCGCTGCCGAACGCTCGCCAACTTTTTCATCAATCACATGCGTACAAAACTCGTCGTAAATTCGAAGGGGCAATAAAAGATTTCTCCGTCACCATTTCCTGCATCTGAAAGCACTACTTCAAAGTACACAGCGACATCGCGCTGAAAGGTCATCTATCCCTTTTTCTTTCTCTCTCTGTCGAGGAGAACCCCCGTAAATGCATGGCTCGCACACGACGACGAAAAAGCGGCTGCGTGTCTGCCGGGGTGCCACATCCGCATCCGCGCCCGAAGCTCCACAAAACCATGACGCACGACGAGTTCCCGTGCGCAATAGCCCGAGCACAACAACCCCCGCGAGTAATCGAAGCATGTGATTCGGTCGCGCGCATGGGCCTTGCGATAATTTCATGCGTCGCGCGGAATCTCGACAAACGATTATTTTGCTGACCCCCGTCGCCTCGCGGAACAAACCATCGACCTCGGAACGCAACCGATCGAACGTCGACGCTTCCGGTGTGAGGCACGTGCTTGGAGAGCCAAAATTGCTCGAAGCTCCGTTTCCGTAATTAAAGGAGTTTGTCATCCAAAGCAGCGGGGGAAGGGACCGATCGGGCGCCACTGATTGGTATCGGCCGAGAGCCGGCAGGCCTATTGCGCGCGTTAGTCCCGTGGCCCAATTAATTCCAACGTGAAACTCTGCCACTGCCTCTTCCCATCTCTCTCTCTCTCTCTCTCTCTCTCTCTCTCTCTCTCGTGTTTTATCCGTTGTTCTCAGTGGGCATTATGCCGTGTTTTGAGCTTCTCAATGGCCTATGTAGGCGCACTATTACGACGCTATGACATCGGTCTATACAGAATCGACCCCATTGGAAATGGATTTCGTGCCAGTGTGTCAATCTTGGCTAAATTGTAGTTCCCTCCGGTATTTGATAATGTTTAGACTTGACTTAATCGACATTTGAACTTTTTTTTTTTTATTAAACTCACAACCGTTATCCTTCAGTGATCGTTACTAGTGTTTATATAAATGCTGAATCTTTTTATGGCCGTCACGTAAAAGTCACCACCTAACAGTAAAATTTTTTAGCGATTATCATTAGCTTTTATTTGAATGAATATTAAATCGTATAAAATACTGGTAAACATACGAAATTACTAAAACTTGCTAGTCTGGTGAAATTTGTCACGGTTCGGATTGATGATGAGGGTTCAGATGATGCGGTATCAAGTGATTTTATTCCAGTAGATAATAGCATTAATTATATACGTCTAAAATAAAAGTGCATAATTACCTTACGTTTGAATATATTATTATATCACGTACTTTTGCATAATAATAACTTAGTTTAATTCGTGTCGATGAATCATTTTTAATCATTCTGATTTCTGCAAACACGTTTATTATTTACGTAATAAGTTTGCACAGGGAAATAACATTTTTTTTTAAATTATTCATCATTTTTTGGATATTAATTTTTTTAAACTTATTGTAACACTGGGATACGCTTTTAAGAAATATACTGATATTTAATAAAAGGATACATTCGTAATTTATGAATTAAAAAAAATTTTGAAGTATTTTGAACATGTCTTTTAAATATATTTATTCCTTATTAAGATTCAAAGTACTGATATGAAAAATTTTTGACTATGAATATACACATTTTATTTTAATAGCCATTTATATTAAATAAACATTCGGATAATTTTTTTATCTCATTGATATCTTACCAGTATTTTCAAAGTATAAATTATAAATTACATATGCTAATTAATACAAATATCTTGATCTACGTCAAAATGATGTATCTATTAATTTATTCGGCGAAAAATAATATGATATTCATAATTTGAGTTGGAAAAAATTTAATTATTTACATACATATGTAAATGGAACGAACTTTTAAGTAATATTTATAACTCAAGTTCTCAACTTAAGAATACTTAAATAATATTATGTAACAAACTACTCATATAGAATATTTTACGCATATAGTAAATGTATTAATTGAAATATAAAAAGCTATACTTTTAATCATTATAAAATTCTTATGTATATTTTTTATATAATTAACAAGAATTAAATATGGTTATTTCAAATGATGTAAACTTCATAATTTATTTTCATATCAAGTGCACTTTTTAAATATTTATAAATTTTTTAAATGTACATTACTGATACAAATATTTTTGTGTTTCTGTAATTGCGATAAATATTCTTTGATAAGTATTGTAATTTAATGATGTTTACCAACAAATTTTTGAAAGTTTATTTCATACACACAAAATGAAAAAAATATTTTGTGACAGTGTTGTTAGAGAATAGTTTTTTTGTGTTTATGTCTGGAGGACGTTGCTTGAAATAAAAAGCTGAATTCATTGTGCAGCTTGGGTGGGCTTAATTATTACAGAAAATTATGTATCATTTAAAAAAATTATTCATTACGTTTTCTTTGATTTTTTATAGATATGGTAATACTTTAAATTCAAATGTTTTATTTTAATTATTATTTAAGACTGAGTAATAATTTCAATCAGTTTCTGAAAACAAATTTTTATTCCGATATCATTTATAGATCATTCATAAGATAATCTTATAATTTACTTTTATAGATTAAAATAGTGAAGAAAAATAAAAAATTAAAAAATTTTTTTAAAATTTATATTAAATTTTTAAAAATTACTTTAAAACGTTTCTGATAAATTAGTATATCTTTTATTAGTTAGAATGTAAATATCACTTATTTAAATATATTTAAAGTGACAGAGAAATAATTTTGTAACGTATTTAAATTTGTACTAAGAAATAAATGAACAACATTTTCTGTATTTATATATTCGTGCTTCTCAGTATAAAATAAATTTAAATATATATATATATATATATATATTTTTAGAATAGCTAATTATTTTTTTATAAAATTGCTAGATAAATTTTTTCGAAATTAACAAAAAAAAATTTATAATTAGAAGCAAACGTATAATTAGTATTTAAAAGAAATTAGAAATTAAAAAAATCATTAGACTCTTAAATCTTATTCGGAATGGAGATGAAATAATAATTTACCGGATAATTAAAATTTTTATTTGAATTTTTTGTGAAATTAAAGTTTCTATACCTCAGATAAGATTATTAATTTTTCTAGGTGTATATTTATTTAAAAAGATATATATTTTAATACATTAAAGAATACTAGTGTTGATGTAATTACATTATAAATTTTGTTTTACTTTTCACTTCCATAATATCGTAAAGTATTTAGTGAATTTGTGATATTCTAAGTGATTGCAGATAAGACAATGCAAATGATATAACATTTAAAAATTATAATTATATTTAGATTAAAAATGAGCCATTCCAGAGATTTTATGTTTATAGTTTATATCACCCGCTTTTAAACCTTTCAGTTAATGTTGTTTAATAAAGTGAAAAGTGAATAAAATTACATAAAAATTTACTATTATCTTTCTGTATTTATGAATAAATTCCTGGTAGTTTTAATTATTTTTTTTTATCTATTCCAAGTTTCTATACTAGAACTTTTAAAAATTTTATTTTCTTGCAGCATTAAACTTAAAATCCTTTTTAAGAAATGATAATATTATATTTATATTGTCAGTTCTTTAAAGCATTTTTAAAAAGAATATGCATTTTCCCGATATTCATTTAGTTTTGTATATTTAATCTTCCTTCTTTTTATTTACACTCGATTATTTTAGTTAAACACGATATCTATTTCCAAATATTATGAAATTTAAATAGAATAGTTTGATAGTATTTTAAAATTAAGATATGCTTATTTTTATGAACTGATGAGGAAAATAATTTATTGTATCAAGAAATAATTTAAATTTGAGGTATTTTTGAAATTTTGTTATTAAAATATTTTTACATATTTTTTATTTAAAAACAGTTTTATTCAAAATAAAAATTATTTTGTTATAATTAATACAGAATAATAGCAGCCTTTTAGGTAACTTAATTATAAACTTATTACGGAATATTTTAGTTTGCATTAATATACTAAGTTATATTTATTTAATATTAATGATTAAAATGGTTTATTGATTAAACACAATAATAAACGTCGCATAAATTTTTCAGTTATCAATGGTTTTAAAGCTTGCACAAATATTGTCGTATAGAGATTTAATAGTTTTAAAAACATTCTCTAAAATTTCAATTTTATTTTCTTTTTCTTAAATTAATAAAATTTATTAGATTAATATTTTTGAAATAAAAGTAATGATAAATTGGATCAAATGCACGTTATTCACGCCACAATTCAATTTACGTCAACAGTTAGTAATAAAAATTAGCTCATCAGTTTTGTTTGAAACATTGTAAATCGTATCAACTGTCAATAATGAAAAGTTACTCGATTTGGTAAACGACCCACACGTATATATAATCTTTGGTTAAAATATAAATACCTATCAAACTAACGGACAAGTGTTGACATTTTGATAGATTATTTTTCAAAAAATATTTTACTGATTGACACTATATTTAGAAAGTAAATGATTCAAGATTTAAAAAAATGTAATCTATTTTTTTTAATTTTACTTTATGTTAACCTATTAAAATTAATTTTGCATATAAAAAAGTTTAAAAGAAAAAACTATACAATATATTATAATTTCATAAAATATTGAATAAATTGCCATTTATTTAAAACGTATCTTGAAATAAAATAAAAGTTTATATTACAGAATTAATAATTAATATTTATTGTGTTTTTATTATGCTTAATTATAATACACATCGAATCAGTAAAAATTATAAATACATAATACAATTGATTTTTATATTACTTCAAATGAATTAGTTGTTAAAATTTTGGGGCCAACTAAATACACAGTAATTCATAGTATGAGTAAGTTATATTTAGTTATATACCTAATGCGCAGATAAATGACCACAAAAGTTGCAACTAGACTAAACGAATATAAGCTGTAGGTTAATATATTCTCGGATATAATATATTGCTTAATTTTTGCTGTACGAATAAGGTTTACTAAAATAAAATGCACTATATATAAACTTTTATAATATTCGAATTTTGTGTAAAATATGTAAAAAAGTATACGTGACAATTAATGCATTTTTCAACAAAGGATTTGAATTGCTTTTCTTTTTCATTTTTTCGTTAATGCCCGTCACAATTTTTCACACGATAATGTCGATCATTCATAATAATATCGATTTTCATCGATAAATGGCTGAAAAGCATGGAATACGTTGTGTCACCTAAGTACAAACTCAAACTCGATCGATCTTATAGAGTTGATTACTTTGCACAATCTGACGTGTCCTAATACGGGACTACGTGGATTAGCCATTACCGTATCAATTTTTACGAGAATATTAAAATTTATATATATAAATTACGTGATAAAATTGCCAGGTTATTATATTTTTAATATTTTTTGCGAATATCTTTATATCTTTTTGTTGCATTTATCGATAGTTTTCCATTGCTTACGGAATAAAAAGGAACACGTGGGTAACGTTTAACGACTGATCGTATAACACATGCCGATTCAATTTACAACTTGTTAAAATAAATTGTTTGGAAAGTAGCTTAAAATTTGTAATTGATATTATACATCTGAACGTATGGATTTATTATAAAACTTCTGACTCACAAACTTATAATATTTAACTTGGAAATACTTTGGATTCGAAGAATTTCCCTTAGTTTTCATTTTATGCAAAGGACTACCGTAACGCGTCGTTAGAAGCGTGAATAAAGTTCATTCCAAGACGAGGCGAAAGGAGAATAGCCTCGAGCTCGCGAACGCACTCCACTAGGCTAAAAATATAAGGAGACTTCTGGTTTTGAATTTGGGATGATTTGTACTATCTATAGCAAAGAGTCTAGTCCGGAAGGAGCGCATGGAAAATATCGGCTCTAACTCGATAAGGGTTATTAATTATTACTTCCTCTGTCGCGTCGACTGCTCTTCCACCAAAGGAAACGACTGATTTCTTTTAAAAGTAGCTATAACTTACCATATGTCATTCTTAACTACACTTCCTTTGCTTTTTTACATCTGCCTGTTATTCAGATCGTGTACGATGCAGAATGACAAGCGTCTCAAGAGGTTCTTTTTTTCGAAATGGGGAAAGTAATTTGATACGGATTCAATTAGAAGATTTTATCGGAACACTCACATTGTTTTGAAAATTTTTGAGTTGCAATTTTTACCAATCAAGACTCTGCCGCAAACATCCTTTCAATTATTTAACTTTTTAAGTACGTTAATTTGAATTTACTTGTTACTTTATTAAAAACTTTTCGTCGAATCGCCAACTATACACTTGCGGACATAGCGAACTGTTTTGCATTCTTAGCAAACGAATTTAACTGAAATTGATGAATTAGCTTGCAAAGCTCTTGTTCCGTTCGATAATAATAATTTTAATGTTTCTCATACTTTTTAACGTAAAGGCTTAAAAAATCTGCGTTTAAATGCATTCATGGTCATCGTCATTACGCTGAAAAAGTTTATAGTAAGATAAATCGGAGATTTTGCTTACTTCGCTAAGGATGCAATGTACTAGTTCTATAAATGAAGCATTATTCATATCTAGTTAACCAACTGCCACAGTAGCTCAAGTTCTCATTTATTTTAATCTAGCAATGCACGTTACCATCGGCTGAAAAAATTTTCACTACAGAAACGAATAATGTTTATTCTTTTACACACACATGATCTAGATAAACTCTTATACTCTTTTTAATATGTTTAAATATTTCAATATTACAATTATGTAAAATTGATTATAGAAGTTTCACACTTGTTAACAGATTTTCAGTAAAAGTAAATCTGTTTGGTAATTTGTTAATTAAGCATTCGTCTTTTAGTTTATTCAATGTATTACCTTTAAATATATTTAACGCTCTATTTTGCAAAAGAAACAAAAAATAAAAAAATATCTGACTCCGAAAAATTTTTGTAAAATTGAAATTATAAAAATAAGGAATGCAAAAATTTATAGGAAAATAAAATCGAAAAAATAATGAGAGTGCAAGTAATGAATTTTAAATTTAATAATCTAGAAGAAAGAATTCAAAGAAGGAATAAATAGCAATTTTTTTAATTTGCATAATACTGTTCATTTAAAATTAATATAAAATTATTTTTTAAAAAATAATGAATATAATATTGTCATAAAAATATTAAATCGAAAAAATAATAATAGAAAGTAAAAAATATAACACTAGATTTAATAATTTGGAAAACAGAATATAAAAGAAGTAAATTTCAGTTTCTTTTACAGTTACTTAAAACAATCCATTAAAAATTAAAAAATTTTATTTCTTTATATTATGTGAGATGTTTTTTACTTTATAATTTGCAAATAGATCTCTTATATTTAACATTAAAACTTTAATTATTGCACAGTACAATATATAATTTTTTTATTTTCAGTACAAATTGATAATTATACAAAAATAACTTAAAAATTTAAAGTATAAAATTTCTTATACATAAATAAATTTGTATTTTATATGAGTATTTTAAGCTTCAAAATTTCAAGTATTTTCGAGCTAAATAAGTAAAAAAATTGCTGAATATATTTAAAAGACGAGAAATTTTGCTTTTCTCATTAATATTCATTTGCAGTTAATAGGTAAAATTTTACAATATTATTTACTTTATGCATTTTTTATATGTAAATTAAGCTTAGCTATAATGTATTATTTTTTAAATAATTCATAATTATTACCCGTATCAAGTGACTTCTCGCACATCCTTTTTATACGAAGCTAATATTTTAAACAAGAAAAAAGAACAATGCCACAATGTATTCATCATTTAGGATGAAAGATATAAAGAAAATATAAAATGAGAAAACGCCAAGGCAGCAAATTTACACTAGATAATGATTCAAAGGCTTAGAATCGTGTAATCTCAAATCCCCTATGTTCTTCTATCTTCATATGCGTTTTATTATAAAAAAGTATTTGTGATCGAAATGGACAGAAAAGTTTTGAATCTGTAGTTTAATCACAAAAAGAAATATGATTCCCCGAGCAATTATACGGGGCACGCGATAAAACTACTGTAAAAAGGAAGGGAATATAAAAATGACACGTGCAGCGTCGCGTCAGCTAAAACGAATCAAAAGCAACCCTGTGGAGCAAAAATTTTTTCGCGCGCAACGACCCACCGCAGCGAAACCACTATCTCTCCGTCTCTTTCTCTTTCCCTCTATTCATATCTCTTTCTCTTTTTATTCTCGCACTCACCAATCGCACGAATCTCGTAAATCGACTTTTCGTCGCCCAACAAAATAGGTAAAAAGGGAGTTCTAGTCGCTCTCATCGCCTACACGCGCATACATATGGAACATTCCCTGGCGACTTGAACAAACAGTAATTTTCAAAGATTTTTTAATAACTATTGCATTATAATTATGCTCATATTTTTTTACTTTTCTCGACAATTTAAGTTTTACACCCCAAAATAGTTAATTATCAACTACAATATCACAGAGATCTCTCGTATAAAATATCCCAAAAAAAAAAAAAAATTGGAAACCAAAAAGTATCACTAACATAATTTCGTCGAAACCTCTTAAATAATTAAAAGCGATACGCATATATCTAGCTAAAAAGCATATAGCGAATAATTGCAGTACGCAACTTTCATTTTTGGCCTCTAGATCCGTACTTGGGCGACTAGACATAACTCTTTGTTTAGAATTTAATCATTAGCGCACTGTTCCAGTAATGCGCTCGTTTTGAAGTTTTCATCCCTTTGAATTAGAGGCAGAGCCAACCCAGCCGATATGAGTTGCTCCGCGTACCCGGTATAGACAGACCACACACCGATCCACATCAGCCGAACTGTCATTCGGCTCTCTCCTCTCCCAGTTACATACGAGTACTCCCATACGCACACGGACATAACGCGTCCGTCGCGGACTAACTCGGCATGCCACTGCCTCGCGTTCTCCTCTCAATCCATATATATATATATATACGCACATCTCTCGCAATTTCCGAGAGATGTACGTACACCAGTGCCATGCGAGGTCTGGATTTCTCATCGATTTGCCACTATAGCCCTTTCTGTCAGTCAGTCAACTTTCGCGCTGATGCACGTGCGCGCACACAGCCCCGACACGCACTACGGCCATGTAGCCCTGCTCAAATATATATGTATATGTATATATATTTATAATATATTATATATATGTATATGTATAAATATACATCCACATAGAGGAACGGACACGCGTATATTTACTTGAATGTGTGCGCGTTCGCGTATATATCTAGCGTAGACAGCGCGTTTCCGCTCTTTGCAGTTTGGTTCGCTTGCTTCGGGGATCGCGAGCTTCAGTCCAACGCCACCCTTCAAGCTTCCCGATGACGCCTATCTCTCAATAATTCGTTCTCTCTCTTTCCCGTATAGTTACTTTAGCCGTCTCACCCCTCGCCTCGCTCGTGGTTTCTTTCGCGTCGTTTGTCAATCCCGCCACGCTGCCTCTGCTATCTCCATTACGATTCGCTCGGACACAGTGGGCGAATTAGACAGACGAGAGTGAAAGAGGGAGAGAGATAGATGATTTAATGTGCAAGCAGACAGAGGTATTTTGAACGAAAGTTAGAAAGGCATCTGAAAAATGGTTTATGCCTTCGTTTATTTTTTCTATTTGGAACTCGCTATTCCTATTCCAGATTTTCCATTTTTGTTAAAAGATATTTTGTTAGTCAAGTTTCAATAAAAAAAGTTGCGTGCAGGCATAATGCTTTTAGCGTAATAGCACGTTCTGGCTTCGCAGGCAGTAGTTGAAAGTTTCTTTGGATTGTTTAATCTGACCCATCGAGGCGCAATAATTTCAAATTTACGAGTCTTCGGAAAAGAATGAAGCGTTCGTTTTAGTTTCGATTTAGGTATATAAATCTAACGCGTTTAATATAAAAGAGTTTACATTTGTTTAGTTTTCCATCTCACAAGAAGCAACAATTTCGCTGAAAGTTTTTATCGCACTTGGCAAAGCAGTTCTGCTAATAAAACAAAATTTTAACGAAGAATAAAAAACCCAACTATCGCATAAATTCTTTAATCTAGATTTGTCATAAAATATAGTTAATTTGCAAAGCTTGAGAGTAAAGTAAATCGATTTTGTTGTATCATTCGATGGTTAATTTGCATTTAGTACGATTTATGTTGAGATAACGGGGAATTAGCACTGATAACGCAGCGCCTCAATTAAACTGACTTTATTTATTACAACAAGTTTGTCCAATTTGACAAAGCGACGTACAATGTATTTTTCTGTTATACATTTTCAACGGAACTTTCACTAATAACGCATATCTTAATTTTGCAATTTATAGGCGTCTTTCTTGTAGAAGCGTGTCAAATTGAAATATTATCTATCATTCAGTTGGTCAACGGCAAAAAGTTCTTCGTTTCTTCCGAATAAACTATTACACGGACACGCGTTGAAAGCTTGACATATGAAGCCTCTTATTTCCATCAGAATACCGTAAAGTACAGGATTACTGTTTTCCTTTTCTAATTACTCTTTACCATGTTAATGGCATCAGTTCGGAAATGGGGAGAGTCGTAGAGTAGTAAAAAAAAAAACGAGTGATGAGTAAAGCAGCAAGGATAGAGGGGAGAAATCGCTCGGACGTTGGCTCTCGCCTCTTCTCTCTCGACACCCCCATTCCCGTCCGTAAATGGATATTAATTGCTGATCGTTCGCGAAGACTCGCGTAAATTGCGCCGCAGGCTACTGTCGGCGAGGCCTTTCCCCAGCACCACGTGTGCAGCACCACGTCGACGCGTTCATTAGCCGTGGCGAACCAAATCAGCCCGAGACTTGGTCCGTCCGTGCAAGTCTAGCGACGGCCTCGATCGCGTCCGCGGAGCCCGTAAACAAAGGCTCGGCGATAGAACGCAACGTCGAGTTATATTTCCTCGCGCGGACCAGGAGCCAGGAGGAACCGGTTCTCTTAATTCTCGTTAGTCGAGGCCTCATCACGGCGTCGCAGTCGGCCTCTCTACGACACCGCAGGGATGCCGTTGCGTGTGGGTTGAACGCTTATACGATTGGACGTGTGCTCGGAGACATATTTGCCTTTTCTTTTTTTCTATATTTTTTTATGCTTTTTTGTGAAAGCATTTCGTAACATTGCGGATTCGTCGGGGCCCGAATGACACTAGACAAAAGCTAATAGCTGACCGCTGGGGCAATCGATTGGAACTAGGCGCATGGGTGGCGCGTCGCAAATGATGACGATCATGATGTGCTTGAAAAGTAAAGTAGACTTTTTAGAACATTTTTTTCTCTGGTCAATAGCGTGGAAGTTGCACTAAAAGGTATTCGGGCGCGAGGATGCGTAGATAAATTTTATAGTAAATCCTATTGATGTGCTTTTTTAGTAGGAGTTTGCTGATATTTATTGTTTAAAGTGATATTATATATTCGCTTAATTAAACATTTGATACATATTAAACAAATGCTTGTGTTCAATAGACTGCTGATCCTATTATGTTGAACAAAACTAATTAAGCAGTGATTAATGGTGCTGTGTTTATATCAATAAGTCTCATTGATCGAATTGGACGCGTTATAATTTCAATTAGTTAGTTATTTCAATTACTTATTCTATATTTTTTTATTATATAATATTTTTTTCAGGTACAATTATAATGTTACATAAAAATATAATTTTTATCCAGAAAAATTGAAAATAGAATATCTTCTTTCCAATTTATGTAAATTTTATATTTGAAAGCTGCATAAAGCTTACCAGATAAATTTATTATTTTTTATAAATTACAACAAGTGAATATTTTAATAGCAAAACTAGGTTTTAATCTTGAATATTAGATTTATCTTATTACAATTAGATAGATATTATTTGATAAATAGTTCAAAAAATAAATTATGTCGATAATATTTTTTGTAATAATTTTTATGAAATAAAAGAAACCATCTTTATTTTTCTGAATAGTTTACAGACAATAATAATAATATAATCAATACTTTATCACAAATTTAAAAACAACGATAAAAAATTTGATTTATTTATAATGATAATTAGCAAAAGATATTTATGAAGAATAAATATATGATAATTTAATTAATTTCAAGTAATAATTTGATTATTTTATTATGCTTTCAACAAAAGGGGTAATTTTTTAAATTGGACATGTAGCTTTTGTTATCAAGTGTAAGTATAAATCATAATAATTTATTATATTTTGTTATTGAAACCGAACTATATTATGGAAATTCGAAGTAATACAAGAAACCGAGCCGAACAGCAAGACGCCACTTAGGATGATCAAAAGACCACTTAACCTGAACATGGCATCAAAAATGAATAAGAAATATTTGTAAAATTTGAAAATTAATATGTGTCGATATACAAGTATTAAATAAACGTGTATATTAAAAAATCATTATATGTAGAGTGCAAGTGTATTTTTAATGATTCTTTTATATGTATACTTTTGTGGATTTTTTTTATCATTTATTCAATATTCAAGATTAAAACCTAGTTTTGCTATTAAAATATTCACTTGTTGTAATTTATAAAACATAATCTTTTGTTATACAATCATAAAAAAGTGGTTCAACGAATAGTTTATTTATGTTTTTATGAGTTTGTACAGAAAAAATAGTTAAATTTTAAATACATATAATATTACAAATATTTTGTACAAAAATAGAATGCATATTTATTTTCATTTAAGTTATACGAGCATAATTTAAACCAAATTTGAATACAATAATCGCACAATAATTGCTTTGATAGTTTTTTTATTTTATAATACTCGTATAGTATTTATCATTATACAATAATGTTATAATATAATAAAATGTATGTTACTCGTGAAAACTTACGTATAGAAAATTGCTATTCACCTTTTCAAAAATGACCATAAAATTTTATTGGTAGGTGTAATGATTTTAAATTTCATTCTTTAGAACTGTAAGAGATAAAAATTTTTAATACATAAAAAGTATATGTATTAAAATACATATGTTAAAAGCTTTAACGTTGAATGTAAATTATAAAATTGTATGTTTAAATCGTTTGTTAACCGGTTTTATTTTAGAATTAACTCGATTTAAAATATTCCCTGCTCTAGTTGATTCCTGATAAAACAGAGACGTGTTTTTAAAGACAGGCACTTAGAAAAAAATTAAATGTAAATCTTAATTGTTTTAAAAATGTCTTCTCAACGTATTTCTAAAAAAATTATAAACAAATACGTGCATTAATTCGGTATTTATGCTAATGCACAAGGAAGAAATTTACAGGCAAAAAATTCTTAAAATTCCAAAGCATATTTCTCTGATATCATATCAAAAGAGAAAATTTTCAGCATTTCAATAATTCTTACTTAACGACGTTATTCCTACTGTGAAATACAGAGTTATTAAAAAACATGTACTTATAATAATATTCTTCCGAGCCAAACGAAAATGTGCAGCAAATGAGATAACTTTGAGTCTTTAACCCTTCGGCAAATAAAATATTATCTTCGATTTCCGCAACTTGCACTTACGTAAATCTTTGAAAGAAACTTGAATAGCAAAGTTCTTGATACTCTAGGTTCAAATATTACATGTTTGACATTTTATTGAAAATCCCTTTCCCTGCATAATACAAAATATCGCTGCGTAAATAGGCTTATGTATAGTTGCCCGTAAAATGTTGGCAAACTATGTATAATGCATGGTCGTGTGTACACATGCACAAGCGCTTGTGCAAAACGGTGTGTCTGTGCACTGCAGGTAAATTCAGGCGAAGCATAAAACGCCTGGCGAAATCCCGAGGCGCAGTTTCCTCTCATTTAAAGACCGGTGGAGACGCCCTTAAAATTTTTTTTCTCAAGTTTCATTAGCCTCTCGTCGCTCCCGTTGTATCCAACAGCTTTGTTTTGTCTAGCGACTCCGGAAATTATCGAGTATGCGCCCGTCTTATACCATCAATACGGCACTTCCCGTGTTTTGTCGAGCGATTATCACGAAAATCGTAAATTTCGCCAGATGCGCGAATATTTCTCTCTCCACTCGCCACTGACGCGCAAACACTGTAATAGTGCCGAAGCGATTTACGAGAGATCGAAGGTTCCCGGTCGCACTCGTGGACGTTATCGCAAGTTTCGTACATCGCGGGGTTATAAATTCGCGGTATTATTCGAGGCGACGATTCTGGTTCGGTCGATCTGCGTAAAGCACTACACTTACTGAAAAGCCGTTCAAGCGATTTTTCGGTATCTTGTTACAGCCTCGATAGCGTATTGCTTCTACGCCGTTGAGTTCGAATCTAGGGGCATGCGGGAAAACCCGCTTCCAACTTGCATTGATAAATCATTTTCAATTTTGAATCTATTATATTACAAGGGCATCGATATAATTTTTCCAACCATTTTCTGGAATAACTGAATCGCAGTCCTCGCGAATTTGCGAAGAGATAAACTTTAATTTCCTCTGTTTTGCAAGCATCGCGCTTACGTCGAATCTGTTTCAACTCTAGTGCAGAGTTGCACTTTAACGGAAAAGAACAATTCGGAGTGCCGAAGCTGTGCCTTCAACAGCGCAACACCCGCGAGACCAGACCCAGTCCTGAAAAAAATCAGAATGTATCGTACTTTTCGAATCTTCTTCAGGCCCGCGGCCGACATCCGATTTGAGAGCAGAGAGACTTGTTCACTTTTTTCCCCGGGTTGCGCGAGTGCAGCAGAAATCAATTCTGACTCGAGTCGCTGCCCAGCGATTTCATTTAGCGAACACACAACTTCTTTCTCGGGATGACGCGTCTCCCGTACTCCTTTTATTTCGCCTTCTTCGTCTTCTTCTTATTCCTTCTCGTATTCCTTCGCTGCTCCCCTTGCTTCGCATGTAACGATCGGGTGAAAAAAGGCCTCGTCAGCGATAGCGTTTCGAATGCAAGCCATTCTCGGCCGAGAATTTTGTTTGCATTCCAACCCATTGAATAATATTAAGCGCGCGAGAGCGGCTAACATGTGCGCTAAATATTGTGCGGCAGGTGTGGAGGAGCTTGGAACGAGCGATTCGCGTGCCAAGTCGTAATTGAAACGTAATACGCCGGTGCGCGATTTCGCCGTGTTTCTTCGATTACATAGATGAGTCTTCGAAAAGCCGAGGAAACGGCGTAGGTGTTGCGGGATGGGCGGCTCATACATGGCGCGCGAGCAGTCGGGTTGATTCTTTAATAAGCGCCGGGCACGAATGTACTCGCCACTTACGGCTTTCGTAAAAAGTGGCTGTCGGGGCGAGGAAGGGCGAGGGAGTTCGCGAGGGGGGAAAGAGGTGCAAAAAGCCTCGAGTTCCCTGAAATACTTGAGTAAATTGGACGTTCGTTCTTGTGAACGCGTCCGCCCGCGCAACTTTGCAAAAAGATCGAAATTGAATTTCTTCTTTCTTACTCTTTTCTCTACCCCTATCCATCTTTTTATTTTTTTTTTCATTCGCTTTGCTTGGGTTGAGCACTCGTTTATTTCATGTTCTCGATTTGTTACATGAAACGACGAAATAGGGCCTTTAAAGAAAAGTGAGAATAAGTGAAACGGTACAGTTTAAGTGACGGCGTTTATTATGTCATCCAATTGAGTCTTCTACTTCAGTTGATGACAATCAGGAATAATGCAATCAGCTAGAATTTTAATGTGATTCTCTTATTCCGCTTTAACGTAAAATATATTTTATATATGGTGGTGGTAAAATAAGTTTTATTCAATTTTATATTATGTTTACATTCGTTTTTCGTCAACTGTTCAACGAATTTGACTAATTTTATAAGTTAACACTGATTTTATTTGAAAACTAGTAAATTTATAATTGTGTTAATGTGTTATTTAACCATGCTTCGAATTTACTCATTTTTTCATTTAAATATTATTCAGTAAAATGAATTCATATTTTTATTTGTATTCGTGAAAATTTTATGTAAACAACAGAAATATAAAATACGTAGAAATCAAGTTTGTTTTTAACAAGTAACATGTTTTGCAGCGTCATATGTGACAAGTAAAATGTACTTTACTTGTAAATAAGATTAAAACGAAAATTTATTTTTTCTTCATCAATGTATTATTTATATTTATATATATTTAGTGAAGAAGTAAAAATTGTTAAAATGATGTCAACATTAAAATCACTAATTACAAATACGAAATTAATTATTTGCATAAATTGTTTGAGAAATATTCAGATAAAATTTAATACTGCAATTGGTTATTTGTTCTTTGCTGTATAAAACAAAAATATACATATCGGAGAACTTATTTATAGTTAAAAGAAATTATATATAAAACCCAGTAATGAAAAGAGTAACGGTAATTAATTCTGCTGCAGATTAATAATACATAGTTTCTTTTAAGATTTTATGAAAAATTAATTTAATTGTAAAAACTATTTATCACTTTTGGGGTAGAGAGAATTTATGATTAATATATGTCTTGTAAGTTCAAAGTAGAAGAAGAATAATTTTTCTTTAATGTTTTAGATAAAAGTAAATCAACAAATTATGTAAAAATACAAATTTTATTTTAGGTAGGTACACGTTTTGGACGAAAACGAAGACATTATTGTCTTACTAATACTGCGTGAAATTAGAAAAAAGCATATATGTAGGTGTTTACTTTGTAAACACCAGAAAAGTTGTATTGTATTTAGTTTCGATAAAAATAAGATTTACGAGTGGAGCCCTACAAATATTTAAAAAACTCTATTTTTATCAATGTGTCGTCTTTGTAAAAAATTTTATTTTACTTGTAGAAACAGTGTTTCAGAGCTAATATTATATATAGCTTTATTTGTCGTGAGATGAACTCTAAAGCGAAAAGAAAAACGCAGACAAAAATAATAATCTTATTGCGATAGAAAAGTTTTGATAGGAAATTTATTCGCGAGGTTCGTGTCCTTGCATGCGATGCCTCAAAGATCCAGACATTAAAAGTTGGGATATAGTTTAACGAATTACCGATGCGAATGCAAAGATTAGCTCGTTTATTGCGTTATATGAACCTGACTTGTACTCTTTAACAGTTGTAACCGATGAATCGCATTGATTTGCCACCATATATATTTATAGTATTCTCAAATTTAATTGCATCGTAAAATGACCCATTGACTAACTCGTTTAAGTGATTTATACGTGCAACAACAATCAGCAACTACATTAAAAACTCTAATCCACAACTTAAAAATAATTTGTCCCTTCAGCGACGAGCGGGTTACTTCACACGCAGCCGAACAATACCAATGGCTGTAACACATTCACGCGAAATATCTATTCTGCGAAGAAGCGAATAAAAGAAAGTATCGTTCACAGCCAATTTACAAACTATAAAAAACGGCCGCTACCCCCTGCCCCCCGTCATTCGGCAAGACGTCCCATCTCGCATTCACGCTTGTTAAACAAACATTCAGAAATTCCAAAAGGAGCGAACGAGCGAGCCTCTTCCCACATATTCTCGCGCCCGCGCGTCGCGCACTCCACTGCCGCGTAATTACCATCATTTATAATCTCGCACGACTTTCGCGAATCCACTGATAAATGTGCCGACTGCACGACAAAGAAACGAAGCCGAAAAAGGGACACTAATAAACGAACGAGGACGACGAGGACGACGACACCAAAGAAGCGGAACAAAGAAGAAAGTGGAGCGACGCGAGAAGAAATCGGTTCGTCGGAGCGAGGATAAGAAATGTCACGAGATCGCGAAGACAAGAGATACTCATCGCACCGATAACTCACGTCCACCCATTCGCGCTTGTCGACCCTGTTCCTGGGTGTATTTGCAATTTAAAAGTAATATCTAAGTAATCTTCGGCCTCGAGGCGAGGCGTTGCCTGCCTGCGCCTAATACAACGTTGTAAACTTCTCCCCCGACTTGCTTAACCTCGCGTGACACGTGCCCTCGCTTTGTTCCTCTTTGAGTTAGTTTGTTTCCTCACGCGCGCGCACGTCCGACGCTCCCGGCGAAGTCTAGTAAACGAGAGGGAGAGAGAGAGAGAGAGAGATAGAGCGAATGGCGGCAAAACTCGGCCTAATTAGTCACTTAACGAAGCCAATAAAATAGCTGTTAAACTCGCTCGGAAGAAGCGTCTCTTCGCGTAATGCGTCCACGCGAGATGAGAACCCGAGGAAGAGTCGCGCATCATCTCGTCGGACGTGTCATTTAATTGGCTTTCTTGCGTGCTGCGGAAACGGAAAGAGACTTACCTACTGCACTTCTCTTTGAGAGTGCTCTTAAGGAACTGGAATGAAAGTTTTCGCGTTCGCACCTCCTCTGCGGTGGAATTGTTTTAAAACGGTGTGGACCTGGGCTTAATGAATGTAATTATGAAACGAGTTGCATCTGGAAAACGAACTACGCGTTTGGTTGAAGTTTAATGTTTGACTGCGGCATCCCACACCTCCTATATTTAATTTTAATTTCTGCTTTTTTATAGGTTGACTTAATAAAATTGCTGCTGCTGTTATTATAATTTTATGCAAAAACTTTGCAAGTAATGATTTGAATTTTTTTTTACACTTAGACAACAAATGTAACGATCTTGAACCTCGTCTTGGAAAAAGATATTATTATATTATTAACTTTGACATCAATTATTTTGTATCAATAGTTTTATTTATTATAAAAATTTGATCATTTTTTTAAATCACCATCTCTTGACAATTAATTCAATATTAATAATTATTATAAAAAATTCCTAAAAATAATTGATTATTTTAGATTGCAGTAGTTTTAGATAATTGATATTCTCTTATAAACAGAAGCAAAAATTAATGATGTATTTATAATTCGTGAGTTCATTAGACTGTTTTAATTATTAAGCTATAGAATATTTATTTACTATTTGTCCATGAATATAATTGCGAAATCAACTATACAAATTATGGCAACTAAATATTGCGTTGCATTAATGAATTTTGTTTAGCCGTAATGAAATGAGTCACTTGATGAGCACAAAATAGCGTTACACTTTTTGAACGAGATGGAATTAAACATAATTTCGTATGTTAAAATTTCTGACTTAAACTAGATTAAGTAATTTAGTTGAAATTTCGGGTTTTTTCATAATTTTTACAACATTTCGATTCTATTTTAAAATGCGAAATGATGAATTTTGAATGGTTCCGGTAATAAAAAAGCAATTTTCGTATTTTCATTTATAAATCATTTCAGCTTCAACAGTTTTCAATAAAACATTATGCTTACTCAAGTCGTAAAGGGTGAGTCATCAAAGATGTTGGGACACAGGAAATCAATGTAACGAAGGCATCGCTAGCTGTGGAAAACTATATTTCCTTGAAATTATTTTATTATACGAGTCAAATGTGATTAGGAAGAATTTACCGACTTGCAGTGATAGATCAAGGATTCTACAATTACATGCGAGGCGAGGCGAGGCGTTTCAACCCTCGTTATATATAATGTAGACTTGCGATCACGCATCACCTCATACATTACGCCTACGTGATACGAATATTGTTCTTTCCATGTTTATGCTTATCACCAACAGCGCGACATCATTCGAAGACGTTGAAACAATTTTCCCTCCGCTAATTCAAGCTCTTGTTGACACGTATATATGCGTCTGTTTCAGCGTCTTGTCCGTTTCGCGCTTGTTTGCGTTGCTCGTGCACTAGAAACTGATACCGGGTATATTCTGATTAATAATTTTGGAACGTCTTGGCCGGACGTCCCTTGTCTAAGAGCGACTTCCCAGAAGATAAAGCTGCTGTGGGCGAGGGGAGAGCCGGAAGATGAGTCGTGCGAGGGTGGAAAAGGGAAAAGCTCGTTGACTCGCGCAGGCGCTTATATACGTGCATCGAGTCAAAGGAGCGTGTACGCGAGCGAAAGAGAAAAGTAGCAAGAGCATAAATCCCCAGCTGGAATCTGACTCATTCGGGACAGTTCCGCTGGAAGCGAGTCGAAGAAACTTGCGTCCCTACGTTGCACAAACCTAGTGATACGTGCACTACACGTATGCGCGCCCGCGCGAGCGAGAAGAGAAACGTAGCGTCGTTGCGCCCCTCAAACCATTAAACTGCGATTTCTTGATGTGACCGGGATGATACTCGGCATAACCCTCGTGTATGCGAAGAGTCGAAAAGTCGAAAACTAGGGGGGTGATCTCTCGTTGAAGGAAACCTCGGATTTTTCCATTAGTCTTCGCCGTCGAGCTTCCCTCTTTTCTCTCTCTCTCTCTCTCTCTCTCTCTCTCTCTCTCTGTCTTTCGATCTGCTGTATCCGGACGAACAATGAGTTAGCCCGTTAGAACTTAATACTGCTTTGGAAGACGATGACGCATGTAAATCAAGCTTCCTCCTTCTGCGTACTGCGGGCGAACGACATCGTATCTGGACTGCCATATATCTTTGAGCGGCTATTCTGTGTAAGATAATATCTTGCGTCAGGTATTAGATAGAGGGCGGTAACCTGTATAGGATGCACGTGGGACAAATTGCTTAAATCTACGTATATCGATGACTGTGCGCCGCTACCCATCGATTAGCCCTAGTTGCGCGCGCTTATGAAATCCGAGTTAACGCGAACTTTTTCATTTCAAACTCGGCTAATTCCCCTACGACACGTAGGATCTGCAACCGTGTGACACTGGCCTGCGCCCTGAGTCACTAATGAGAAGTTAAACGTCGAAGGAAGCGCGTTAGGAACAAAGAGGACGAGTTTACGACCTCCACGAGGACGTGCGTTTTCTCGCTCCTCTTCCTCCGTTAACGCGGCCAGTACTCAGCGGCGCTGCGGGGGCCGTATGTGCATCATTACGCACGCGCACGCTCAAGCACCATTCGCATATTCGTATAAAGAAAGTGTAAGTAATACAATGGAATTATGATAATGCGCGGGGAAAGTGCACATGTGCAGATGCGTGTGTACCCCGGGCATTACGCACGCTACGTTACACAATGCGCTAACGATTTTTCCCCCGATAAATCCGCGTTCCAGCCGCTCAGCATTCGATGAGATACTGTGAATAGCATTTGGAGCACTGGATTATGGAGTTTTGCTGTATCTCTTATTGACACGCGTTGCGACAATACGCGCACGGATCTCGCACTCGTCTCTTCGTCACGAATTTTTATTTACAGGCCCCAACGATTGATTTTTCCTGATTCTCGACAAATAATGCGTGTGTGGACCGGAGAACGACGAGACACGAGGCAGCACGACTGCGAGCTCGAATGCTTGCTTTTCATTACTTTGTAATTAACACTTGACAATTATTGTCAATGAAATTTATTGCTGACACAATTGTCGCTCCCCGCGTGCGTACTGAGCAATGAATTTTTTTTTACGAATATCACTTTGCACGGGACCTTATTTTCATCCAATCTTTCGATATTATTAACTACGTCGTAATTATTCTACTGGTGCGATTATATTTCGAACATAAGGTAAGCAGGTGATAAAATTCTTAAGTTCTTGTCACGAAATTCTATAGTTATGGCTTGCAATCACATTTATCATGCATAATTTTACCGTATTGTATTGACATATTTAACTGTTGCTGTTATTTATGCGTTATTAAAAACGCATTACATATCACGTGTATGCAAGATAATATGAATTAAACGAAAGTAATAATAAATGAATTGATAAATCTGAAAACTAAAAAACTTTTATTTGACGTGTGTGTAGGGAAAAATTTGAAATGTAAATGCTTCAATACTACAAGGTCTGTGATGACAGTAAGTGAACTGACAAATATATGATTTTAAATGCTTTTTTCTGCTTAAAGAAGAAAAGTAAATAATACATTCGTCATTATTAAAAGTATTTTCACCAGAAATTATGTGTATTTTAATAACTTATTGTTCTAACTTCTCATTATGGTAGCTAAATTAATGTAGCCCTTGAAATAAAATTTCATCCGCTGTCTAATTTTTGTCGAAGCTCATAAACAATATGCAAATTCCTTTAAAGCCTTCAACAATATGTAAATTCGTGTTTTTTATCGTGAAATATCCAAACAATGGGGTGTGACCTTCCTGCAATTTGACTGTCTTCAATTTGGGTGGGCCTTCACATAGAATTAATTTAAATTAGAATGTCGGAGTAGTCTGTTTAACTACACCATTAGAAATACTTACATTTCATACATGCCTCTAACATTATCCATAATTTTGGTCTTAACAATGCTTGACATTAAATTTCTGGCTTTCGTTTTATTGCGTCTAATCTTTTAATTTACATTATTATCTGAGCATGTACAATATAACGTAATAAGGCGTTACTGGCGGACTGCAAAATTGCACACTTCGCCATTTGGGGGGCATTTGTAAAACAATCCGCTTCAACAACCAAATTCCTTTTGCAAATTAGACAGATATTAATTAGGGTACAAATGACTCAAATCCCGCACTTGTTCGTTCGATATAAACTCATGTCGGCTGCTCCTGATTCCCTATACTTACAAACATAACAGATATGACGTCCCGTGCCAGTCTCGAATTTAAAATAGATTTGCGCTGTTGTGAAAGACATTTAATGCAACGCAGTATGCCCGTAATGACGTGCGACGTGAGCCTTGCAAATATTACGGTATATACCACTCCTTCATATTAATATCTATTTATATACTTTGTTCACATTTTATGAGTGGCGTTCGAAAAAGAAGACTTGAAGTTCTAATTCCGCATGTGAATGACATGTGAAATATAAAAACTTAAGAGCTTTTAACTGCCTAACTCTATTGAATGAACTTTTGCTTTTTATTAATTTCCTGTCTGAAAATTATTAAGCAGAATGAGTAGAAAGTGGCAAGGAAGAATGTTGATTTTGTAAATGATTCAACAAGAACAGTTTTTCAACTCGTTATATTTCGCGTGCCAATCATATTAGAAGTAGTCGAAAGTATTGTAATTTGATAGTAAAAGTTAGACGGTTAGATGAGATTGCGGGCAACAAGTTGCTTTCGATTGTACGCTACTTTAAGTCAATTATTATTATCTCTATAATTTGAATATACCACTGTTTGCAATGTAATATCCGACAGACTTTTTGAACGAGACTTGCACTGGAAAAATCAAAAATCGTTTTCAAGACCCTTCCGAGCTTACTGCAATTTCTTACTTTCAATACTTTTAATAAATCATTAAAAATGAATTTCTCAAGCTGTTCAAACCAGTATTTGACGTGATACGCATAAAACATTACAGAAGTTGTCACAAAACTGTAGAGAAAGTTATATGTGTATAAACTTTGACTTAAATAAGCTTTAACCTCTCAAAATAACTTACCCGTCATCCCACATTTCTGTAACGAAGACGCCTACAAATTTACATGGATTCAAAGCCGATGTGTTTTCTCACGATTTCTAAGCAAATTCTTGAATAAAACAAGACTTGTATAAATATTGTTTATTGGAATAAAAATCATTCCAACTTCTCAAACATAGGTGAATATTATTTTCGTCCGATGAATATTAGGCAAATAATTTTTAATTATTTTAAGGTAATTCAAATTTCGTTACGGCAGTGAATGATTATGTTGACGCACGCATATGGCAAATCAATGAATCATAAAAACATGAAAAAAGGAGATGAAAAATGAACAAGCAAAAGGACGCAATGTAAATCAATACGAATGCTCGAAACAATGGATGATAATTGTTCTCCGCCACGTACAGTCCATACAGATATCCAAAAAGTCTCGACATTCCTTTGTGGTCGCATTCCGCCTCTGAAGTCCAAAAGAAAAGCTTGCAGTAGCTTGATAACAGCTCGGCAAACGTGATTGCGTGGAATGAATGTAAAATTGGAAAACAATGCACCGAAAAGAAGTAACGGAGGAAAGAATCGTGGCATATTACAATTTTTAGAGAGAAAAAGGAAAATGACGGAAAGAAGCTACAATTTTCTGAGTTTTGGGGAATGCGGCGCGCGATGAGTATGCTCGGGGGCATCTTTTATCTTTACCTCTCTCTTCGTCTTTTACTGAAACTTACTCCCTCGTTTTCCGAAGCGTCGCGCATAGCGGAAAAAGAGGGAGATATATAGAGAGAACCCTGGCAACTTGACAAGCCTGTCTTGTCCGTTTCTTCTTGGACGCGGGCAAGTGAAACAGAGATACAGTTGAAGATAGAGCGAGCGAGTGAAAGAGAGAGAGAGAGAGGCGCCTTGCTTTGTATTTGTATGAAAACAAAGCGTTTCCTGCAAGAGAGACGTGCTCCGAGGTGACAAGCACCTCTCTCAAGGGAAGGAAGTGTGACTTTTGTGCGGACTTCAAAAGGGACACCCATACACGCTTATATCGCGCCTGTACACACGCGAGCCTATACGGTTGGAGTGTAATAGAAACATAATGACTGACGGGAGCTGAGGCGCGAACCGACATAGAGTAGTCGCGTGGGCTTTTCGTGTTAAGCGAATGCTTGCATGAAATTATGCATATACATATCAACTAGTGTTTTAGACTGAAAATTTACGTTATCCGGGTCAGCGCTTGATAATAGGTTACCTTGGAATTTTAAAACTGCATTTCGGGGAAGAAATTACGTTTTAGAATGAGTTTCTGTTTCATTTGCGATGCCTTAAATTTAATTAAGTGATCAACGTGCAAGAATAATTTTCTTTGAAAAACTATACGCCGACTTCCAAACAAAATACTAAAGCAAATGTTTGTTCTTCGACAATTATCAATACTCAGCGCAATGCAGTTAGCCGCTAACCTGCAGTAATGTAAATAAATTATAATATTAAAAGAAATGAGCGTTACTCGCTTTAAATATTACTCGTAAAATATTAATTAAAAATTATTATTCGCGGTCGTAAAAGCAAAACTACATAACGACGTATCACTATAAAGAGTCTAATCTTGTACTGATTATTTAAGTGGAGCGTAATATAGTAAACTTTTTACTGTTTCGACAAACTATGATCATATTATTTAATACAAAATTAAACGCCGTACTAATAATAAGCATAACTTAAAATGAGAATATCTTCGAGAACTTTACGATCTTGTTAAAAATTCAATATTGACTATTTTTTAGAATGACGAATTTTACCTAAAGATATTCAGCGGAGACTATTAAAAAAGAGGATCGATTCATCGAGTCATCGTTGATTATTGACGAGATGCTCACACTACTAAGGTTTTACAACTTGGTTATATAGCGACGGACATTATTCAAGATGCATTCGCAGATTCTGTATTAGCGACTACGCAATTCGGATTTTATGAGCTTCATATAATAAAAGCTATGGCTGATGCTATTTTACGAGTGGATTATAGTTTTATAATTAAAAGGAGGGATGGTATTAAATGAGGAGTTGTTGAAAAGTTGTCTCAGGGATTTTTATATTTTGCGTTCTAGTTCTGGCATTTCTTCCTTTTTATTTTACGACTTCACTCCAAGTTATTTGTTCTAACAGATGTAGCCTATCATGGCCTACTGGCTTAATTATTTATGAAACGATAATTTCCTCGTTTCCAAAGAGTTTGTAACGACGAAATTCTCTTGATTATATTTACTAGGTTATTATAGAGAGATCTGTTTTTATGCATTTTAGAAATAAAATATTTTGAAGAAACGTAATTTCTATCATTTTTTAATTCAATTCATAATTGATTACAATTATTACAATACAATACATTGAATACAATTTCACAGTGTTAAAATATAAAATCTTTCAAAATTAATTTTTAGTATATGCTTGATTTTTCTACATTAGAATATTATTTTTTAATTTAAATTTCTGAATATAAAGAGGAATTTCCGAGTATCAAAAAAGGATGTTTTTTTATAATTAAAAACTATTTTTTAAGATAAAGTTAATCTCTGAATTCTTGCTTACCTGTAAAATATATTTTTCGGTATCGAATATTTATTTTTTTAAGCTTTAAAAAATAAATTTATATGTAAAATTATAATATTATGAAAACTAGTAATGCACTTGTAAAAAATGCAGATGAAACCGATAATTTTCTAAAACAGAAAATACTAGATTGAAAATGTAAATTTAAAATTAATTTTTATGATTTGCATTATCTTTTATCGGCCCTTTTTGACTTACTATTTTAATTAATATGAGAATTACCATATTTGAATAATTAATTTGAATTTGTAATTAATATTTTCATTTTGAAAATTTATTTTCTAATAATACGAGAAACAACGTATCCACTATTTTTTATTACCGCTATATTTTTTTTAACCTGACTGTACACTACCACCTGGGATTCATTACAGGCAATCAGTATAAATGTTACATCTTTACAAAAATATAACAAACAACAATTAATTGTCGTATTTATAATTTCTATCGTCATCTGTGCTATTTATATTTCATTTTTACATAATAAAAATAAAATTTATCATTATGTTTCACAGTAAATCTTTAATTATTTACAAATTAACTTGTTTATTTTCATAAGCACTATATGTATTATAAATAATTTTAACATATATTTTGATCTTATAAGCATTTAACCAAACGCTACTGAACTCACAGAAAATATAGATAAATTATAGATATAAATGTTAATATAAATATAATACTGACTGAACGAGTTTATGTTATGCAAATGATAAGTGGGTTGAAAAAATACGATTGAAATTTCTTGCACATTGAATTTTATTATTAATATGAATTTATATTCAAAGAGTCATAATTTTAAGTATAGAATCCGCATTTCTATAAATCTGATCGTATTCACAAAATATTAATGTTAATAATGTCGAACTGATAAATTTTAAAATCATTATAAAATACCATTTTATTTTACCTGTATTAAGTTGTAAGCTACATATTAAATTTTTTTTGGCTTGTGAGCTGTTACTGATATTTATTATTAATGATTTATTCATAAATTTAATGTTACTGATGTTTATACTGATTAATATTAAAATTAAAACTCGTTCGAAGTATAATTTTTCGTCAAACGTTTTTTAATTGTTAACTTAAATTTTTAAACTTAATTATAAGTTTATTTAATTCAAATGCTGTGCTCTACATCGTTTAAATCTAGATATTATTTTTGTATCTAGAATAAGTCGTGCTCTTGGGAAATTAATTAATAAGAGAAGTGTAATACTTGTTTGTAAATTAGAAATGTGTCTTACATCAAAAGCCGATTTATATTTTCACGAGCTCACGGTCAGGCAAAGGCATTTGTACACTGTTTAAAAAACAGAATGTACCGTAGCTTATATTTTAACGTTACACGAGTATATCGGAACGTTAAATTTATGGATAAAAATAGTCGCACATACTACACCATTGTGCAGTCGCATATTTTTTCAAATCCCATGCATGTGAGTCAAGTAGCAAGAATAGCTGCAAAATATAAAAATAGTGCATTGGACAATGTGTCGTGTAGTATTTTCATTCCGTCAGCGACAAATAATACAACATGAAACTAAACTTGAGTTTACAATGGGTATAAACGTAGCCGTAACGAAAACGTATAACCTCACGTACTGGAATTCTGTTAAAGCTTCGGAAATGGTGTGCTCAAAAAATAACCACGTGCCTCATAAAAATCTTACTTATGATGTTTTTAAATTTTTTAAGTTCTACTCCTAAGATATGCCAGCTTTGCTATTTTGTAAATGTGATTAAATTTCTAGAATAAATATCACACGCCTCCACAAAAGCCCACTAAAGCAAGGTATAAGATATAATGTGATAAAAAACTCAAAACTGAAAATTAATTCTTCGTAAATAATCTATGGATTATAAGAAAGAATTCGATGTTGATAATTTTATTTTAGCACTAACTAAATGTTTCTATTGCTTTCGAATTATGTTCATATACATATTTATATATAAACACGAATTTCTGAAGCTATTTAAGCTTAAAAGGTTTTTAAAACTAAAACATACTTTGTTATATTAACAATCTTGATGTGCTAGAATTGTTTTTAAACAGTGTTTTTACTGCATCCTTAAGTTAAATATTTCCATTTATGGTCATTTTTAATAATTAAAAAATTACATAGACATTTGAATTTCTTTTAATTTTCTTTATTTATATTAGCCTTAATTAGAAAAATCTAAGCTATTCTTATTATATGAGAGCAGATGATATAACCTGTTTAGAAGTTTGTATGATTTGAGTTCGATTACAATTATGTGCACTTTCACTAATTTTTAAAAATTAGTTAAATATAAAAATTCATCTACAATTTTTTATTTGTAAGTGCCAATAAAAATAATTGTAATTAAATATTATTTTACGAAATGACTGTTTTAATGATTTTTTAGCCTATAAAGAATCTAATTGACATTGAATACGAAAAATTGCTTAATAAAGTAAATCAATCTTAATTGTGATTAAAAATGATTTTCTCGCAATGTATAATTTTTCTTACGATTATAATTATTTCCTTATATGCGTCAAAAATTTACTTCTTGTAGATACTGCTATTTTATAGTTTAGATATCTATTATAATTGAAGCAGAACTAAAGAAAATTAAAGATAAAAATAAGCGAATTATTTCATTGGTGTAATTTAGAACAATTAACATAAGATTAAATGATATGATTGACAGTTCATTTAATTAATATAAATATCGAGTTATATTACATTTACTTAATATTAATTGACTTATATATATGTGTGGTTTTATTAAATTGCATCGAGGATTTTTTCGTATTAATCGCTAATGATTAGGTTTTATGTCTAATCACATTTCAAATATGACCCATCCTACCGAGAAGAACAGAGCGCATAACACGATTTATAATATGTCTATATATAAAGCTCACTTGGATGTGTAAAAATCTGTAATTGCCTAATGAGTTCTCGTGTAATCTATACAGAGTATTTCACGTTGAAGAGCGGAAGGAAGCTGCGTCGCAGTCAGCAGCATCTCGTATTTTACAAAAATTTGCTCTCAATCGTCTTTGCTTTTAATGCACCTCGTAAAAGTCATCTCTATGTATTTGGCTGCTTGTATGCACGTATATATGTGAATCTGTCTCTGTCCCTCTCTCTTTCTTCTTAGTTCTCCTTTCTCCAATCGTCGACGTGACGATGCCATAACATCGTGCCCCCGCTTCCTAAGTAGATTACGTCTTAAGGAAAGTTTTATGATAATGCGTCAATAAAGCATGCTTGCACCCGTCTCGCTGTTGAAAAATCCTCCCTTCCGTAAGAACATAGAGGGCTGCGACGCAAAACAAAGATGAGCCCCTGAAGGGATGGAGAGTGAGGGACAGAGAGCGAGAGAGAAAGTGATAGGGGGAGGAAGGAAGGAAGTGAAGGGAGCTCACTTGGAATATATATGCAAAGCTAGGAAAGTTTTTGTCTGTTTTCTTTCCCTCTCAACTATTTCCACAGACGGTATGAAGGAATCTATAATCCAGAGTTGGTCACTGTTAAGTGCTTCGAAAGAATCGCCTTCTTTTCTTCGCGTCCTCTTATGACTGCACTTTATTTTTAATTATTCATATAAATCTTTAATGCTCTTCAAGTGTTCTCCTTGACCTTATCCTGTTTTAAATAAACTTTTAATAATACTTGAGAAGAGTTAGCATAAGACTAATGATGTAAAAATTATAGTTTTGTAATGCTATTTTCTCCGTTGAATAATTTAAAAACCTACTTGCATCACTGAATCAAGATAGGAAATGTCAGTTTGAGTAATAAACACTGATTTTTATTATCTGAAAGTATTATAATAGTATTTCTTAAAATATCTCCAAAATGCAGGAAACTTTAAACTTTTTAACACGTCTACGAATTTCTTTTATTCGATAAGTTATTTCAGAAATGTAAAGTATATGGATCTTCACGATATTGACAATAAAATAAAGTTTCATGAATTTTTGCATGTGTATATATATATATATATATATATATATATATATCCGAGTAAAATACATGTACAATCATTAATGTAATTATCAAATGCATACTAGATTTTTTAAATCAGAATATTTTTATAAAAAGAAGCAGTTATTCTTGATATCGTGAATTATAAATTTTTTGTTTCAATAGATAAGATAGTAAAAATTAAAATTTTACTTCTTAGTCCATTATTTCACGAGTTTGATATTTTTGACATTACACTTGCAGTCACGGGAAAAAATAGGGCAGTGATTTCTTACGAGTTGTATGGCACGAAGCCAAGAAAAATGAAAATAAAAAATTTACTACTCTAATTTTTCCACTTTCTTATTTTCCACGTATAAATATTGTTAAATATTTTGGTTCTGTATGATATCCAATTGTCTTACTTTATATTATTTTATATTTCTTATTTATTTTATAGCGGGAGCATAAAATACTTTGCTCAATAATTTATTTACTATTTATAAAACAATGTTTTTACATTTAGTTATATATAGTTGATTTTTTTATTTGAAAAATAATATTTCGAATGAAATTATATTTTTGAAATAATTAAAATTATTTCTAAATTAATAGTTATAATTAGTATTCATATATTAGCGAACAGTTATTGTTTAAAAAGGAAATAATGTTTATATATATATATATATATATATATATATATAAAATAAAGAATATATTATATTTATCAAGATAGTTGATACATTTACAATGTACTAATATTTTTCGTATGGAAATTTTATCAATTAATAAAGTATATAAATAAGTTTAAATGTAGCAGACAAGCAACTGGTATCAAATTATGGTAAGAATTTTCATGATTTTTAAACTGTTCGATGTAACTGCAAAAATAGTAATTGGTAGTACAATATCATTGACTGTACTTTAGTAAACTTTTTGTGTGTTTAATGAAGCGATCTCTGCAATATATCGAATAGTTCCAGCACATTTATAATTATAAGTATATGAATTATAGGTCTTTCAGAATGATTACTGAATGAATAGTTATGGCTCGTAAAAGTGAGGATATAAATTATTCTCGGTTGATTAGTAGCAACAGAATCGTTTCTATTCATTACTATGGGGAATACTACAAACTTCGGTAATATAATTATTGTTAATATATAATTATGTACTAATAAATAATATTATTTAGACCTTTAAGAGTCAATATTTGATTATGAAGAATAATACTTTTAATTCTTTCGAGTAACCTTTATTTGTAAAAATTCAAAAAGATTAAATCTCGCCCAAAGTTTAAAATTTCAACCTATGCATTCTTTTAGTTTAGGTTATACTTGTTTAAAATTGTAAGATTATTATATGGATTTTATCTTTATTATTAACACTGGATTCGTTTCTTTTATTCTTTCATCAAAAGAGTAGAATTTCTTTAAAATGAGCTAAACATCAACTTTATAATATTGATAGCAAAGAGTTTTTATTTCCAGATGATAAAAATCTCTGATTAAATTAGCTTTTATATAAGTCAATAGATCTCTATTTTTTATAATTTTTTGTTGTAGAAGTAAACAATAAACAGTTTTTATTAAATGTTTTTGTCTCACCATACAATAAAGGAAAATGTATTTCACATAAGAATGCAATAGACCGAAAAATCCTGAAGTAAATGCGCTTGCTCTTGAAAAATCCTTTACAAAACTTTCTGTCTCTCTCTCTCTCTCTCTCTCTCTCTCTCTATATATATATATATATATATCTCTTTCTCTATTTCTCAATCTCTCTTTTTATAAGCGCTGCGCGTTAAACTAGCGTTATAACACCCGACTCCTTGAAAAAGAAGTAAAAGAAAAAAAAATCATGATCGACGCGTACACATGGGCTAATCCTCTTCTCTCGCTCTCCCAAGTGATACTGCTCACCTAAGCGGCACAAGAGGATCTCGCTCACTGAACTCCCAAGTACCCAAGGTAAAGGTTTTCCCCTATCCCCGTATGGAGCATGTAGGTGTACATCGTACGTAAGATAGACACGCGATGCCGAGGGATTGACAGCGTAACTCGAGTACGAAGAGTAGTAGCACTTTCTCTCTCTCTCTCTCTCTCTCTCTCTCTCTCTCTCTCTCTCTTCGTGTCTCTGTTTCCATACGCTCGCGGCGAATTCTCTCCTTCGGTGTATAGCGAAGAGTTAAGCTCTTGGCTCTCTGTAAACTAGCATCGCGCCGCAGCAGATAGACTTACTCTCGTGCGTGTTTGCTTATTTTGTCGCAGTGCAGCGAAGCCGGTCGTTTGTCAGCGTTGGGCCTATTTATATCGGCTGTGCAGCTCTCACTTCTCTCTCTCTCTCTCTCTTCTCTCTCTCTCACTTTCTTTCTGCGTGGTGACAAATGGGCCTAGTCCCGCGGAATACCGAACGTCACGATGCATGTATTCCCAAGTCCATTCTCTGCGCTCTCTTTCGCTTGCTCGTTCTCAACTCGCTCGATCGGCGGCGGCAACCGCCCGCTGCTTCGCGCATAGCAAAGCGTACGGGCTTTATAACGCGCACGGCGCCGAACCCCGATGCAGTTTAGGCGTGACAATCCGGCAGCTGCGGATGGGCGTCGGCACGACGGCGACACGACAGGACTTATCGGAGGCGGATCCGCGATGCCGGAAACAAGACTGCAGGCTTCTTCAGCCCCTTCGGCACCCCGAGCTCCCTTGATTTTCGGCTCTGCTTCACCCTTTTCTTTTATCTTTCTCTGTGTCATCGCGCGAGGGCGAGACACCGGCAGAAACGCTCAAGAACCGTCTCACGAACGCGTTCAGCCACGACCTCGTTTCGCCTTTTCCGCGACGCATAATTTTTTTCTCTTTTTTGCGACGTCTCTCGCTCTCCGCAAGCGTTACGGCTCGGCTCTTTCGAAACTATCAGTCAGCCCTCGACTTGTGCCGCAACCTCGTGGAGAGCGAAAAGAGAGAGCGAGAGAGAACAATGAGAACGTCTTACAAATAGTACAAGCCCGTACGACAAACCGACTGCGAGCGCGTCGTACGTGTGCCCACCTATAAACAGAGAGTCTGCAGCGAGAGTTGGGAGGGAGCGAAGTGCCACTTTGCCGGCGCTTCTTTTGGTCTGACAAATTAATCCGGCGCGCTTTATCGTCGCGAAAGAGAGATGGAGAGCAGAAAGGGAGAGGGAAAAGGCTGCCGACCGACAGTGAATCACTCTTACAGAGCAAGCGAATGTGCACGCACGTATGTGCACCAACATGTAGGAGAGTGCCGATGCCACGATCGGATAACGTCACTGAAAAATACAGCTGCAGCGCTGGGGGAAAATGGACATTCCGAAAGCAAAAAGAGATGCGCGTACATGCATTGCTAGGAGCGAGAAACGGAAAGAGATGAGTTGTGCGAGTATACATTTTCAATTTAGTAATTGATAAAATATCGAAGGGCTAAATTTCCAAAACCATTGAAGTCGCGAGTAATTATCTTTTTACACAACAATGAATGCGAATGAGAACGAAATAAATGTTCCGTAACGAATATGTATTTTCAATCAAACGTGTATTCGACTCCAATACAAATAGGCGCTCCCGTACCCGTTTACAGGAGATAGCATTTTAACCACTTTAATACTATTAGTGGTTTATATCGCTGATGATAATTAAAAGGTTTTGAAAATTGAAGAGTCGATTGTAAAGCATTTGGTGAACGTGGCTGCCAGGTCTCACTGCTGGATCTCGAAAATGCTGTTTTATAAGATTTGAGTTGCACAATCGGCTTTTTATTGCGTTTTATTTTTTCACGATCCTTTCTTGCAAGAAATCGCTGTATACCGAAGAATCTCATTGTACACAAAATAGTAAGTTCTACTTCCAAGACTTTAACTCCAATTATCGTTTATTATAGACTTTATTTCACAGATGTTCCTGCTTTTATTTTTAGAAATACAGTATTATAAATACAAGCTCTTCAATTCGTATTGAAAAATGTTTTATATTTTCCAGTAATAAGAATTTCTTTAAAATCAAAGAATAATGCTTTTGCCGAATGGAGTTTTTCTTCCGACAATATGATAAATGAGATGCTTCATAAATGAGATAGTATTCTCTTTACAAATGCAAGTCAAATTGTTCCTTCGTAGTATCACAAATCTTTAAAACAATCATGCAAACAGTTTCTACTTATATATTCATAAAGTCTGCTCTTCACGAAAATTTATCGTTTCAAAAGTTTCAATAATTTAAAAAAGTGTAGACCTGCAATTCCATGACCATGACAGGAAAGGGGAGATCGTCGTCAAGAAAGGGAGAGCAAATGTTAAAAGAGCGACAAAGGGGGTTGCATCAGTACTCGGTATAAGGACGATATACAGCCATACTCTTGTAAGACGGCCGTGACGCACCGCACGATTCGAGAGAGAGAAGGAGAGAGATGAGAAAAAAATGAGAGAGAAAATAATCGAGAAAGAGAAAGACGTTGATTTATCGTCAATTTACTGTATCGGAATAAAGAAATCTGATTTCCGGGTTTAACGGTTCGGCTGTGTGTGCGCGAATTGGCATTGGTACCCAGCCAGCGAAATCGATGGAATCTTCTATGAGAGCTCAATATCTGGTTGACGCAAATTTTCACCCGTGTATTCTATGAAATATGATTGAAAATAATTAATTATGAGTCTGCTTTTCTCCTTATATTACTTCTAGGCTGTAAAATTGCGCGCCGGTATTATACTATGCAAATAACTGTAATGCGTACAAGATATTTATCTCATTAATACATGTATTGCAAGAAAAGCGCATTAGATTTATGCAGTTGAGTAAATTCTAGAAAAATTAGAAGAAGAGACAGTTTTCGTTACACCTTCATTAATAAGAAAATTAAGAAGATGGTCAAACCTAGCGATTTGAACTAGTCGCTTGCAATTTATTAACGGTATAAAAAAGGGCACATTGATTAAACGTAAAATTGGAAGTATTTATCCAATTTAATTTAATATCGATGCCCATTGGACGGTAACAAAATTTTTTGTCGACCTGATGGTATCACAATCATTAACATTTAATAATCTTGTTAAAGTTGAAATAAAAAGTAACACATTGAAATTATCTTTTATCACTGATTCCATCGTCATTATTTTAATTGGGCTGGCAATTTAAATTTAATCAATAAAGTTGTTAACGACACGCAAAACTTAATCACGAATATAATTCGTTTTCTTTAAAATCGGAAAGAAATTCTCGTTAATCAGCATCCAGTGACTTGCGGGTCTTAATGCATATTAGGTACACTCAACTTTTGACAAGTTACCCTTTTAACAAAGGAATGTACTCCACGATTTCCCGCTATGGCCAACAAAACTTAAATGCTGAAAGTCAAAATGTTTTATGGTGTCTTTTAAATGTCGTATCTACAAAATTAATCTCGAATCGTCCTTTCCTTTATGAGTTTCTTAGTTCAAATATGACCAAGCGACTTAAAATTGATGTAATCGTAAAAATGAAATACTTTATTACTATTTACGTGAATACTTAAATTGTTTATAAATTTTAATTCGAGTAAGCTTTTGTAAATGTGAAAAATTACAACTTTTATTTTTACCGCGGATATAGAAACAAGATTACCAATGGCATAAATGGAATAATCAACAATATCGCTCCATTAAATCAAATACAAGATCTCTAAAATACACCGTTGTTTACGTTAAATTACAAAAATTACAATAATTCATTTGAAAACGAGTTTCTAGTCCGAGCGCTATTTTACATTATTTGTTTATGAAACGCGTAGACAGACCCACGCACGTAAATATTACATCTATATATTTATTTATATGTATATATATTTTAATTAATTACCAAAGTTGAGTACTGGAGGAAAGACAGTCGTATATAAATTACACATTTGTGATATACTATGCAGTTTCTTAGTAAATAACTGTGATTGCTATTGAAGCAGGAAAGTTGAGAGGGATCTAGTATAGGACATCCTCCTGCGTGAATAGCCCCATTGACAAAGGGTATTCAAAAACCTGTACAATTATTTGTGACTATTGAGTAACGGCACATTACAGCAATTAACTCGTTCCTACGGCTAACGATGAGCGACTGAACAGTACCGACGATTCAACAGCGATAAAATAAATTGAATATATAAAGTTATAGAGGATATTTTAGCGTTGCTATGTCTATGAGAATTCCAGCTGTGGTAATTGTTTTTGCCATATACACTCGGGCGCAAATTTCCATGACAAATAATGTCGACGCACATTTTGTGAATAATTGAAATTTTTTCTTAAAAAAAAAAAAAAAAAAAAAAAAAAAAAAAAAAAATAGTACTTTACATTTTATCTGCAATTTTAAATCACCTTGCACGGTAATCAGCCTGAAAGTGCGGTTTTGCGCGGGCTGGCGCAAAATGTTCCCCCGCGATAAAGTTTGGATCCGTCAGACTTGAAATTTACGACACACGGACTGTGCCGCATAAGTAACAACTTTACGTAGGCGCTTTTTGGTCATGTTCTGTCATTAGTTACGCGAATTCTTTTTTAGATTGCGAATTTAAAGGCGATGGACTCTTCGAAAAGTTGCGAGCAATAAAAATGACGTAAGTTCACCAAAACCGAGACAGCTTATTGAGGGTAAGAGACAGTTCCGTTACTACTCAGCATATTCGACGTTTAAATTTATGGAATTAAAACCCGCGGAGGTAAAAATGAACAAAATTGCGTATTTGATACTATTTATATATTTATTTATGCAAATAAATAATTAATATGTTAAAAAACTATGAAATTTTATGAGACAATTTAGCGACATTCGAGAATATTGGTTGAGATAAAAAATAAGCAATTCGAAAGAACGTACCACCGACGTTCGCTATACCGTATAGATTGCGGCACTATCTTTGTACTTAATCAAAAAATGAAAAAACCTATCTAAAAAGTTAACATATTTATTATCTATAAATACACCTTTCTCTTGATAAATTGAGCTTAAAATGAAACGCAAACACTGCTGGAAAGATTATTATTAGCATGCTAAATCAAAGGAAGCTATGCGAAACGTGAAATTAAATTATTTATTCTACATTAGATATTTGCAATACCATGAAAACATGTATTGTTGCCTTTTGTAATTTTGGATTTGTACGAAACATCTTCTGCACATGTATTGAAAAACTTAAAAAGATACTCGCTCTTGTACGCTATTGCAAAGGAATAAAATAATTTATTGCTTTTTCATTGCTTATTTTATGAAAAACAGTGTTACAGCTGTAGAGAATTCCCATCGTGTAGAATAATACGCCACGAACAACTAAAACCTTTTTCTAATTATCTAACAGAAAAATTGCAGATAATTTTAACGACATCGTTAAACTTTTTTTTCTCTTATCGAATTTACGCTTTGAATTAATTTTATTATTGATGCCCTGGCTTGAGAATTTTATTTTTGTAAAATAAGCTTTCTGCTAATAGTTTTCGAGCTCACACATTGTTTGCGAACTTTAAACAATGTACTTCGAGTTAACAGTTACAACGTACTATCGGTGTAAAGGGCGTAACGACGTTCGGAGATTTCATAATTAAAAATAGTGAATTTTGCTCACGCGGTATAATATTTTGTTCGGCGAAACGAACGAAAAGCCGAAATGAATAGGTTCTTCCCCGTCGTCTGCCACATGCGCGCATACCTACGGAAAAATGCAAGACATTCCACTCTTTCTTGCTCCGATTTATAAAAAGGAAGGAATAATAAAAAAGAGATTAAAAAAGTCGGAAGCAATGTAAAGAAGTCTGCAGCGGCTTTATCCTCAGTTTGATATTTACGATTTCTTGTTCTCCCTCTGTCTCTCTCTCTTACTTTCTCACTTTCCCTCAAGCATTTTTGAACGTCATTTTGATCTTTTCATTAATATTCCGATGTACAGTGTCCCTCACCGTTTCCCTAGAGAGCTCTTATATTCGATCAGAACCGCTCTTCGATCTTTCCTCTCTTTCCTCTTTCTTTCGGTATATATGTATATTTACCGAATATATATGTATGAATACGCAAGAGGCGATGGCATAATGCTTTAGGATCTGGTATATCTCGTGTCAACTTTGGAATACTATATATACGTATATATGTTATTGCGAAGAGCCAGAGGTTTAAGTTTTCTTTTTTCCTCTATTTTACTCTGTGTTTCTTCGGGAGGCTCGCGGCTATTCGACTAAGGCATCTTCTCGAGTACGCATCTCTTGGTTGAGTGCCGAGAGAATGAGAGAGAGTGAGATAGAGTAAAAGAGAATAAGAAGGCTGCACAGAACTAAAACGTAAAACAAACGAGGAGAGGTTCTGGAGCTCTCCACAAGTGTAAGGGTCAGTCTACAATGCGCGAGTTTCTTGTGCAGTGCTTCTTGTTACTGACGTACACTCTTTGTGTTTTTGACTTTTTCTGTTTCTGATGTGCACTTGTAAAAGAGTAAATAGTACCACCAAATGTTTTTGGTCCGCAAAAAGCTTTCCTATTTCATGACAATACTGTGCTCTGTATGACAAGTGTTTTTGTTCAAGTTACAAATATCGTTTTCTTTTCGTATTTAAAATTGACTGTTTAAAATGAAGCTTTCAGTTAATCATAAAATATTTCAAAAGTTTTGTTTTTTATTGAGCAAGAAATAATTAAATACAAACATGTAAAATTTGTTATCTTATCTATGTATTTCTGACGAAATTCAATATATCAATCTAGAGATTAAGCGGCATCTGTATAATTAATTGTAAAGTCTGGTCAAACTGTGAGCATAGATATAACTTATGTTTCGTAAATAAATATAATCAATAGTTTTTATACTTTTCAGTTAAAATATGATCAATGTTTCTTAAAGTGATTCTTTGTTATAAATAAATTATTGAATTATTAAGATGAGAAATTTAATAACAATTAAATAAATAGATTATATTCAATTAAATAGCTTAATTACTTACAGAAATGATTTAGTTCAAGTCCTATTCAATTTAAATAAAATATAAAAAAAAGTAGAATGTAAGTATATCTTGCTCAGTTAATATGTAATTTATTGATTTTGACAAATTAAAAAAAATACACGGTTGATTAAATTAAAAAAGTTTTTCAAATGACCTACATATTTTAAGTCTTTGTACCAATACTTTTGCTCTGTAGTTTCATATCTTTCAAAAATGTTGACATTTTTAATTAATTAAAACTTATATACAATTTAAACAGTTTTTTTTAATGTACAAAAATATATGTATTTTCTAGTTTTTTTATTATAATTTTAAGTAGTTATTTATTAACTTAAAAGTTTGGTAATTATAAGGTTTGAATTTGTTAAATACTAATAAATCTTGCAAGTTTTTAAATTTAGATCAAATATGATAGAACTAAATTATAGCAGTAGATATTAATCTTTTAAAGAATTAAATATCATTCTAAATTGTTGAATTTTCTGTATCTACCGTTTAATAATAATTTTCATAGATATCATTCTATTTAAAGAAATAAATTGAATTTGATACTGCTTAATTTGTTATAACATTTGTTAAAAAATTGTTTTCACGTTGATAATATAATTGAATTGAATACAAAAAATAAATAAAATAAATAGTGGATACTAGTCTTACTTATAAACGTAGATATTATATTTCTAAAGCGCTTAGTTTTTTAATCAATCATTCATGAATAAATTACTGCAATTTTAATCATATTTTTAATATAATTATAATCATTAACAAGAATTGTAAAATAATTTTTTTAATGATTTAAGAAATATAATTAGAGACATTTTCTTAGATTACATATATAATGATTATATCAAATTAATCACTAATAATATTTTGTAAACTAAAGATACGCGAATATCACAAAAAATAAAAATTTTTTTATTGCTTATAAAATTAAAAAATTTTTTCAGTCACATTAAAAACAGTAATTAAATTTATTCGATAAAATTATTATTTATATTATAACATGATAAAAAGTAAGGCACTCATTCTCATTATAATTTCAAATTTTACGTAAAAGTTATTTTTTTTTTTTTTATAGCAATATATTATTCAAATATTTATTCAAAAATAAAACTGAAAATTATCTTTTTAATAATTAAACTAGTAAAGTGAAAACAACACAGAAAAGGTAAAGACAAGAAATTGTAAAAAGGAAAAGGAGTTTGATTTAGACGAATAGGCATTTACAAGGATATGTACATTGAAGCATACTAATATCACTCATTAATGCTAATTAGGCTAAGTCTGAAATATATGATTACCCAATAAATGATGATACATACTATTATTACTGAAAAATACGTTATCCGCCTAAGAAAGTCAATCACTCCTACTTTTCACTTGAGGTACTTCATGCCGCACTACATCTAGTTAAGATACTTGAATATACGTGATAAAAATCTCTGTTTAATATTATTGCCATGTAATTTTTGCCTTTAACGACTAATAGTTTGGTTTTACATTATTATATTAATGCTGTATAAACTATTCATTTATGTTATTATTAAATTTAATCACATGTTTAATATTTTTATTTATGTAGAATTGCTCGGATAAAATTGAATGATTTATGATTATCTTTAATGTTTTTGGTTTTTAATGTAATTTTTTAAATTTTCACTTTCTATTATTCATTAAAAAGATGTTTGCGTTATATCACTTACGGCATTCACTTACTTCAAAAACTAAACGATAACAGCATCTTATCACGGTTTAATTTATCATTTAGATAAAAATTTCTAAAAAATTAATTTTTACTTTTTCTACTCATTTATGCGTTGGTATCATGATAAAGACATTATGTTTTCTCCTGACAATGTTAATTAAAAACTTCAATTAATTTTTTAATTTAGTAGTATCGTTTTTAACATTTTTATAAGAATTAAACAACTTTTTAATTGATTTTTTCATTGTATTGTTATAATGAAAAATTATTTTCAAAATGAGCTTTTAAATAAATAAATTTCTAAAAATATTTAAATTATGAGAAACTTATTGTAGATTCAATTTTTAAGTTTTTTATAATGACATAACGATTAAAATAAAAAATAAATATTTATTTATTTGCAAAAGATGCATATCAATCTTTAAAAGCAATACTTTTCATATATTATACTACATCATATTAATAAAAATAAAAGTGTACTAATTTGTTTTATTAATTTCTTCCTTAAATAATTAAAAATAGACATGTATCAGATTACAATATACATTGGAAATAAAAATTAATATAACATGGAAGTTTCAAAGAAAAATTCTATTTTTCTTTGGTAGTAGAGCTATCTAGAGAAAAAAATCCTTTCAAATAATGACATGAAGTTGTAAATTTAAAGTTTCTTTTTCAACAATAAAATTAATATTTTATTGCCGTTAATCAAAGCTTACATTCAAAATGTTCAGAAATGAAGCGAAATTCATGGGAAAGTGGAAGACGAATGATCATGGTAAGTTACAAGAAATCATGTACCTAGGTATGTCAAGAAAAGTGAACACAAAAAAAGGTTAATTTATAATATCTAGTCGTTGGAAATTTTTACAAAAATACTTGTATGAAATATCCATAAACAAGTAATAATTGCCTCGACAGTGTAAGACAGTTTATACATCAGAATATTATTTTCATCGCATTTCATGAATTTTTGCATAATTTTCCCTTCTTCTCTCTCACTGCATAAATCATTTAACTTTTCTTTCTTCTTCATTTTATATATTTTACAGTATTTCAGATGATTACAGAATTTATGATGCCAATCGCCTTCCTCGTTTACACTTCTTCAAACTGGTTCTTCTTTATCATATCTCTCTTATTTTCATTATTATTAATTATTTATTATCAACATAAGTTTTTATTTTTATCGCAGCTTTTTATTATTGCTTCCGTTTCTGATATTCCTCCTCTCGTATCGACACGCCGTTTCACACTTACCTTCACCAACCTTAACGCGCAGTTAAAATCAAAACCCACTTCTGCCATGGGAAACTCCGCGAGATCGGCAATTCTACATTTTTACGAACGACCTCTGCTCCAATATGCGGCTAACGCACTGTGAAACCTAGTGATAAAAGTCTTTGGGATTGAAAACGATCGGGATGTACTACATTGCTAATCCCATTGAATTTTCTCACATTAAAACGGTCATTGTAGACGGAGCCTAGGACTGAGACAACTGGCTTTCCCCGCAAATCTGAAGAATAACTGCACGGCGCGTTCCTGCTGCGCTCGCGAACGTTGGGCTACGTTTCCCCTCCGAGAGGAGAAGAATAATAAGAGGACGAGGAGAACAACGACAACGGCATCCGAGACGAAGATGCGACGGCGGTATTCTGTATTGCGGAAGCACGAGTTGTACAGTGGTGCATCTTTCGATTCGCCGGCTCCTCACATCTCCCACTAGCGCAATAAGAGCAAACGAGAGAGCCCGAGGGGCTGCGGCCGGAGGGAGAGGGTAGACGAACCGCTCCCCGCTAACTTTGCAGTTGAACAAAGCCTGCTCGATTTATGTTATAGCCCACCAAGCCCGCGTTCGCTCGCGTTATCGACATTATCTGCTCGCCACCTACGACGCCTATATACGCCGGGCGACCGGGCGATCCGCAGACAGGAAGCTCTCGCGAACTGGAGCTTTCGTCGCTCTCGCCTCTCCTTATCGCTCCCGCTCGCACTTTCTTTCGGCTTCCCCGTCCCACTCGGGCCATATGTTTCTCTCGCTCTCGACGGAGCAATTCTCTCGAGAAGTGCCGGTTGCAAAGGGATGCGACGCCTCGCGCGAATTGATTTTCTAATTACGAAACTACCGCAGGTAACAAACAACTTGGGGATCGCAATTAAGCTCTCTTCAATTTATCGGCTTAAGGCGAGATAAATCAAGCGTTGCGCGCTAATATCGCCGCAGCGAGCTCTACGTCTGAGAGCGCGCCCGACTGGATTTCCTTGTACAACGATTATGGGCTGTCGTCGCCGCCGTCGCCGCCGCTGCAGCCGCTGCCGCCACTGTCGGAAGAGCACTAGGCGACGCGACGTGCTCGAGCGCTGAGTTATTATTGTCGCGCGGATTCTCGAGATGATGGAATGTTAAGAAATTGTAAGGAGACTCCCGGGGAAGTGTTATCGATGCGTTTTCAAACCATTTGGCTGGAGAAGTGAAGGGACTTTGATGGTTAGGTACTCGTGGGGAATTGGAATGGTTTTTTAAAGGATTAAATTACTCTCTTTCATCGTCTATCATATCTTAAATGTATTATTATCTCATGCGATTATATGTTATATTGGAATTCCAGTTTGAGCATTTTGTCGAGAACGAAATTGAGGATTGCTCTGGCTTTTTTATATTTTTAGCGGACGCGAATAATCTCCAATGAAATTTGCTCAAATATTCGCGAAAAATTAACATTAAAATCATTGCGTGTACTTTGGCAAGTAAACCTAATATATTACCTTCGTTCCCAGTCAGCATTAATTATATATGTGTGTGCACGCACATATGCATCTATATAATTCACTCGTGAAATATGAAAATTTATTAATGCGAACTGCGCCCTTTTAACGATGAATCGAATTTTCATATTCAGGTTTTTAAATAATATTAAATACAAATATTATATTCGTTATCAATCCAATTCTTCTTCGATGCCACTAACATAATCTAATATATTTTTGTGCAAATAAGTTCCATTTAGAATGCCGCGTTGCACATGTTAATTACATTCTCCAAGAAGTATTTGTAAAAAAGCTTGAGCTATACCAGAAATCTCTTAATACAGCGATTGAACAATAACTGAAGGCAATTTAGAAACTTTTCGAGAAAAAAATTATGAATGAATTGTTTATAAATGAATAATTCAACACCCTCGGGTCAGAAAAATGAATGGCCGTTATTAATAAAGGCAAGTTGATTGAATGTAACGGGTGTGATGTTGAAAATGTCTTTGCATAATAATAATGAATTACGGTCTAAAATTATTGGCAAAAGTAAATATTGATTTATCAGTACTTGGATAGAGCGCCACGAGTTTTTACACGACGCATACACTAATATTTAGCGCGTTATTATAATTAACACTTAAGCATTATAAGCCTAGTTAAGCGAGTACTGAATCCGGTGCATTAGGCACCCCTGCATCTCTAAATTACATCACGATTAACCGACTAACTGAGCCACGTCTTTTTTACCATTAACCACTGCCTAACACCCTATTTTTAAGTGCAGGTCATAACTTCGAAAACCGCGGCAACGCGCCACATTCTTAGCAGCCACCTTTCACCCCATAATTAGTTCCAGCTATTCTCATTCCCGGGCGCGGGCTTGCGCGCGCTTAATGATCTTTTTTTTCTTCTCCACTTCAAAGTAATCCCTGTTAAACAACCGCTGCCACACTTGGTAGCCCGCTTCGCTCCAGTCGAGAGGCAGCCGGAGCAAGTGAAAGAAAAAAATCCAGCCGGGGGCAATAAAAAAGGCAAAACAAAATTGCACATCCAATGGGAGCGTGAAAATCCTTTTAATATTTCTGGAGCATGGAAGGGGCGCGAAAATAACCTACAGGCCGAAGATAAAAGTGCGTGTGAGATCGCACATGCGCGATCCAACGGCCGCCGTAATGATTCGCGACTGGACGCGCACTTAAGTGCTTGCAATAACGTGATTAGACACAGTAGCCGTACACGACTCGCCGGCTCCAAGGATTAAGCGCGCCGAGTTTCTCCGGTCTTTCCCTTTTTATTCTTCTGCGACCAGCAGGATGATACGAAAGTTGTGCCGAGTACCGAGGTGGCAAATACGATCGCGCCGAGGCGCGAAAAAGTTACCATATCGGGACATCCGTTACGGGCTGCGAACACACGCAACAAGGAAATTCGATATGGAAAATCGTGCGCTCTAGTGGCTCGTTGCGTTCGCGGAGAAATTACCGATACCTAGTTGACTATTATTTTTCTGCGCATTATTCTTGAAGTTATAATATCAAGTATCCGCGGCAGAAACCACTTTCGAGGTAGTATTCGTCGGTGTCATTTATTGCTTCGCGGCATTCGAACTTGTGATATAGGCTTTATGGCTTTTGGCCTTTTTAAAAACAAGATTCATTAAAGTCCAATTTTTTTAATAATTGGCCAATGCGAGTAGTTCCTGGGAACCCTGATAAAACTGCGAGTTGTATATTTATTCTCCAACTTTCTTTGCGCCGTATTTCAAAGAACATCATTTAGTGCATCCACATAACTCTGGTACATAATCACTTTGTGGAATTAAACGTGTTCTTATTTCAGTTTCTTGAAACTGTAACACTAACTTGTCGATGAATCTTCTTTAGTGTGGCTTTAGCTACGAGTAAATTGTGATAAATTATCTAAAAATGACCACGAGTTCGTTAATCTTACGAGCGCTTGCTTGAGCCGGAATAAATTGTTTGAGCAACTTTATACTTATATAAATATTACCTTGAATTAATTATTAAGTTTTCTACGAGATGAAGACGTAAAAAATATTTACTCTCCAGAAATTAGGTGCCTACTCTTCTTCCAGCATCTTCTTTAAAAGCGCTTTTAAATTCTCCGGTGATAAAAAAAATATTCACTTACAGGAGCTCGAAAAATATATTTATGCTCGCAAAATAAAACGAATATTTGCACTGGTAGATGTGTACACGTGTTTTTTCTTCGATATAAGTACATCCATTTAGATCGAGGCTTCGATTTCACTTCAAACTGTACAGATTCGTTAAAAAAGGTACAAGTCCCTTGAACTCTTACAGCTTTCTTAAACGAACTTAAGCGCTTGCGCTCATCACGTTCGTACGGAAACGGTTTCGAGCCTCGTTACTCGATCTGGCTATGTTGTTCGAATGGTACATCGAAAACGCGTACCGATACCTACAATTTAAGCTTAAATAATCCTGCAGCGAAGACGCAATTACATCGAAGCATACATCAAAGTCCTGCTGAAAAGTCGGTACGCGTTCTTCCACCTTAGGCAGTTCCTCTCTGCCCGGGTCCGGGCGACGCTCCGACAACGACGCGGGTACCGTATCCCCGAAGCATAATTTTGTCGTCCTTGTCGCCGCCGTCGACTTGCGTGCGGTCGTTACGAGTCTCCGCAAAACTCGCGGATTCATCGCGTCCGATTGAGAGAAAAAATAAAAAGTTCGCCGGAGGAGGTGGGGGAACTCTCTGCGCCCTGATCAAGTGGACAAGGACTCCCGGGGTGGCGCATTGCGCGCTTCATGTGTATTGCCCAGCGGTGGTGATGGTGGTTGTGCAGCATAAAATACGCCGCCGCGGCGGCACGTCGAACGAAGGCGATATTGTACAGCGAGTAATAGCCGCGCGTTACGTGTGTAAAACATATTCGGTTCGCATACGCTTAATGATAATGGGCTGCGGTTGCATGTAATATGCACGGGAGGCGACACTCGGGAACACGCGATGCACGCGCTGTCGGGGGAGGGATAGGTATTTAATTTTGCAAAATTTGTTTTATTAAGGAGTTTCACCTGCTGCAATTTAGTCAAATCAATAGCTGCTTGAAAACAGGTAAGAAATCGATGTTACATCGATGCGAGTCTTGGGCTCCGCGCATTTCCATAAACTGACTACTAGCCTCTTGCATAAATAAACGGTTAATTTATTAAATTGACAAATAAACAGAGCGATAGGTAACTAAGTGTAAAATATAACAATATTTCAGTATTCGAAAGGGACTTTCATTAAAATATTTATGTACAATTTTGTAACTGTCATAAATAATAGAAGCACTTTTAATTTGCTTTTTTTATTCAAAGTTCTAAAGAGATGTACTGCGCACGAGTACTGTGCTATTTGGACTCGACAAAAATTTTTATATTAGTCAAAAGTCGGTGCTCGTCAATAAATACTCTTACTAGTAATAAATAATCATGAGTTAAGAGTTGCACTTACTTTTTTTATTATTGCTATTGACCAATGAACGCTATTTATGAATAACTTGGCTGGTTTATTAAATAGTAAATGATAGATATTAAGCAAAAATCTTTAAATTATTTTTAGTTGCCTATGGTTTTAATGAAGTAGAGAAAAAATAAACATCTTAATTAATCTTTAAATGTAATAATAATTTAATATGTTAAATGATATATGATCTAAAATTTATTACATTTTTATTTAACAGATCATATTTTATATCTTTTTTATTACCAGTATTAAATTAATAAAAAGTGTTTAAAGAAATTTTAGAAATATATATTATATATATATTTCTGTATGCTTCCGATTATTTTAATAAATTAATATTTTACATGTATCGTGTTATTCAATAACAGTTATTATACAGAGATTTCAAAAAGTATCGAAGCATTTAAAAATAAATAATATGAAATCGCATATAAATATTAATACCGTTATAATAAAAATATAGTAACTTTATTATAAGAATAAGTAGGTACTCCAATTTTTCATTCAATACCGTTATTTTCCCTATAAACTATCTTTATCGTTCATTTTTTTGTACGAAAATTATGAATGTAAAATAGAAAAAGCGTTTAGGATTTAATGAATGTTATTCTAGAATTAAACGTTCCGGGTGCATAAAAATGATTCGACCTCACGTTAATGGATATACGAAGCAAATATTCTGATAAATATTATGATTGAAAATATCTTTTTTACGAGGACACTTTTTTCGAGGAAGATTATCCTTGAAAAATTTTTATGACTTCTTTATTATTACTGAAAACAGAAAAACTGATATAAAAACATTTAAGGTAAAAAAAGTTTGAATAAAGTTAATCAAATAACTTAAAAAATATCTATACATATATTCCCTTTTATTATACGATTCTGTTGGTCTTTTATATACATACTTTTCAAAGATCACGAAAATGAAAGCTTTTTTCGTTATTTTATGTTAACTTGTATTCTAAACATCTTTATTTCATTCCCGAAGTTATAAATCTTTTATAACTTGATCAAATACTATTAATAAGTCAATTTCAGATAGAAATGTGTTTAAAGTAGAAAAGTTTCCATAGTATATATAAAGTTTAGTATGTAACAGGTAGACGGAATGTTAAAAAAAAAAAAATTAATAAAGTTTACATAGAGAATATATATTAATATTAATGTCATATTATGAATTCACATAGCATTAAATTAAAATGTTGTAATCCTAGAATTAAAAGAATTTAGAATTTACCTCTGAAATATTGAACATTTTAAGCGCGTCAAACTATTTCATACTAATACTTTATACTCGTTTATTTATTTTTTTTATTAAAGACAGTGAACCCTTATTATTATATTTCACATAGATTACTAGACGATGGAATGTCATGAACGATACGTGCTATTTAAAATTTTTTAACTTAAAATTTCAAACTTCCTGTTTAAAATTCTGTTCGAACTTGTTGTACGACTTTATATTATATCGGAAATTCTGAACTCTGGGATTTATATTCTAGATATTCTGGCGATCGTTGGAAGAGTCATAGAAAAAAGTTATCCAAAAGTTAGTTCTCATATATCTATACATTAACCCCACTTAAAACTCTTTTATTTTGAATTAATAAACTTTTAAAACTCGGTAAATTAACAATACATAAAAATTTCCGTAATTATGAAAAATATTTTCACATTTTAAAATACTTATCTGGTAGTTTAGTTGAGAAAGTGACAAGGTAAATGAGCACCGTATCTCGTGCTGATATTATCATACACTTAAACAAAATTACAAGTTAGTAAAAAATTAGTTTTAATTTACGTGATTTTATCAGAGATTTATCGAGCTCAAGAATCATCTAAAAGAGAATATTTTCGTAATTTTCTTCTCATTTTATGTAAATACATTTATAATATCGAGAATCGCGTTACAAATCTGATTGTTTCGTAATACTTAATATAACCGTAACGAGTATCACACAGTTTAATCACATGTCCGCAACGAGGAGAGACTTTATATCGTTACGATAATATCTCGAGTCACAGGTAATTGCATTCCGTACGTAATGACACTTACCGTGCCGAGTAAAAAATGAAATTGTATGGGAACTCGTATTAACGACGAATTACGCCTTTCCACGATACGTAGCGAAGCGGCTGGTGCTGAAAAAAGAGTTATTCACATGGAAATTTAGAAAGTGGAGGAAAAAACGCAGGGGATAGTGAAGCTGAGTAGCCGAGGAAGAGTGGCGGAGTGTATTACAACGTAGCCATGCGTACACATGTACGCACACACAGGATTGAAGCGGTGAGTCGAGGGGTTTATTTGAGGAACGTGCTGCGAGGACATCCTAAGAAGCTTTTCGGGTAAAAATAGCGGAAATTGCATCTCTCCGGGCTCGCGCACCGACGGGGATGAAGTCGTGTCGCAGCCTGTACGTGACAGTCTTGCGAGGAAGCTATAAGAAGGGTGTGGAAGTCGGTGCGAGAGTGACGGGGAAGCAAGTCCAAGACACCTACGATTCCTCCTCCTCCTTCTCCTCCTTCTTATCTTCCGCTTCTTCATCATGTGCAATACACGGAAGCACCGGTAGTACTTTGCGATCCTCCTACCGATGACAGCTATAACTGAGCGTGATAGTGGACGCACTTGACAATAATAATTTCCTTCTCCCACCAGTCGAATTACTAAATCTATTGTGACGCCATGATTGTATGTTAGGATATTTTACTGCTCTACGTGTTTGGCTTCCTGATTGTCCCCACTGCACTTCTTCTTCCTTGTCACTTTCTTTGCCTTTTCACGTGTACCACATTCACTTATGTACGATAGGTTTTATTGTCGCTCGGTAAACTCTTAGTTGTTGGTAAGATCCTCTCCTCGCCTCTCTCTCTCTCTCTCTCTCTTTCTCTTTCGTTTAATGGCTGTGGTCGCGGCACGCGGACCAAGATTTTTACAACGTGTAGATTGTTATCTTTCGTTTTACCGACACGATGGTGATATAGTGGCGTGTTTTCTCGACTTTTCCTAATACGCTAAATTTACAAGATTTATATTTCCTTAAAGCATGCCATTTTGTAATATACTCCGTGGGATGGATATTTTATAGCTTGTATGTCCGAGTGCGATGTAGCTTCTTCAGAGAGGAAGTGTTCAGACGATGAGTAGCATTTTTTCGTAAAAACTCGTTATACGAGCGCACTTAGATGTCCCGAAAATTACGAAAAGCAAGTCTTTGATTTCCGCCTAGTACATAGGACAAAGTCGACTGACTCGGAACTTTTAAACTGTAAAGTAAAACTTGGTTTATTGAAACATTATTTTGTCAGTGAGAGATGGCTTCCATACAAAATAGCTAAATTTATTACGTGAATTATTATTTGATGTATTATAGTTTCATTTTCAGTTAAGTTTACTATTAAATTTAATTTAGTATCATTTTTCACATTTACATATACATAAATTAACTATTTTCCGAGAGAGCGAACGGTTTTTTTATATAATGAGTAAACTAGAATAGTGTGGAACACTAATTTCGCTTTAAATGGAAAAACAGCTTTTGTGAACGAAAATTATCATATTTTTTGACTGCGTATATATATATTTTTTTATTACAAATTAACACGTGATGCAATTACGGATTAATATCAAGTCATGTTGTACGTTGCGCATAAGTAATTCAAATTCGAACTTATTAGGAATACTTATTTTGTTTATTCTGTGAGTTGTGTTCTCTTGTTAAAAGTAAGTAAAATAGCATTTGACATTGCGCGCTCAAATTTTCACTCAATCTTCAGCAGAAAAGAAAACACCCACTAATCTACATCCTTCAATCTTGTCTAATCTCTTCATAAAAAAATATTTTGTCAGAAGACCTCACGAGGCTTTCACAGAATCAGTTTTCAGGCCGTAGTCGATAAGCCCTGCGTGTAAAACTTGCGTGCTCTTCTTCTAGTTTACGTATTTTCTTTTCGACTTGGCGCATTTGAAAATGGCCATCACACTTTATCGCTGAAAAAGCAATCGTCGAAACCAATTTTTTCGCGGAATATAATCTATACGAAAACATTTATTTCCCAGAGCGACTATTGAACTGTATTCGAAATCACATCGAGGAATATTTTCACATACAGGTAGAGAAATAGACTTCCACCCTATTTAACAAAGTAGTGGGCAAACATCGAGAGCGGCTTTACCTTCTTTATCGCAATAAGGCTTATCTAGCGTGAAATATTGACAGGGGCACGGTTGCCTTATCCGCGCCCGAGTATTTCCAGTGTCAGATGCATGTTTTACGTACGTCCGATGCAGGAGACAGCTTTCACCTTCGTATGGTTCGGCGAACCATGTGTATATAATAATATATATAATGAAGTATAGAAATCGGAAGAGAGAATAGATGCCTAAGCGACGAAAAAATTTATAGCTGTATTTGTTATTCATAGGATGATGCATTTCTTCGGATTGTTCTGGGGTACGTTTCGAAAATAAAGTTTTTTGAAGTTCATCAAAAATAAAATATATCAAGAGGGTATTTAAACTGCTTTTTTATCATTTTCTGTCTCAAACGCATACACAATGCAAACTGGATTCCATATTTCCGCTTTCTATTCCGGTTCTATAAAACATTTGAAATCTGCCGAGATGACAGTTTACTGTTCTGGTTTTTCAAACGTCAATATGAATTTCATAAATTATACTAAGTCCATTCTGAATCGGTACTTCATTTTTACTTCATATTTAATTCAACAGAGTATATTTGTCTGGATTTCTAATCGAACTCAGTAAATCTCAAGCTTTTTTTGAAACAGGTGATTTAAAATTTCCTTCATATTCCTATTCATACTATCAATGAAATCTTCTATTTCTTGGCATTGAACAGTACAAAAAGAACTAAATATGATACGCAATCTTTTATCCGCGCATGCACATGTGCACGCGTACACGCATTCATACGTGTAAGGAATGCCAATTTTTTTAAAGACATTACTCGGCACAAATGCGCGGGCATTCCATGAAGCTAAACATCGTGGGAGATTTTCCAATTTATTGAAAAACATTAATCAGTAATTTCCTTATGACGCATTAAAATACGAGCGCCTGCAAAAGATCGCACAAATAATCCACGCTTCCGAGCCTAACAAATGACCGAAGCAATAAGGGGAGCATACACAGGATGGTATGAAACGAGACGCAAAAAACCGTTAAAAAATGAAAAACCACGTTGAAAAAAAAGCAAAACAGAGGAACTTTTCTAGAGTACTCGCGGGCCTCACAACGGAAGGACTATGTTTCCCGGCTTAATTTCGCTAATGGCTTTGAATTGCAGCAGCCGACATCATCCCACCCGACCCTTTATCCATCTTGTTCTCTTTCACTCTGGTCGGTTGTACGCATTTTCGATCTCATTCTACACGGTCAAGCCAACTAATGTATATCGGTTGAGAAATTTGGGAATTAAAGTGGTAGGTAACTCTTGCGAGTTCCCTTTTAATGCGCCTAATTACGTGATTACGTTCGGCGGCAGGAGTGGGGAGTATACGTAAAAGGCTCATTCCCGCGCGTGAGCTTTGTTCTCTTCTAAGTTTTGTTTTTCTTCTTTCTCTGCTCCTTAAAGAGCACGGGAGAAGATTGCCGAGTGCTGCTAAGGAAGACAGAAAAAGCGCCGCGAAAGAAAAGACGCGAGAGGGAGAACAGTAGTCTGTGCTTCTGAGTGTGTGCGTGCGTACTTGTGCGTTTGTATGCGCGCGTCAGAGACAGGAATGAGAATCGATGAAGGGACGCGACTTTGAGCGGGGTCACAAAATTAAGAGAAAAGGGCCAAATTAAATAATCAATTTACGAGGCAGCAGGAGCAGTCTCGGCGGTTATCAGTGCAAAAAAGAAAAATGGGGTAAAGGAATGAAGAGGAGTAGGGTAGTAAATGAGATAGTGTTAGAATAAGTTGTCGTACCCCACGCAGCATGTAAGTAATTGCAATAAAGTACGTTCTTAAAAAGCTCAAAAATTGGATTAAGGACTAAATTGTCTGACCATTGAACGTTATGTTCGACACGTCGCTAGCAGCTGCCTTCACTTTATTCTTGCTCTTTTCTCGTTTTCTCCGCTAAAGAGTGCTTTGAAGGAGCCGTTGATTTTGCGAGATGCATATCGCAAGATAATGCGCCGATTGCGCGAGAAAGCGTCAATTCATCGCGCGTCGACTCCGGGAACGCGCCTTAGACACTAATTAAATCAGAAATCGTGCAACGCGAATAGCGGATTAAGAAATGCATCTCCAAGAGGAGAAGGTCAATCGGCGCGTGTTCGTTTATACTTGATTTAATGCTTCGATTTAACGACAAGCTATCTTACCGACACCGAATAAAAGTAAGAACGTTTACTGGGTGATGAATGAGCTCTAGAAGTGTTATTTAAATTCAACATCGGGTAACAACTTTCCTTTCGTAAATATACATTTTTTATTCCTCAATAGACATTTATTAATTTATATTACACACTTATTAAACCGTTTACACCTAAGCTTTTGGCCACTTTTACTTCGATTTTTTATTGGTCATTAACAAACATTATGTTGTGATAAATTTCTTTGAAGTATAAAAGCAAAGCTAAGTGTAGTTTACTAAATTATGTTTTCTAAATCAGCCTTTATGAAAGCGCATTAACGTTCACCCAAATTAAAAGTTATGCAGAGAAATCTCACGGGTCAATGTAGATGGAAATTTTAAGCTTTTCGAATTTCGAATTTGCATCGACTTTCGCGTTCGAAAATAAAAGCAATCAAACCGATATTTATATTTAACTCAGTTAATTAAGCTATAAATACAAAAATCAGACAACAGATGGCATTTAATCAAACGCACTTGTAATGAGACTAATTTTTAAGCAGACCGTAAGATTAATTTTTTTCAATTTAGGCGATTATTGCATGGATTTATCTTTAAATTGAAAAACGCCTAGTACTTCCCTGGCAAACGTATATTATTGCTTTATTTTAGCAATTAATTAATCGCGAACACAATGTCGATAAACTAATTAAAGATAAGGGAAAAGCCGGGCAATTGTAGTCATCTAGTGTGTTGTCAAAGGTATTTTATTACCCGGGACGTCGAAGGTAACGTGGGTCTGCACATCCTTCCCGAATATTGTTTTACCGGTGCGCTCGCGCAATTATCGAAGACTTTGCCAGCAATTAAAAGAGCTCACGCATAAGCCGATGATGTACAACTTTATCGCAAGTCTCTTTAAACTCATTGTCAGATATTTATTGAACAGGTAATTCCTTATTATACAGTGCAGCGCTTATTACCTCGTCCTCAACAACAAGATAATGCACATCTCATCTCTCCGCGTAATTTCCTTCCATATTCTCGCTCGCATACGTGCAGTTGCATACACGGGGGGATTTTTTTGGTGCCGTCGGGTCCGGGATATTGTACCGCCGTAAATTTCGAGGTTATACACACGCGGCTTCTCTCTGCTGCTGCTCGGACCGGCGTATGTAACTGTATTAACCCTTGCGACCACGATAAATCGGAGCGTCGATTATTCCCTCCTATTTTCCTCTCCGTCTCTGTCTCCGGCTCTTTCTCTCTCCTTCTGTCTCGTCCTCTTTATAGCACGCGCTGCTATAGAGAGAACTTCATTACCGCTTCGTTCGTTCTTGCATAAACCATTTAACTCGAACTTCGCGGTTTCTGGGCGGAGTCAACGCCTCACACTAAATCTACCTTTCTCACTCATTCACTCACACTCTCCATCTCTCGATCTATATATCGAGAAAGGAAACAGCGAGTGCGAGTGCACGCGCCCAAGAGAGAAAGAGAGAAGGACTTCCCCTACAGACTCCTAAGATTTACGTACTCGCGAGCGAACCAGGCGTTACCTAGTTAGCGCTTAAACTAAATCATCGATACATAAGGAGGATTCACATTCCCGCTAAGTCGTTACACGATCGGTGTATCGCTTGGCTACACCGGAGAATACGTGCTGTAGGCGCCAGCTTACGCTATGTGTTAGAAAGGGGATAGGACGGGACACGGATAGCCGGAAAAATTACTTTAGAGCCCTAGTATCTTTGGAAGTGACTCGATATTGAGAAATTAGTTTCTACTTTAAAGACCAGCACGATAGTGCTGAAGATTGTAGCGATGCAAAGTTAATTAAGTTTTTTAATCATAAAGCTGTCATTCAGTTTTCTTATTAATTTATATTTCTAGTCGACTTTGAATCTTACAGTTGTGAAGTTTAAATGTAAAACTTCTTCATTTCTTCAAATTTCTATCTAATTATTATTATAATTGGAGGGGGAAAAGTTTAATTAAAAATCCGCGTCCGAATCGCGCGTCACAAGGCTTACGGAAATATATGCACAGAAATTTATTGTGAGAATAATAGGGTGATTATGTAATAAATAGCCGTTAGAAAGAGTTATATGGTAATTACCGTCAAAGAATATCATTGTAGTTGTAAATACCAGAAAAGCGCATTTTGAAAGCCAACCCGGCTAATTACAATATTTCTCAACGACATTTTTTTCGCGGTCTTGTTGATTTATTTGTCCTTTCATTCATTTGCAAATAATACGATTTCGTAGTTGCAGCTCTGCACGCTTCGTTTCATTTAGAAATTGCGTGGTATTCTTCGTATCGAAAAACTGTCGGCTTCACGGGAGATCATGGCCGCGCTGCTGGTTTGTTCCTCCCCGGAATGGAGTTAATTTTGTAAAGAGAGCTAAAGTTGGTGTGAGACAACTGATTGACGCAGAAATTCTCTGCCCTGTCTTGAAATAACTGCGATATTAGAGTCGTGCTCAGAATTAAATCTATTATTTCCTTAAATGTTTATATTGGCTTAATGTCAGTTGTACCAATGGGTTAAACTTAACAGGAATTTCACTGTTTTACAATTGCTGTGCTTTAATAAACGCCATGATATTATATTCCGTGCTAAGGAAATGCATTTATAAACAAGTGCCCGTTCCGACAAAGTTAGACACCTTTACTTCATTATTTATACACATGTTTGGAAAGCATATCCATCCATTCAATTAGCCGAATACCCTTTCCTGAAAACCCAAGATTATTAAAATGAACAATAATGGAAATTAATTGATTCGGTTTCAGGTATGATATATGTACATATACATGCGTGCATTACAAAAATAATATTCGTTCGGGTCACTTGCTATTACATATTGATTTGCTTTGGCTCAATACAGAAAGCCCGAGTGCATTAATTATCAAGACTTATCATTTCTTTGCGTTCGCTGGCAATCATAATTTGACGTGATAATCTCAAGGAAAATAAGTCGGCGGAGCTTAAAGAGCCGAGCACGGAAGTCTCACAAACTGAGTGATAAAGCATGACTAATAAAGAAAAAAGCCTGGAGGAATTGAGAAGGAGAGGCTTTGGAGTGGCGCACAAGAGGCAGCGACCGCCCTAACTATGTAAGAAGCCGCGAAGGACATATTCCCTGAAAATCCTTACAACTCCAGACGATCAAGGCAAGGCCTCGACAAGGGAAAGCGGGATGAAGCTCAGAGCCGAGATTCAGCTCCTTTCCTTGCGACCCTGTATTGCGTGTTCCTTTCGTTGTACACCTACGCTTATTCTTACACGCACGCACACGCATACGCGGTTGCGCACGCATTTAAATACATGCGCACCTACGCACACACGGGCACGTCAAGTGGAGTAGAGCGCACTAGAGTGAGCTCAATGTAAGGCAGGCGTAGTGATGCCTTAACGGGAAATCGAAGTCGCTTACCATAAAGTCTCCCTAAAGCCAAAGCTCCGAATCATTCCGCGCGCTTGAGTGACTGCGCTTTCTCTCTCTCTCTCTCTCTCTCTCTCTCTCTCTACTTATCGCAAGCACGTTTCACCTAGAGATGCGCTTACGAGGCCTTTTTTCCCCGTTCTTTCGCGGAATGACGACGAGTCCTTCACGACTTCATAGGATTGAAAAAGATGTCCCGGGACTTGAAGAGGCGCGACTTCTACAAGGTATGAGATGCATCGAATTTCGATATATCCACTCTCTTGTCGTGTATTGAATGGATTTAGATATTTCAGCGGGTAAGTGCGCGGAGTTAACGAAAGTCGGCAGACACTTCTTCGTCGGAGTCGCTTTTACTTCCCTTTGCGTTTCATTTCTTATTCTGGTTTTTCTTTTCACTTAAGGAGTGAGAGTATGGAGAGTTCAGGCGATAAATGCAATTATCCACACGCACGAGCAGGAGGCGAGGCGAAATCAGAGAGGACTATTTATTGTTGGCTGGGTATCTATGCTTCTTCTTATGCCTCCATTTCTTCGGGCTTTTTAGAGATTAATAATATTATTAAAGTGCTCCGGAGGAAATGTACGTACATGGGTATTCACGGAGAAGTTCCTTTTTCTTATAATAATACGAGAAATAAAAATTGGAAAATGATCAATTTTGAAAAATAATATCCTTCGAATCGACTAATATTTTGCAAATAATCAATTTCGTATATTAAGCTTTTACTTAAGAGTTATTGAGACGTTATTGCACTTTATTACGAACATGAAAAAAAAAAATTATTAATTGCGTAATAGAATTTCTTTACCTCGTGCATTCGTATTTTTTCTATTGTAAAAAATATGACGAATAGTAATTCTACTTCAAAAAATAATTTTATTTTCACTTTTTTCACGTTAAGAAATTGTAAAATTTTCGAAAATCGTGGAACTTGATATATATTTTAAGATTTTCAGTGAAAATTTTGATTTTATGATACTCAAAAATTTATTGTCAGTAAAATTCTCTATAATTTTTCGTGCACAATAAATAAATGAAATTGTGAAGTTAAAAATAAATTAATTTTTCATACAAAGTACAAATGTAGAAAGTATTAGTAGAGTGGACTGATTTAAATATTCTAAAAAGCTGTTATTCCCACTCCTTTATACCCTTTAAATGTCTTCTTTATATGATCGTTGTAAGCTTTTATAGGTGCAGGGAAGAAAAATTAAACTAAAGTAATTTGAATTTATAAACTTATATATTGTTGCAAAAACTTGTTAATTTGTCACGGAAATAGTAATTGAGATAATGGGAATATGAAAAAATAAAAAGAGCAAAAACTAGTCAATATCTGTTACTCAGGGCTTGTAATGTGAAATGTCATATAATTAAGTTTCCAAAATAAATAAAGCAGAAGAAGTAAATATTTGTGTCGGTAAAAATGCGTTTCCCACCATCGAAAGTAGAGAAAATAAATCGCTGAGAATTCGATTAACGAAGATTTGATAAGATGAATGTATAATCTCTAAAAGAGAACTCGAATAAAGTTTTTAACGAATGAGAAGGAAGTGAAAAAAGGCGTATAAAGAAGGGAAAATAAATAAGTGAAGAAATTGTGAATATGTAATGAAAGCGAGCGAAGACTCGCGCGTAAATCCGTGCGTAATAAGCCAGGTACTAGTCAGGATCTCGCGCCAATACTTTTCAGTGCGACTGGCATATGGTACTTATATGGAAGCACGTGCGCGTGATGAGAGGACCATGTAGAATCAGAGCAGTAAATACTTCGAGCCTGAGCCTGACAAGATCTTCCTGCGGATTGCATTTGCTTTACTAACATTTCTGGCCCCAGTCTACCGGAAACTTCGCTTAATTTAAATCGATTGACATGGCGCTCGCGCGCGTCTGCGCGTAACTATCTGTCTCTTTCTCGCGCGAGAAGAAGGGTGAGAGAGAGAGAGAGAAAGAGAAATGCTTCACAGACAGAAAATACTTCGGCGCCTAAGATTATGAAAGTCAGCTCTGATTACTCAGCGTGTTTTCGACTTTTCTCGAAGATGGATTTTGTGTACACGACAGGAGACTTTATTAAAACTGTAACTGCGGCGCTAATACCACTGGATTGTAAATAATTATAAAATATTTTGCTTTGCTGTTATCATTTGAAGTGCAAGAAATTGCGAATGCAACATAAATATTTATTTGCTCACTGTACGGTGAACAATGTAATTTCACAAACTTGATTTTCAGATGCTTTATTGCGATTTTTTGATCAAATACTTTCCGCGAATAAACTTTAATTTTTTTTTTTACAACTCAATCAATATTTGTTTCTATAATAAGTTTTCATCGATTCTTCCTGATCCCGTACTAAATAGAATAATTGCAAAATATAATATCGGATACTTTAATACAAATGATATAAAGATCTTCGAAGGAGTCAGAAAAATATTTTATTTAAATATTTAATAAACAAATTTATTTAGAAATATTATTTGGTTTAATTACTTTTTGTCCTGCTTTTATTATTATAAACATGATTTTATTTAAAATAAATACGAACTCAGCAGTACCCATGATAATACAACGAACTTTTTTTATTTACCATGTTTATTTTCATATTTCAAAAGCTGTAATTTAATTTAAAATTTATCTCACAATGTCCATACAATTTTTTTAATACTTTAATAATCGTCGCGATAAAGTAATCTAAAAATTATTAAATAAAAAAAAACTTATTCCTCTACGATATTTTGCGTTGAGTCAATTAAATAATAATCATTATGTTGATGGCTTACTCAGCAACGTTGACGTTGAAAAAATACAATAAATCATTATTTATGGTTTAAGTGTACCTACATCGTCTACAAATTATACACTGCATATTGTTCTTCGTCATCCAACGCTTAATCATTTCGTTTCATAAATAATCCACGAATTCTTTTTACTCCGCCTTGCCTCATCAATGAGGCGCATACCGTCGTAATGATAGCGTTATTCGGCGATGGCATAAATTTCGTAATTTCGCGAAAAAGGAAACCTGTTTTCAGCTACACGAATTATACAATCCCAGGTGAAGCTGCGATAAGAGAGTGGCGTAGCGCGCAAAGCTTAGCAAAGCGGGTTCCACCGCGGCGGTCGAAAAACATGGGCGGACCGATAAGCGCTACTTGGCCGACGTCCTGTTTTAACCCAGAAAGTCGTGATTTCGCGCTCAAAATTGAAAATTTACGACCCACTTTTCGCCAAGCACGCGCGCAAGCACATGCTACATTAGGCAAAAGCCCAGCCAGCGTCGTGGCCCCTCGGCTTAAATACACATCCAGGGAGAGAAAGGGAGAGAGAGAGAGAGAGAGAGCGTGAGATCGAGATCGGGATGGAGGGGCGGGAAAGGTCGTGGGATTGAGAATCGGGCACAGAGGCGAAACAAGCACCAGGAGTCTCGCGAGGGATATGGAACTTGCTCCGTTTATTTACATAGCATTTCGTAGGTGGCCGCAAAGTACCGATTTGCATGCGATCGATGCCTAAAGCTCGGCGTGAACGTTTCTCCGCTGGTGAAACAATCGAATTTCGATTTACTTGAAACGAAAAGCCGAGCTTTCCCACCTCTCTCTCTCTCTCTCTCTCTCTCTCTTTCTCTCTTGTCGTACTTCTCGCAAATACGTACGTATATGTATACGCGCTTGATCTCCGTCTCATTCCTCCTGCGCTTTCGTCTATATGGACGAACGAACAAGCGAACGATCCTTTCCATTACAACGCGACAATAGTATCACACTTTGACGCGCTTAGCCGGAGCTCTCGAACGCGTTTTAGATTCCCTTTTCTGCACTTGTACACGCGTATATCTATATTCGCACGCATCACTACTGCGGATCTTCCGCAGTATCCTCTCTCCTCTCTCTCTCTTACTGTTTTGCTCTTTATCCTTCGTCTGACGCATTTCGCGAACCCATTGTTCCCCCCGAAGGGTTATCCCCGCTGCTGCCTCCTCCATCTCGTCTGAAGTGCTGCACATTCAAGAGTCGCCGTCGACTACGCAATGGCAATCGCGCCATAGCTCCTGATAGGCAAGCTGCCTATACCTACAGTCAGTGCACGCACACACCGACAAAGCCCTTGAAAATCGTATCACAGCCTAAACTGGGCACACGTACACTGGCTGTCCCATAGATAACGCACACGCCGGGCTGAATATACGTGCAGCGCCAGAGGGTCGCTGTGTCAGTTATGCGCATACACGCGTAGGTATTATTCGTACCTCTATTCCGGGCATGCCTTGGATGCATCGCTCGATCGGTCCGCTATGCCGCGCACCTCTGCGCTTTCGACGTGTCTCGGGCCTCTATTATGTCGCGGAGATTCCAAATTCCCGAAGACCCATCGAGCGTCGATGACCCTTGAAGGCTCACCGCTTCTCTCTCTCTCTCTCTCTCTCGCTCCATCTATTTGTCTAACTCTGCCTCTGTCTCGCTGTGCGGTGCCAGAGATCGTCGAGAGCGCGTGTTCGAGGAAAGCTCGTATCCAGCAGTGGCGTAAGCTTGGGCCCGGTGCCAGTGCCCTGTCACCCTCGACGACGTATTTATTAAACATCGCTTGCGCGTCAGTGGCAGCGCTACCTACTTCGCTCGACGGCGGGCTTTTCTATATTCAGTTCGAGCTCGATCAAGTTAACTCGGACAATGAATGGCTGACCCGAAATGTCTGGACGGAGAACAAAGCAACGAGACGCGACAATCGGTGCTCGCGATCGCCGTTTTCACGGGTGAAACGATTAAGCAGCAGCGGTTCGTTTTGACATAAATATTCCAGAGTTGCTGCGGATACCGGATAAACGGGTGCGTCGGCTCCACCTCCCGGCGTTTCTTTCACCGCTTGTTCTTGTGAGATTTATTTACGGATGTTCCGCTGGAACGCGGAAAAATAGAGACACGATAAGTTTTTTGTTCGCCGGCGATACTCTTATCGAGGACTTTTAGTTTTGCCGCAACCCGCGAAGTCTCATAAGTCCGGGCGTGCGTTTTATAGTTATGCGTTTTGAGTTTTATAGGGAGCCGTGGAAAAAGAAGCCCGAGAGTAAAACTTTTTCCTCCTTTCTACGAGCAGCGTTGGGTCGAAAGTTTAGACTAACGAGATCTTGAGGTAGGAAGTACTTATGCTTCGATCGGCCGGCTAGTTTAGTACCCAATTATCGTCTCTTAATTAACGCAACTTTTTAATTTTTTTATGAATCTGGTTTCAAGGCACCGCCGGTGGTCTAAGAGTCCTGCTCTAACATATTCTTAATTATGGTTAATGACGAATAAAACTCTTCGCGGCTTAGTTAAATACACTTTCGATAATAAATCTTCAGATTCAATAACGTTTTTATTGAACAAGTGGAATGATGAAAACAGCGAATATAAAAACTTAAAAATTTTAAAACAAATATAACGATATTCCGAACTTTATTTATTTATTATCGTTAAATTAAGCTATTAAACTAAATAAAATAGCTGAAATAATAGTATTTATTAAAGTATCACGAATAAATATTATATAATAACTAATATTTAGCAACTAAAAACTAATAACGACTTGAATTCGCTTTAGCACAGATTGCACGACTCATTTTCACGAAACACTAGAGAAGCCATAGATTTACCCGTTTCAAGAATCTGGGAACAGTATGAGAAACATTACATCGCCAAGTACTTGATTCATTCGGAATTTATGCGGCTAACGATGAGAACGTCCGTTCTTTTTATCATTATGAACACACACGCATGCGCTCGAGAAAAATTCCCATGATTAAATAGGCCAGCCATTTCAGTTACTTTTGTATTACATGTTCTATAGACGAGGCCTCGATTGTGGCTTTTGATTTCAGTGAGCCGTGCTTTTTAGCTGCTTGTGTATTTATCAATGCACTTGGTTTTCCCGCTCATGACTTCAACATTACTCCATCATCAAATTATTGAGAGAGCCGGTCTTTCATATACCTACGCGTTATCCTGTATCCTCAATACGGCACAGTGCAACGCGCACGTGCACGAGAAATATCCAAAATAATAATGCAATGGACAAACGACACGAAGAATGAGGGAGAGAGAGAAAAGTGCGAGTGAAAGAACGACACAGGGGGCAGGACGGCAATGCGAGCGAGACGTATGTGCGTGGAGCGGGAATGCGATTGTAATCTCGACGCAGTGTCGAAGGAAGGTCCTTGTCACGCGAATAAGTCAATGGTGGGGACAAAGTCGCCGGGGAAGTGAAAAATCTCGATGGTACCGCGGATTTGTTGCGGAGATTGAGCCACAGCAGAAAAGGGAAATGTCTCCCCGGTGGCGACGCATAGACAAATTACACGACGATCTGATCAGTCTATCTTCGGTTTTGTATTTGATTCTTCATCCAGTCGTAAGGTTCAGCGGAGATCGGGAATGAAAACGGCAAGTGAAAAATGGCATCGCTTTCGTTCTTGAGTATCGAGCAAAGTAATAAATATCTTCTATCAAAGCTCACTTTCAGCTGCTGCCAATGCGATTACAGAAGAATTCTAGAAAAACGAACGCTGATATTTTCTTTTCTGTGAAATTTACATTCAACGTGTAAAGTAAATATATATACACATATATACCACATGATTTTAAAACCAGTTCTTTTGAGTATTTTATAAAGAATATATTTAATTTATAAGAATACATTACTTTTTACATACTATGTATTGTTTGAAAAATCAGATATTTTATAACAATTCAAAGGATGCAATCATAGAGATTCAAGTATATAAATTTCTTATATAGATCAAGCAAGTTTATTTCATAATTTTATACTGTACTTCTAAACGCAATGCTGTTAAAGAAAATTATGAATTTTTTCTTATTTTAGTATTCGTAACTTCTATATACCAATCTATAGATTGTGAAAAATGATATAAAATTATTGTTTACTGTAATCGGGCGTTGCGTTAATTTCTACTCAAAACTTGTTTATTCAACAAGTTTAATTATTTAAGTAAAATAAAAATTTACTTTTTTTGAATATTAAATTTTTACGTTATTTGAAAAAGCTATCAATATTAAGTACTTTTTATTTTGAAATATTTTTTATAAATTACTTCATTTTTACCTGAACATAATTTGATAATTGATCCATAAAAGATTCATACATTATTCCTGATATTTTCATTGCTTAAATAAGCTAACAAAAATATAGAGATTAAATAATATATAATGTACAATATTGAAGTATAATATATATAAATCATTTATTTAATTAATAGAATGAAATCCTAACGGAAAGAAAATAGTATTTTTTCAATCTATAATCAGTATTCAATTCTTTTAACACATATTTGCAAATTTTAATTCATTACATTTATTCTCAATATTAAAAAATTCTTTCAATATTATTTTCTATTCCTTTAAATAAGGCCAATTGAAATTGTCAACTTTTAATAAAAAATTAAATATCACATTCGTCGTTTATTATCTCGAAAATCCTAAATAATGTAATTCCGTCTGGCTTGAAGCACATTATCATAAATGTAGCAGCTACAACGACAGATGTTCGTTGTCAAAATAAAATTCAAATATTATATTCGTATACAACAATGGGAAGAACCCCAAAAATGCTACTTCCGCATTGCCTAAAGCACATTATCGTAAAGCTCGTACTTGTAATGACAGCTGTCAGTTATTCCGACACAATTTCAATATAGTTTATGTGTTGCGTAACGAGTGATGTATAAGAAATTCTGCGTTTCTAATTATAATTACAGATCAATTTCTTGAAAAAATATTTAAAACTACATTATTTAAATATATAAATTAATGAAAATTAAAAGCAACTCGCTTTAGGTGAAATAAACTAAATCGTACATCAATTTTCATCTTTGTTCATGTTTTATTCCCATTACTCTTGAAAAATGAAATTTGACAGCTTATAAATCTTAGATTTCCTCCACAACTTCATACTAAATCACCAATTTCATGATCATTTACGTTAAATAAACCAATAGAAATACTTATAAAGTTTTCAATCTTGAATAATTACCAATATAATAATAAAATTGATTTTCAAAAATTAAGAGTCGTAATTAACAGACATTATTTTATTTAAAATTTAAATTTAAAAAATATAAAAAAATTTCTAGGTTGTGAATTATCATACACTTGGTAGAATTTTTTGTTTCAAAGTTAATCAATAAATCTTAAATTAATTAAAGAATGATGAATTCATCTATTGTAAAGAAAAGTAAGTATTTATATTCTTTACTTTTTTAAAATTACACCACATCATCTATATATGTGTATTTTTATCGATGCATATTGAATATGTTATAAATTCATTTTATTTTTAAAATAAAATAAAATAGTTTACTAAGTATTATTATTGTATCCTCATCAGGAAATTATGAGTTATTTCATTATTTTTTTTTTTTTAAGATACTAGTTTTAATATTGAAGTTGGTTATATAATTTTACTGCCTGAAAATGCTATTTGCATATTTAAACATTTTTAATTAATTACTCAGAAAGAGAGACAGAGAGATACATATTTTGGCACATTTACCTTTAGGGAGGAGAGAATTTACTCGAAGACAATACTTAAGGATTATTATTAGAATATCTTGCGTAATTCATAAAAGTGTGAATAAGGTCGTTATATATGTCTTTTATCTAGAATAATAATCATTTTATAGATTTCATATGTGTATATATTAATATTATAAATTTATATTCATTACGATTTTATTAGGTTTTTAGTAACAATTTTTAATTTTTAAAATTTCTTGTTCATAGGATAATTTTTGGCTTACAATAATAATATTCATTTAAAACGAAAAGTATTTAAACCCATACAATAGACCGTTGTAAATTTTAAGAAAATATTGAAATTTCTTATATAATATATTTTATATTAAAAATTGTCAATATATTACAAGTAAAAAATGATTGTATTCTCTGTAACAGCTTAATTATTTATAGTAATCTGACAAGAATGCTGAACACTGTTATAGAGCGATTGTGTTAAAAAACCAATTAAAACATGTGAAAATTTTATTTATAATTTTAGTAATTTAAAAAGATATTTCTCATGTTATCCGTAAAGTCTTGCCAATAATTCTTAATGTACTGGACATTCCTTATTATAAAATTTCAATTACATTTTCTAATCCTTTTATATTGTAAGTATTTTTATGCGATTCTTACTTAGCTCATTATAAATCTATTTACATTAGCGTAGACATTTTCACATATATTCTTCTTGGAAATTTTCTAGTAAAGAACGTAAAACACAGTCACTTTCTAAAATAAAATAAGTGAAAATATTATTATCTCTGGACATAAATAAATTTGTTTCCCTATAGATATAATTACAAATCTTTTTTTTTTTTAAATTTACGTTGCTATAAATGTTTGCGCGTTGGAACATTTCAAATTTATAATGATATTTGTAGACTGCAACCAGAGCAGACTAAGGCATAATTAGTTAAATGCATGGAAAAGGAGAAAACATTAGCATAAAATTTTTTGCCTCGGTAAACGAACCTACCAACCAAGTCTCGAGCCCGAGGGGTAAAGTGCGATTCTTATTTCTTCCAAGAGGCAATGGAACTCTGTTGAAGTTGATTTGATTAAATGTCCCGGTAAGTAAATCTGCATCGATTGAACAGTTGAGCCCGACTCATTCTGCTCGATGCATTTCCATTTTCAAAGGATAGCAAAAAATTACACGTCAATTCGCTTTGGAGGATCCGGCGCGCGAAACTCACAATAAAGGGGGTGACATTTAATAATTATTTGGTCTCGACGAAGCCATAAAATGTTAAATACTGATTACAGGAGCATAACAGCAAACAAGTTCCCAGCAAGTGGCGTGCGAATGAAAAAGCCGTTGCCAGTATCGAGCGGGAGCGCGTTAAATGCATTCCAGGCGCGCGCGAGCCTATCGAAACGGGGTTCGCGTAAAATCAAAGAGCACTCAATTAAAATCATATATGCGCACCGAAGTTTGGCGTCCAACCCCCGAAAAGGGGCGCGTAGCGACGTCGGGCTCCTTTGTGCGCGGGCCGTTGGAGCCCATTGACGCGCGGGATTTGGTACTGCCGGGGCGTTTCCGAAACCGGTGGCCGCCGTCTGCGAGCGTGAGATTCCGCGTCGTTGGATTGCCGGTCAAAGAGAAACGTCCGCGTCGCGACGTGGCAAGTCGAGCGCGCGAGCGTCCAAGTGTTCGCTGTCACGCTTCATTTCTGCGTGAGGGTCTTTAATGAAATCGCCGAATGATTTTATAGCGAGTGACAGGTAATTATAGGTGGTTGGCATTACGTAGCTCTTCCGCTGCTCCCCTTCCTCTCCTCATCGATGAATATTTAGCGACGCGCCGTCGCCGCCACTGCAGCCGCGCTTCGTTTGTCATCTCTATATATCACATACCTCTGTGTTTATGTATACAACGGTAATGGAACGGGATGAAGAACGCACGAAAGAGTGGAGTAGAGAGAGAGAGAGAGAGAGAGTAGGTTATTTAACCGCGAGGCGACCCACTTGACGCGCTTCGTCAAAATTCCTATCTAGGGCTTTTTATTTCGTGGCTTTGTCGCGCAAATTTATTGTCCGTGAAGTGTATCTGCACGGGAGTGAAAGAGAGAAATGGCGAGACGGAATGAGGGAAACAAATAAAGAAAAAGATAGAGGTACGCGTGCACGGTAGCGCAAGGGTTGGGGGAGAGCGGGGCGCAGTTACCGCCACTCTATTTTCAATTTTCGATCAGTGATATACCGGGCGCTTTTTAGGACATGTAGATGTGTCCTGCGCGTGAAGCGCATTCGTTTGAAATTTCATTATTGCGGGAAATTACGGGATTGAGAACCCGGCCTAGGAAATGTAAAACTGTGGTGCGCATTGACAAATAATGAATGGCAATCGCTCGGAACTGTTGTTAGTTGACTTTTTTATTATCAATATTTTATTTTTGTTTATTCATATTTTTTTAATCCACGATTTCATCTATAATGCGTAAACTACATCTCTGCAATTTAAAAAATGAGATATTTAGTCTGCGATAATCCAATTTAATAGTGAAATTTCGTGTTTTATTTCGTGCTATCTTCCCTCAATTTATTTCTTAAATAAAAGTTGTTTGTGATGAACAATTTCGGTGCGATGCTGATATTGAGATTTATTTATTTGGAAAATTTTAGGATATATATGGATACTATATATATTTAATCTTATATATTTCATTCAAATGTGTCAAATCCTTTTTGAAAAACATCATAAACACAATTATTTTATTTACCACGCGCAATAATATTTATTTGAATTGTAATTACCTTTCGGATGAATGGCTTATACTTGTATAAAGTAATTTTACAGAATTCGATATTCGGCATAATCCTTAAAACCAGAGTACGTTCAATGATTAATATCAATATTTATTACCTATTTTGATCTTTTTTTTATCAAACCTAATATTTCTTCAGAATTACAACGGGAGAATTTTGCCATTGAAAGTAAAAAATATTGTAGCAGCTATAGCGCGTTGTGTGCAATATTACATCCAGATAATAGTAATTGAAATATTCATGTGTTTGCAACGTTTCAAAAAAAGATCGTATATACTCTTATTTATTATTTTCATTTGAATAACTGCACTATTTTTCATTTTAGAAAAATCTTCATTATAAATCAGGAGCTTTTTACAAATACTACGTGCTTAAATATATTTAACCATAATTTAGATTTTTAGATAAGAACTTATACACAGCTGGATTTGATCGAATTATTCCGTAAATTCAATAAAAATAATTACCTAAATTTAGAGATAACCTTCTTTAATCGGATTTCATTTATAATGCCAAACGAAATACGGAGAAGAATAGATTTTAAACACAAAGCTATTACTTATCGACAACGCAAAAAGCATCTTTTAAAATAATTTGTTTGTTTACCCTTGATTATATGAATTATCGACAAATTTTATCAGTAAAATTGACACTAATTGAAACGAATTATTTTAATCTCTGTAAACGGAATTGTACGGGAAGGCGACCAATCATCACACGCGCCTATACGGAGGTTCTAATTGAAGTGAAGCCAAACACGGCAAATAATAATAAAGCTATGAAAAAGTAGACGACTAGTGTGATATAATGGGGAGAAAGAGATACGGAAAGAAGTATTATCGTGCGTCAGTATGGATAATGCCCCTTTTAAAGGACACGTCAATGCTTCCCCAGTGAAGCCTTGAACCTCAGACAAATCAAAATTGAACCCCGACTCTCCCGCTCCACTCGCCCATGCCTATATATCTCAGTCAGTCTGCGCCACCAGAAGAATAACACCGAAGGCCTTGACTATATATTCCCTCTCTAGCGACGGAAAGTGTTTTTTATGTCGGTCAGATATGATTCCGATCTGACTCAATCGACAAAGTCGGTCCATCCCAGGGGCGTTTTTCCGTCTGCCGCTGATATGCTGGCACTAACTGCGAGTGGAGAGAGGCACGAAATGGAATACAAGCCAGCTGTTATTAGAGTGGCGGGGGGTCCGAAGGAGGAGTTACTGCAAAAAAAAGAGCGAGGCAGACGGGGATAGTATGCGGGCCTAAGTAATAAGAATCGTGGGAAGTAAGTAGTGCGGAACCGGTGCCGCTTAAAAGGGAAGGACTTTAAATCGACGCACCGTCGGAATTTAATTTCGACGTTTTAAGAGGCATTCTGGCGAACCATTTCGCCGAGGCCTCACTCACTCTTGCGCACATACTTACTATATTCATCCTCAATCAAGCTCTATATATGTATATACTGCACATTAGGCGTTGGCTGGTCCACTGAAAGACGCAGAGGATCGTCCGAGCGTCTCAGTGTCGGGCAGAACCAAAGGATTTTATCGATCTGTCCCCGTGATGATAATGTGCCCGGTATGAAGTCCATGGAAATCCCTCTGAAAGAACATTATATCGTTCCAAGTTTATATGTATGTGTGTGCCTGCGTTTTGGGGGAGGGCAATAAGCGCAGCCGGTAACGGGCACTCGCGAATATATAGGCATATTAAGTCCAGAGAATCTTCGTGGAGTTTGGGAGATCTCCGGGATCTAAGTGATGTGGTGTGAGCGGCAAAGGAGGTGGGGAAGTCGTTTGATTCAGCGCATACTACTGCCTTTCTCGGCCGCGTCTTAGGCTTTTCTTGTGCCTCGCGATGAGATGGCGTGGAAGAAAGAGGAAGAGAACCAACTGCTAGCGTAAGCAAGACTGCTTGCCTGTAGGCGGTGCTTTGAAGACCGAAGTTTAAATGAAGGAATGCAATTTCCGTGAGTCAATAGCAATTACCGGTGTGCGGTGGTACTGTAAGGAGGAGGAGGGTCAGGGGGCAAGGAAAAATATTTTGGAGGACTAATTTTCAAGCCTTGATAATGAGATTATGATTTATAGGGCAATTTAAAGATTTAATTCTTTAAGGAAACTAGCGAATGGCCGTAGGCGAGCCTCGAATTATTCTTTTTACGTAAAAGTATGAAAGGGCGGCCACGTAGACTATTGAAATAAATTTCATTTAGCATCGCCAACAGCCTGTCCCTTAATTTTTACTGTCCAATATTTTTATTGCGAATGAAAAGTTAACAGGTAATGTAATAAAATATTGCTCGTAGAAGAAAACTCTTAATTTATCTTATTTTCTTTGCTGAATATCGTCTTCTATTGAAGATGCGTAGGGTTTGTGAATTATTGCAAAATCTCAAAAACAAGTTCTTAAACTGATGAGGATTTGGCTTTCGAGACCCTTTACTCTGCTTTATGTATATTAATCTCAAAAATATTAAGTAAATTAAAAGTAAAGTCAATTTGAGAACTCAAACTTATTACGATTTGTGCTGTATCTTAACAATCAAGATAAAGAACAAAGTGACGCGGTATACCTGTAATCATTTCACGAAATTCGATTAAATAACTTGGTACCCTCTGAGACAACCGAGCGAAAGTTCTTTATAACTTTTTAAGAAAAACTGATAAAGACAATTGTACGTATTGAACAATATAACTGTTTAATTAATTTAAAAAATAACAATACGTTTCAGCTTTCTGTAAATAAGAAAAAGATTTATTGACTTAGTGTACCTTATAAGGATTTTAATTCTTATTTTTAGCTGAAAATATATTTATCATACGATATGACACGTACATTCGTTATGAGAAGTATAACTTTAACATAATGTATTATCATTCTCAAGATATCGATATAAAGATAATATAAGTGTCTTCAAATTTTCGTCCTTTTTATAATCAACATCTTTAATTGAACTATTATTCATTTCAACATATTTTTTAATTGTTGCTTATTATCACTATTTCTACAAACGCTTATACTTGTAGAATATATAATTGAATATTGATATTTGACTCTTTGTCTTCATTCAACAAGTATTTCCTATTATATTGTAAAATTATTTTGAATACAACATGTTACTGTAATAATTGAAAAACCAACACAAATTCACTGTCGAATATTAATTATTGTTTAAAAAGCGATGTAAATTAAATTATTATTTACATTAATTCTTGTCAATTTAATGAATTTAGTAAAAGACGAGAGGAAACTTTCATTTTGTGTTATTTCAATCAGTTATTAAAAGGTTCGAAAGATGTATCTATGCTATGATTACTTTTAATTTAGCGAAAAATACGAAAAACTGCCGAATATAAAAATCATAAATCTAATTTTATAATTATTAATGAAAAATCTGAAATATTCTCAACTTTTTTATATGTATATTCTATTTAAAATGACTTAGTTTTGTAAACAAAAGTTATTATAATGAAGCTGAATAAAAAAATTTATTTAAAATTTAAAAATCAGATTCTTAATAAGTTAACATAAGCTTACTTGATTAATATATTTATTGCAAATAATTAGAATTTTAAACAAATTTATAATATAATCCTTTTATAAAAATTAATTCATAAAAAATAATAGAAAACTAATGTTAGTACTACTTACATTTAGTGACAATGTATTCAATTTCACGTATTTTAATAATTGAAATTCAAAATATTAATACTAATGATAAATAACTTTTCAGGGTGGGTTTATTCTTTATTTTATCGAAGTGCAATATAAATTATAGCTATGAATGAATTACTCAATATCTAAATTGATAAAGTTAGTTGGACACGGTTTCATTACGTATGTAAAATTTGAAAGGACAACCGCTTGAATAACACAAAATTTTCCTGTACACGTATAGAGGAAGTTTTCATTGTCGTTATACATTAAAATTTGAGGCACAAGTTATACGTGTATCATATATACACATAAAAATATACGTTCCTGGTTTACATTTGATTGATGTGAAATTAATTCTAGAAGTTGTTGTTTCCTCTGAACTTATACACACGTGTGGCATTTCATATCAGCTCATTAGATCGATTCAAAGTCATTGAAACTTTCGATAAATATTTCATATTATTGTTTTTGACTTCTCGCATAAATGCCCGTATCTCAAAATAATCTGTTTTTAAAAGAAAGCTAATAGATTAGCTTTAAGTTATACAGAAAATTTATCGATGCTATAAATCATTAAAAATCTACAAGCTAAAAAAGCGCGTATTTTAAAAAGAACTGTTAAGTGTTGGCTATTTACTCTTCCCTTGAGACAATAATTTATTTCGAGTAAGAAATACGATATAACTGGTTTGTGTATTTCGAAAAGGTTCCAAAAAAATCGCAAGATACTTAAGCCAACATCTCAATAATGAAAAGCTGCAGGCCTCCTAATCTTGGTAAAAATTATCCCAAAGTAACATCAACGTATACGTCGACCGGTGGAACTCTTCTACATAACTAAATACGTTCTATTTCTCACGTTAAAAATAATTTCCCTCAGGCAACCACAACGACCCCTACCTATAAAGAATGGAGTAACAAAAGCATCGCATAAACTTTCGCACATGAATCGGCCAAAGCGTATCATTACGAAAAAGGAAAAAAAGAGGGCGAATGAATGGCCAGTCAAAAGGGAAGCATCTTTAATGGATACTCGGCAAGTTTCTTTTTCTTTTTTTCAGTGCCACCGCCGCCGCCGCCGCCGCCGCTGCCACCGCTGCTCCCCTCGCCTTTGAATAATAGAAAATCGATACGCGCTTACATACACGCAGCGAACGGTACTCGCCGTAATTCAAACCGAGAAGCCGCCGCGCGTGTAACCGGCAATTGACGACGACCCCGGGGCGAAATACACTTGAACGGGCGTCGCTGGGAGTCCGTGTGCTAATAATTACGATTCCCGACGACGTCGCGACGGATGCGTCATCACTGGACGCAAGACGATGGGAATTAATCAATGAAGGTAAATTAATCCATCTAACCGATTAGCATTCGTTATCATCAACATCTCTGCAGGCGGCCGGATCCCGCTAAGCTATGCCCTCCGTCAAGGTTACATCTTATGGAAGGAGGGACGACGAGGAGAGCGAGAGCAAGAAGAGCGTGAGCGCGGCGAGGAAAGAGGAAGAGCAGCCGTCCCTTTCAGGCCGCTGCGACCGCTAGGTGTACACGCCCGCATACACGGGGTAATCCGAGACTTTTGGGAACATTTGACGGTCGAGACACGCGCCGCGAGTTTCGGCGGATGCCGCAGCTCGAACAATTAACTATTCATTCCGGAGATGCGGCTTACGTTATGCTACTCGAGCTTTGTGCCTCCGCCTTTCGCGCATCCTCTCTTGGGCACGTACCGACGTGGGGTGGGACGGGGGGGGCGATACAGTTTTAGGCGAGAATCGGATGTCGAGGAGGACAATACATTTCTGGGGGAATGCAGCACCAGGGCTGAAGAGCTGTAATAAAATTGTCGCGAGATGCGCTCTCGTATTACGCCGATTGGTAATGCAATTTTGAAGGCCTTAATCTGTATTTACATGAGATGTGTTCAAAGGAAGGACGTCCCTTTATTCTCCAATAAGGCGCTGTTTTGCCATCCTCGGGAAAAATGTCACGCGAGGCTCGTATCCATGTCAGAGGTGACAAGAATTCGTGTAGTGGGTCAAGTTCGCCTCTTTTTTTGTTCGCACTCGAGCGTGCATTGGTTCGTTTAGCGATTTTTCTCACTAACGACGTACGAGGGGAGGTGCCATCAGTATGGAGTGCACGTGGAAATGGGAACGCTTTAATCTGAGAATTAGGGTGATAAATAGAATTATCTTTCGTCAGTTTTAAATTACTTTCTTTCACTTGGAGGGTTTCCGACAAATCGAGTTAGAAACACTGGGAAACTTTGTCATATCGGTCGTTTCAAAGACACTTTTGTCATAAGTTTTGGTTAGTGCACCTCGAGCAATAAATTATTTGTAAAATGTATACATATTCATGAAGTGAGTGGAGTGATTTAAAACAAGTCAAGAATTAATTTGTAATAATAAGTAAATATTTTTAAAAATTGATTTTCATGTTTAACATTGTAAAGTATGTAGGTCATGAATATCTTAAAAATGTTATTGCTCCATTAATAATACAACGTTTATTTTATATCTTTATTAGCAGCAAGACAAATTTGAAATAAACGCGCACTAGGTGTCGCTTTCGTTCACAGAACATTTTTAATAAAACAGATATAGATTTTAATGAAAAAACTATTCGGTATTACAATTTATGAATGATTAAGAAATGTATTTACATGTTAAGTTTGTTGTTTGACTATTCAATACGTAATAATCAATAAACAGAACTGTAACCTTCTTTAGTATTTTATCAATGAAAACTATCTATGTCGATACTAAATAATTTACTCTTAGGCATAAAGTAGTGCAATAATAAATTGAACGAAATTAGGAACTTTAATAAACTTAATATTGATACTCAGAATTCAAATAAGGAACTAAGTAATTTAATAACTAAATTATACTATAATTATCTTTGTCTGCTTTGCATAATGAAATTCATTAAAAGTAAATTTTAAGCTTCCGGCATAAAAATTGCAAAAGTTTTCTATTTAAATACATTCGTATCTCGCTTACATTTACTTATTATTAATAATTGATAGCCATTTGAAGGCTTATATAAAATTGAAAATAACTACAGCTTCGTCAAAGCCGGGGTCGTAATTAACTTATGTCACATATGTAGCGCGACAACTGAACGCTGAACTTTTAATTAAACTATTCTACATTGAATATTGATTGATAATATTTTCATATTCGAGTGGCGCCGGTCAATAAATATGCGTCTTATCTGGCGTCATCCAATCGTGTGAGTATAAAATATTAAGAAACCGCCGCAAAATTGGTACCAGCATCAAACGCGGGTCACCGCTGCTATAAATTATCAATCTTCGGTAATTCATCCTTTCGCTACACAAGCACTTGCCGCACACTAGAGTCCCTTCGAGCCCTTGGCAGCCCCCACGCTAAAAAAATGAAAAAGCCCCGATCACCGCGCGATACTTCATTATCCGTGTAATTAATACAAATGCATCTCCAGAGGACGAGCAGTGGACTTGCCTTGCGTTTAATTAGCGGGGGAAGCTCAGGGCAAAGATGAGCGATCGACGACACTCGGGAGCGATGCTTCGTGCAGCACCCGGAGCCCCCACTCCTCGCGTCGTGAGCATAGAGATCGATTGCGCTGGCGTACACGTGCCCTGCTAAAAATCAGGAGGCGTGCATAATGCGCCGGCGGAGAGCGGGTGATCATACGGGTGTCGGGAATTTATATCCGTGTAAAGCGAAATGACACGCACTTGGCCCTGCCTGCGCATGAACATTCCTTCCCCACCTCCGCGGACGATTGTTCCTTCTCTCCACGTGCTACCTCGACTCGCCCTTTATCTCTATATCTAGGTATGTTCACCTCTTGTATCGTCTCGCTGTGCGCCCTTTTCCCGTATCCCAAACTGTCCGCCGTTTTTATTAATTAGCCCTTGGAAAACATTTGTCTATAGTATGTAACGCCGAGTTTTGTGGTTATCCTAATGACGTCTGCGGGGGGCGGCAGATCCTGGGCAAGGGAAAGGTCTCGTTTGTCAAATACGAGATCTACCCGATAAGTTTTTGAACTTTTCTTTGTCGCTTTTATTAGTGTGGAATATTTTTTCGGATCGTTTACTTTGTATACATACAAGATAACATTAAGCGATTATACGGAAGTTGTGACGGAGATCCGTTGATTTTCCGTGCATATTAATTTTGAAAGATCTTAATTGAATAACTTTCTCTCCCATAAATATTTGAGTAAATTCTGCAGAGTATTTTTATAATAAAAAGTAAATTTCTAAGCTATAGCTATATCTTCTATAAAGACATAAGCGATGTAAGCGTGTAAATTATAATTGGTTGTCCAATTACGTACAATTTCTTCAACTTGTAATTTAAGCATATCGTACGTTTAGCGCAAGCCGTAATTTTCGAAAATTTGCATAGGTAACTTCTATAGTTAACTACATATTTATGCGTCAGATATAGTTGAGCGTATTTTCAGTGACAAAATGCATTTTTTTTTTTTTTTATTTAAATGCATTCGCGAGCTTATAGATACATTCGAGTGTTTGCGATAGCCAATGGCCTGCACTCGTACTTTGTAATAAAAGACGTCGTTGTAAACGTTGCACATAACATAATATTAATATTGTAAATATGGAACTTTTCATAGCCTAATGCTTGCTCAAATGCAGCATAATACGTACACACACACGTACACACGTTTATTATTACAGACATATCTCTTTCCGCAAAAGATTTCCTTTCTCTCCATGCTTCGCACCAATTTCCACACTTTTACAGATCAATAAAATTAAATCGGCCCACTCCAACGCACTCCTTTTTCGCTCTTTACCTCAAGCGGCGCAGAGTATAAATCAAAAGTCCTTACGTAATGTCGTAATAATCGTATTGCCGCAGAAGAATACGAACCCACACCATTTTCCAGCGGCGCACCGGACATAAATAAATCCCCGCAAAACTGTATCTGTGCCGCCTGTCTCCGTCGCTCTGACTGACACGCGGTAGTCTGCGTGCCTCCCTCTCTCCCTCTCGCCCCGCGACCGTCACGTCGATCGTGGGCTTCGTCGCATCTCCTTTTATCGTGTAGCAGCTTTCCCACCTGGACTTTATATGCATGCGCATTAGTCGCACAGGCGCCGATCCGCTCCATTATCTTTTAATTAAATGTCCGGAGAGCCTTTTCATTTATATCGGATCGACGGGCGACGATCGCGAGCTCTCGATTACGCTCCGTCACTCTCGCTCCCCGATTTGCGCGCGAACGCTACCGAAGCAGCACGAGGAGCCGCGAAATCATTGAGAAACGTTGGCGCTTTGTCCGGCAACCGTCGGTTCTATTGCAACGCTTGTGAAAATATGCGCGCCTGAGAAATACGGGTGACGTGCTGCTCCGTATGCGCCCATTTCTTTTTTGCCAGACCTTTTTAAGCTACGTTCCTAGAACTCATTGAGCACTGAGTTACGAATGTCATCGTTAATAGCTTCAAAGGGATTGACAGTTGGCCTTATTTTTTAATGAAACTTAATTTTCTCTTCGATGGATACATTATGTTATTCCTTTCGATCGGGGTGGATTGTAGTTAGTTATTTTAATGATCTGTATTAAACACAAAGACATTGGACTCGTTGGAAAGAATGACCGACTTGAATGCTCTCGTCGTTGTTCGTTCAGACTTTAACTTGTATTTTCTTGATTTTATGAAATGCGGCGGCCTTTGGCTTATGCGCTCCAGCTTTTACGTCATCAATGTTTGATTTGAATACCGAGATAAAACCGGCGAGATTTTATATAACGGCACCGATATTCACTTTTATCCTGTCATAACGCGCATTACGTACCGACTCATCGTATAACTCTCAACGAGACTAGATCTTTAAAAGAGTTCGGGATGAAAGGGGAAATTTGAAATGCAAACATCAGTATGTGGCTTCAACACATTTAATCATTCAACAAAATAATAATTTTACCGCTAAGTAAATCGAAGTTTATTTAATCATCGTATATGAAAGGCTTAATTTTTCTGTCCTAATATGTAAGGCAGCAAATGGTTTAATATTTCAATGAATTTTAAATTAAATTAAAATTCTAATGAAACACATCGATAGATAAGCGTGAAAGTTTATAAGTTAAATTCTAATTGGAGATATTTCTTTCGATTCGAATTTTATTTTAATACTACTCTATACAACGAGCGAGGTGGTAGAAAATTATATTAAATATAAAAACCTTACTCTGTGAAATTATGAAACATTATTTATCATACAATCATTTCAATAAGTGAATAAGTTTTTTTATTTTTATTTTCTCAATTATAAACTCTTGATGAAACTCTGTACCGGACTCAGCGTAATTATAGGATTCTATAATTCATAAATTACGGTATATTTTTTGTCGTTGTTGTTGTATTCCAGCAACTCTTGTTATCAGAAGTCATCAAAAGCTTATTAAAACTTATTAGAATTATAACATAATAAGCTTCTACTATTGAACAAGATTACTGAGAACTAGGACCGAATGCTTTTACGTAATGATACATAAGGAAAAAGGGGGAATCCTCGTCAAAGCGAGCACTAAATACTGTATTGTAACATTACCAATAACTTTTCCCGACTTGTTTTGCTAAGTTTTATAAAAAATATTCCCTCATCTCTAGCTGAATAAGCAATAGCGAGGCAGAATAATTTTTAATTGGACCAACTCTTTCCGAAACTTGACAATTAACACCACACAAGTTCCAGGAGAATCAATATAAGGTGGAGTAGACATAAAATACTAGCCGAGCGAGATTCGAAAAGTTTCAACACGCTTCTGATCAAATATCCGAACGAAAGTATGAGCCCTTTATCTCGCAGCGTACGCCCAGGAATCGTCGAGTGGTGAGAAAATTACTACAGACAGTGGAAATAGCTGTAGTCACGAAACGATCCGGTGCTTTTTATGCGGTTATTGTACGTTTCATCTGGAGCAACCCACTCCCTCGATTCATTAATAGTCGCGCTATTCGCCTTAGAATTATTAACCCCTAGTATAGCGACTACCGGGTAATCGAATATCTCGTCGCTTTGTAGTCCCACGAGCGACACACAGGAGCAGAGCCACGCAGGGACGTATTGATTTAGCGGATGGTACAGTTTAAGCGGACGCTTTAATAGAGTCTTACAACTGTAATTCGATAAAGCGCCTTGGTTATACATGGACCGGGTGTTTATTATTTCTTTCTTCTTTTTTCCTTATGGAAGTGCCCGGGCGTAGTTTTGCGCGCATGAGAACGGCGATCGATGATATCGAGTGAGTCGAAAACAAAGTTTCCGTTGCGCTTCAGTATCACTTCACGCTGGGATCGCTGCTGTTCTACGACTCACGGCATAATTGAATGACTTTCAATTAAGGGCGTTTATACGCCATCTTTCTGTATCCTTTTTGGCTTATTCCTGATTGCGATTGCTCTTGTTTTTGTGGGCTGGACGACGTACTTTTTATGAAATGTCGAGCCATTGCGGTAAATCCAAATACGGGGGGAAATAATTAAGTTGAAAATGCGATTAAACCAAAACGTTATTTAGGTATGTCGTGGAGTTTAATGTTTTAATCTCAAAGTGTTTTATTTCAAAGAATCAAGTTTTAAATTTCTCGAGGTGAGATTTTAAAGAATAAACTGGTTTTAAACATCGATCCATGTCACTAAACGTGTATCAATGACTTTCAAAAAACAGTAATCACCCAATGTACTTCCTTTAATTTGGGGAAGGTTTGTCGACTTGATGGATGGAATTTCACAGAACTTCCTTATTCCTCTAATGCAACCAACCAATCAATGAATCCTAAATTTTTTTACTTTCATTACTTTCATTTAAAACGAAATCTTTAAAAAACCAACGAAATAAAACAACAGTAATAACGCTTTTATTTTATGCATTGTAAAAGTATCTTTGAAGTTCACTCATATCGCGCCAAAGGCTCGTCGAAAATAGCAAAGCGTGACTAGATAATTTTAGTAAGAAAACGAAACATCATAAATCCAAATTTATCTACATGTCTTCGATGAACTCTGCGAATAGTAAAGAATATGTATCTGGGTTAAAATGGAGTCGTAGAAAGCCTTACAGATACAATAAAGCCGAAAAGAATATATTTCGCTTAACTTAATAACACGTGCTTCTTTGGAAAATGAACTGCTTTATCAATCGATTTCTAAATAAACTTTTTTATTATGAAATGTAATTGAGGACTTCTGGAGATTTTATTAAGAAAGAAGAAGTTGAAAATATTTATCTTGCGCGATATAAGAAAGCGATCGATTTTAATTTATAAATTTACTACTCTCGTGCCACGACATATGATTTATTTATAATCATTATTTATAATAATCGATTACTTAAAAATATTATTAACTTACTGTTGCAAACATAATAAGAAATATATGATAGAAAATAATTTTATTTAATTATAAAATTAATTGTATTTTTAATTATGTACTAAAATATAATAATAGGAAGAATAATATAATTAAAGCTACAATTAAAATATACATTTAGAAGAAAAAAATATTGCATAAAATTGTTTATCCCTAGTACATGAGATCATGTTACACCCGTATTGATGGATTTTCATGCTTCCATTAAATATAATTGATCATCATTACCAAAAAAGTAATATATGGTAAAATATATAAATATAGAAAATCAACGAGAACGAAAATAATGCCAATATTCAATGTATTATGCAATTTGTCAATTTTGCGAAAAATACTATTGTTTTCTATACATAACCATAATTTTATTATGTATATATAATATACTTTTTGAGTTATTAACATACGATGTGAATAACAATAAACATTATCATATCGATTCTCTATTTAATGCAGAACTAATATGTGTTTTCTTATTAATTTTTTTTTTTTTAGATTTTTCACTTGATTATTATCGTAATTCTACTAACAATAATAATATTCCTTAGTGCCTTTATTAAAAGTTGTTAATCTGTAGAAAATTTATCTAAACGATATCAATGAATTTCACATGAGTAAAAATTCATTTTATAAAAAATTTTATAAAAAAAAAAATAATATTCGAGTTATTTAGAAATAAGCAAAACCAGTTCTTACTTAGTTCATTATCATAATAATCTTACTGGAGCTTTCGAGTAGATTGTATTTGATAGTTATAACAATTGCAACTAGTTTAGTAACAAATTATACAGTAATTACTTCAGAAACTTTCCATGAGACAATTGCAAGATCATATTAAAGTTTCGATCTCAATTAAGTATGAGAAATAAAGGTATATTTCAGACACTATGCAACTAAAAATTCAAATGATATTATTAAAAAAATCATAATGTTAATTAGTAAATAAATTTAGTAGTTAAATATATTTATAAATAACTCAATAAGTTGTAAGGAAAAAAATTAGTGTAATTTAAAAAAATTTATCTACGCCATTATGTTAATAAGAAATTCTTGAATGTTACAATGTTTTCAATAACATTTCTCCGACGAGCTTATAATAATTTCAAATAATTTAAAAATTCCAAATATTTTTTTAATACGATTTTATATTTAACGTAACATAATTATATCATACTTGATAGAATAACAAAATAAAATTCGTTAATAAGTATTTTTCTAACAATGCACTCGTAATTTCTATAACTCCGGCATTAAAATTGAATACTAAAGCACTATAACAATTGAGGCATTAAACTAGTAATAAATAAATAAATAAATAAACAAATAAATCCAAATCATTGCCCATTATACAAAGAATCTTGTTAAATTCTAACGATTCTGCGCAATTTCTTTGCTGGTGTCTCTGTCCTTCTCGTTTATCTTTATCTAACTCACTCTCGCTTCACGGTTTGGTATAGTGAAAGCAAAAAGCTAAACGGTACGGGATACCCATCGACCAAGTCCTTTGGTCTCGCTTGCATAAATATAAGCCTATGCGCGCGTGTGCAAACGAACCCTATATAAGTAAAAGTTAAAATGTGACGTGGTATTGCTTAACGAAAACGGATGGGTACTTTCGAAAAAGATGTAACAAAAGGTATGTATAAACTTATAATAACATTTGCATGATAAAAGTAATATTTATAACTTTTGCGGTAGTGTTATTAGCAATTATTGTTATGCGAAATGAGGAATATATTTTCAAGTTATTAAAAATAATGCAATGACACAATGACACATTAAGATGCTATTGAGAAATGTAATGATCATAGTACGAGGCTAGTTAATATGTTAACTTACCGAAGCCGAATAATTAAATAAAATTGTAAATACTAATGAGTTAACAAATACTTTTAACTTTGCAATTATGTTTTTAGGTAAAATTTTACACTTTTTTTCTAATTATATTGTCTTGAACTGCAATAACTCAATATGAATTATTTTATTACGAATACAATTTCGAGTAAAGTAATCGAAATAATTTTATTTATTTATTCATCAAATGTATATTTAGCTTTATTAATTCAAATTATATTTCAAAAGACATTCATTTGATTTGAGAAAGGTAACGATTTGCTTTTTATATTTAATAAGATATTAATAGGAATAGATATTCAGTTTGAAATGTTAAAATATTTAAAAATGCTCCATTTGATAATAGAATGGAATAAAAATACAACAAAAGCGATTGCATTTATATCGATTTATATAAATTTCTACGTCAATTTTTCAATAGTTTTGATACTTTTAAATGGATTATGAAAAAATTAATCGAACCTTATCTCTATATTAAACACATTCGTTTATAAATAATGAATTGCTATTTTATTGTAAATACAAAATGATTGATAATTGTTTGAGATAAATCTGTTATTCTGGTGTTGAAAAGCCGATATCAGAGGGTAAAAATGTGTTTTTGAAATTAATAGAGGAATCAAAGAGATACTAAATATAAAAATTTTAGTCGACCGTATTTACACGTGTGAATCTAACAGGTATGAAAAATTACGCTACATGATTGATCGTTCAAATGAACATTAATTTTGGGAGCATTTCGGTAGACTTGAATGCAAATTTTCGGCAATACACTTCAGGAAGAAGTGAGACTCACAAACAAAGGAAAATAGTGTTGCAAGAGAGAGAGAGAGAGAGAGAGAGACAGAAAGACAGAGAGCAAAGAAGAAAGATGAAGTAAATAAAAATGGTAAACGCCGGAGCTTTTAACGCGGAATTATTCATATTTCCGTGATTAGATTTCGTCGTCTGTGGAGAGCAACTTACAATCGACTCGCAAGAACTGTCCACTCAAGGTCCTCAAGAGACTAAGCACGTACGAAAAGTTTCACATAAAACCCTGAGAACGAGACGGCGCAGACCGCAAAACCGACAAATTTTTACAAAGCATATCTCCATAACCATAAAGGCCAGCCGTTGACGCGAGGGCATAACGTTACGAGCCTTCTTAAGTTTCTCCTCCGCGTACACACGCGATGTATATGTATCGGGCGATCGGTCTCTCGGTGCGCAGTTACATACCGCAGTGTCTCTCCGGGAATCCGAAGAGCACTCGCAGTGCATACTATATATTAGCCGCGTGCAGTGTGCAATTTAAGCAATAGAGCCTAGCGCTAAACTCGTGAAATTGCGGAATTAAAGTCTCGTCCAAATCGAATGTACGTGAACACGCGGAGCACGTGAGCGCCTGCACACACACACACTCGCACACACAGAAAGAGAGAGAGAGAGAGAGAGAGAGGGAGAGAGAGAGAGAGAGAGAGGGGCGCACATAACCAGTGTCCGATCCGAACTGATCCCATTCGATCCGATTGTAGTATACGCCGTATTGCGAGTCGACTACTATCCTTTTATCGCTGACATGCACACGAATCCAGCGCGGGGCTCTACACCGTGGCAACGGTGACGACTGCCCAGATATATCTACACACGACTGAGCCGTATAAAGGAGAAAGAGGGACCGCGTGGGGGAGAGGACGTGTGTAGGAAATCTATCTGCGTACTTATAAATTTATTTTGTATTCCATGAAATACACTGGCCTCGTAGCGGTATCTTAAATTCTAACACGGTAGAAACAATGTTGAGGTGTTTGTGTGTTTCGCGCGAGATTCCGATAAGACTTTATATGGAATAGGTGTGAAGAATGCGATTTCATTTTAGAATATCCGCGAGATTCCTTATATTTTCTCGGAGCTCGATTTAGCGAAAGGAGACAAAAGGCAAAATCGTTGCGCAATGCTCGCGAATTTCTCCTCCGAAATATTATAGGTCGAGCAATGGGTATTTTTAGAGTAGAACGGGTCGCTATTCAGGTTAACTGTCCATTCCCCGTGGTTCACCCTGAATTCAAGAGGAGCTGATTCCAAGAAAATGAAACGAAACCACTTCGCCGATGCGATGATTATCTGCTCGATAGACTAACCACTGCTAACGTTAATTTCCGTTCGTGAATTAAAAACTCGATGTTAGATGTCCTTGTGGACGTTTCGAAACGCGATTCTGACAAATAAAACGACACCCAAGAAGCTTAGCGCCTAAGTAGCACAGTGGCTCTTAAAAATTATTTAAATTAAAATGCAAATCGCATTAAGCAAATGGATAATTAATATTCGACAATAACAACTGAATTGATTGTAGTTCATTGCGTCTACTCGAAGACTTACAACGAGATTGTTTTTGATAAATTGCAGATTATGCATGACTGGGAAATTAATTATGACCAACGGTTGAAATGTAAAATGAATTCAAAGAATTAACAAAAGTAAATATTGTAAGTGGTACGCGTGCACTTAAACTATTCAATTAATTGTAATGTTGCCTCCGATAAATCTTTAGCCTACAATGTCGAATGCACAAAAAATGCAAAACAAAGCTTTGAATAGAATAAAATTAATAAAGTGTTTCGTTGAAAGAGTTTACACTTAATAATTATAGAAATGATAATTATATTAATTATTTTAGTTTTCAGCGCTATTTCGTAATTAATTTTACATAGATAGCACAATATTCGATTAATATAGTATTTAGTTTTTAACTAATCGCTGCTCTTCGCATCAAATCGTTGCGAATGGACCGAGTTTATTTTAATGACTATTATATTTCACTTGCATTTTAATTAGTTCATTCATTACGACATTGTAAAAGAAAATTCCTACAATTCATGATCATTTGTTTATATTGTTATTCTTTATTTTTGAGTTTCATTTTTAATTATGCGACGCTATAAAGTTTATAACGATATAGCTTCGAAGCGTGTTTTGCAATTCAAACGAAGCAATTTCGATATCCAAATGAACGGCTAGATTGATTTTTTAGACAAAACAGTTCCGTGTCACTGCCAGTTTTACTAGACGGAAGTAATTACTGTGGCGGAAATATTTTTTACACTTGCGTGATAGATTAATTCTAATTAGTGTTACTAATAAGAATGTATTCGGTTAAATGACATGAAAAAATTTATCATATTATAATAAATATATAACTTAGATTCAGATTTATATTTTTTGTTATTGTTATTCCCCGATCAAGAATTCGGATTCTTCGTTCTGCGAGCAAAATCAGTAATCATTATTATTGTTTCGTGCCCGGATTGTCTTCGTAACGAATTATCAAGAGGGCAATAAATATATTTGCTTATCACGGTGTTCGTTATTCAATTTGTATGTATAAATACACTCTTGTTTCATCTGACAAAAAATGCCAAGAGTCGTAATTTTGCCTTCCACCCGGTTCTTTTGTTTCGTAATTAATTCTCAACATTTAAATTCCACGAAGGAATGCTCCGCGTCTACCTCTCAGTAGCGAAATCATTTATAAAGAATATTTCTCCTAGCAATAATTACAATGTCCGCGGAACGATGCAATAGCTTACGGGAGAAGTTCCAAGCGTGGAAAAGAATTCACGTAAATCTCTATTTCAAAAACCCCTAATTTACGGAACGTTATATAAAGCTCGTATACACGAGGGTTAACCTCCGAAATCCGTAAAACAAAGCTTCTCCCGTTCCTGGGTAAAACCAGCTTTGCAGTGGAGCAGCAAGTGAGTGACTCTCTCTCTCTCTCTTTCTCTGCCTCTCTGCCTCTCTCGTAATGCAAACAAATGCGCGCACGCCTCGTCTAAATCGCCTCACGCTCGCGACGGGACGAGGGAGGCATTAGCAAGGCACTGGCTTTATCCAGCGCACAAAAAAACTTAATCACGGCCCGCATCCGGAGGGCCGTCAAAAGAGCGAGAGCGTTCACTGCCTCTCCTCTTCCTCCTTGATTGCTCTTTCAAATCGCTCGCCCGATATGTCCTCGAAATTCGCGAGGCAGGTATAGGGACTCGCTCGTGCGCGAACGCGATAGCGACTAGCTTTCAGGGGTCCGGGGAACCGGACGAGGTGCGCGGACACCAAAATTTCCATAATTTGAATTGTAAAAGTATTCGCGCCAATTGCAGCCCCTCTTGGATTTATGCATTCCACCCCTCCCCTGCGCGGCTACTTCTCCGAATGAGCGCGTGCTCCCGATTTAAGCACACCCCCTGGTGCGGACAGAGGAGCTGCGCCAGCAGTAACCCGAGATGCCGAGTATAGATATACAGGTGGATGCGGGTGTGCGCCTGCGGCCGACAGTCGGCGCGATGAAACCCCTAAGCTCGGGGCCCAGGACTCTAAAGTGTTACAAACGACGGGCCGCGCCACTTGAGCGACGGCCTAAAAAGCCCGGCTGTAGGTTTAAAAAGCTCACTTCAGCTTCTTGGAAGAGGCGCCGGACGTCGTCGAGAGGTTAAGGAAACATCGCTTGCACGGCTCTCGGAAAATCTGGTGCCGTACGTGGGTTTCGGTGAACTGCCAGTGGTGTTTTTATCTTGTATACTTTGCGCGCACGTTCGAACCTCCGGAAAAACTGTAACGCTCTCCCTCCTTTTATATTAGTTATGGAAATCGATTACACTATCGCTTCGTTTTTCGCCAATTTTTACGGGGAGCACTGCGTTATCGAAAGTTTCGTCAACGAAGCCTGAAAGTTAAGGCAAGCTGGGGCCTGAGAGTTAAGGCAAGTTAAGTCCGACTGTTCGCTTCATGAATAAGTGTCATATCAAGCGAATGGAGATTGTCTCAAAGATTTAAGAGAAAATAAATGATTGAATTATTAAGATCTAACGTCGATGAATTTAATATTTAAACTTCAAACATACCACGTAAGCAATATGAATGTTTAGCACAACGTGAAACTTTGTTTATCTTTCGGTAATATTCATTATTCAGCGAATAACGGCCATGTGTAATTGTATATGTAAAAACTACTGCTTTAAGACGATACGATCTTTAATGGAAGGCTGTTCTGATACTGTGCCAAAGCGTGTACTGCGAATTGTACGTAGTCCAATTGGATTATCAAAGACAACAAAAACGACATTAAGAACGGAAAAATGCATTACTTGGTGAATAATCCGTAAATTTTAAAATGCGCCCGAGGCACAAGTCGGCGTTCTCCTCTAATAGTTTAATTCCCGAAGAGTACATTTATGTAAAAAAGTACGTATCTTTTTTATTGTAATGCTTGAAAAGTTTGAAAAACGTTCGTAAAACAGAAACACACCGGTCGATTTACTACAATTTTACTAGCGCACTCCAGATAACCAAAACGAACTTCCATAAAGAATTTGGATGAGATATCTACTGGATTACTAACCGTGATGCGATAAAAAGCTGCACATATGCAGATATTAACGTACACGAACGCACATTCGAAAATCGAATATTTAAGCTTCTCAAGTAATAAAATACATTTATACGCGCATAAAAAATTACGAATAAAATTTTTAGTAATGCAAGAACTTCTCTTTCAAACTACTGTATAAAATTTCTTGCCTTCGATTATTCGAGGGTAAAGTTTATTTTTTAGGCTTACATGGGGGGTAATATCCAATTCAAATAGAATAAAATAATGTTGAATTTAAAATCTACACACTTATTCCGGTATTTATAAAATGTTTATTAACATTTTTGACGACGCTCGTAACCTATTTATAAATAAATTAATACTACTTTCATTGCTTTATTGTTTTATACGCATGAATAATTACGTTTACGCGATATTAAATTTGTACGTAGGGGAATTTGATTAAGTTATATATCTTTTAAAATAAATAATTGCTTTACCTCGTCTACGTGAATTAGCATGTATGATTTTATTCCTTTGCGCTGCCTGGTTACTTTAACTTTAATCATACAAATGCATATACATTTCTCTCGCACGTAAAAAATTTATGATATTTCTGGGTGAAAAATATTTGCAACAATATGTAATACAGTCAAATGCTATTAGGCAAAACGAGAAAAAAGGGGGCTCGACCGACTAACTGAATTTTTTGCGAGTCACAGATAAATCATTTGAGAGAGGAAACCGAGAGAGAGAGAGAAAGAGAGAGAGAGAGAGAGAGAGAGACAATGAAAGGAGTGAGGGAGAGACGAATCTTGAGATGCCCGGATCTCGGTACGCAAGGATTACACCGTGATAATTCACAGATAAATAACAGGTCGAGTGCACATGCGACGGGCGCGGGCGACTGAGATTTTACGTTGTATACTGGTTTATGGTCGCGGGCGATGCTTTACCCTGAATGGAGCTCTCCTTTTCAGGGATTTTGTTGTAACAATATCGTAGAATTTTCGAGTTTTCTCTTCTCTTAAAATACATAAGTATTTCGGATTCAAAAATAGTATCTGCAACTGTATCAAAGGATGCGAAGAATGGATGATTTGTAATAAAATATTGCTGCCTTTATTTACTCTTACTTCATTGGATTATTTTTTAACTTGAAATATAACTAATAGACGTGTCGATACCAAATATTAGTAGTGTTTAAATAAAAAATTTGGCATTTTGTATCTTAAATAATTTGTTATCGAGATATAAGATTATATAAATCATGAAAAGCACTTTGCATTCACGAGGCCTTCCTCTTAATCAGTTTAGTTTACGGGCTCATAAAAGTTATATTAAAATGTCGTTTAGAGTTCTGGACAAAATGATTGTCTTGTAATGCATATCATATATTACCTTTATTGACTTTGACTTTCTTCTTTTATTTAAATGCTGTTATTCACCGATAAAATATTGTATATCACTAAAAGCTTCCCATTTTTTTCATAAATTAATTTTATAGCAAAAATCTGACAAAAGAAGCAGGAGGGTGTTGTATATTCGGTTAACTGAAACAAATTCTCCTCGAATAAAAGCGATTTTTAAATTATTAAATATCGCAACACATTATCGTTAATTAACGTTTAGATTTTCGATTTTCTACTAATGGATTTTCTAAAATAAAAACATACATATTATGATCACTTTAACTCGTTTTATTTGAATTTACCATTATTATTTTAACAAACTTCAAACATACTTTACAGAAATAGTGTTCTTAAACTAACATTTTAGATTTTTTTAGAGATCTAAAATAATGTATGTTATATATTAATATTATAAATTAAACTTGTAATAAATCAAATGTCATATAAATGGAATTTTAGTCCATAGTAAAATGAGAAGCGGGCAGTAAACGATCATCATGTATGCTAATCAGTTTCAAGTTCCGAAGAATGATGATTCACTGTTCGAAAATGTGCAGCTTAAATGCGTGCAATTTATTTTCACCCTTTCTTTAGAGTAACAATAAAACGCAGTGTTTTCAACGTATGTACGTTTACTCCTTGCAGATAAGCTTCCAACTGTTTCCAAGAACAAAATACAAATTTTCCTTTCGCACGAAAGTTCCAGATTTTTTCTTTCGTTTATACACCTACCGTGCAATTACTCGACAAAACGCCAACGTCGACAGCGTATAAGTAACGATTTGAAACGAAGAAATAAGTGTTGTTCAATAAACCATTCGGAATGTATGTTCTTGAAAAATTCGAAGTAATGAATTTTTTCGATCTTTACTTTTTCTCTCACTCTGTCTATTCCTACAGTTTTTAGTAATTTTAATAAATACGATACATATTATTACCGTTGTTATTATTATTATTATTATTATTATTATTTAAACCAATAACCTAGTGCGATTTCGTACAGTGCGTGAAAGAATTTATTATCTTTACTCGTCGATACTCACTCGTAAATTCAAAGCGCTTTTTCTGATCCTGAAAATACAACCACGTCATTAAAATATTAAAAATCTGCTCGACGATTTATAAACATTTGGACGGCTCGGTACCCGATCAGACGGCTCTTACCTGAAAGTTTAATTAATTGGCCCAAATTCAACAATTTATTGTTAATAAACAAGTTGCCTCGAGTGCGGGGAGAAAGCCGCAGAAGGAGCATAACGGAGAGTCATTGGCTGATACCTAAAACGCGCTTCGAAAACTCAAAGAAACGTACGGCGAATCTTGACGCGGCATTTGTCAAGAGTTTAATAGGGGCCGGGCCGTAATTCAAAGAAGAGGCAAAGCGCACCGGGTAATTCCGTCCGCAAGAAACCCTTGAAAGACAAAAAAGAAGAAAAAAAGGAAAAAAACAAAAGAAAGGAAAACCCGATTACGCGGGAATTAATAACGAGCGTCGGTGTCCGTGTGAGTCACTTTCGCGCTCCCCATCCCCAACCCCCGAAAACAGTGCACGGGCTTCTTGCGAGCGCGGCCACTATTATTCGGAACAAAGACATAAGCGTAAACGTCAATTACGCCGGGTTTACGGGTGCTCGGGCGATCCTTCTTGGCCTCAAAAAGGGGTGAGGCGTCGCAGGCGATGGCCCGAGGCGACGGAACGGCTGCAGAGCGGCGGGGCACACACACTGTAATGTCCACATTAGCGGCATGTGTTCCTGGAGGTGGTAGCCGGGGTGGGGGACCTCGGGGGAAGTGCACGTACGCGTTCGAGCACGTACTCTTTGCTCCGCCGCTACTTGTGCGATCCGCCGATTGATCTACATTGAGCGCCGGCCGGCGTTGCTTTAAACTTTTATGCTTCAAGGCCCGCAACCATGTTACGCCGCAATTTCTCATTTCTTCCAGAAGACGACGGCGACGGTGACGGCAAGGGCGAGGGCTTCTTTTTGCCTGCGAACTTTTTAATGACACTAACTATATTCCTTTCATGCTGCACCTCGATCGCCCTCTTTTGCAACATTTATCAACCTGGCGCTTTTCATCGACGAAGATCCCCTTTCACTGGAGTGCTTCGCTTCGTTATATCAATATCCCAAGAGCGTTTGTGCACTTGATCCGCGTCGTGGAAAGTAATCTGCAACACTGCAGTCTAAACTGATTTTCCATCATGTAAAAAATAAAGCCATGCGAATTATTGAGTACTTATAACTGCAGCGCTTGGTCTGCCTTTTTGATTTTGCTGCAAATGTCGCATATGACGAGGCATTTTTGCACGAAAGCGTAAAATACTTCCTTTTTTTACGATCGTCAAATGGTAAAAATATCAATATGTTAAATATACACTGGATAAGCTTGAGTACGCTTTGCCTTCGTTTTGCGCGACCTCGCGTTTTTTATTTTCCGTTTAAACACACGTTATCAAGATAAGGAGAAAATTCATGGGAAAAATTACAATATTTAGAGACTTCTCAGGAACATATTCGTTTTTTTCGAGAAAATTGCTACGATGCAGCGCGTTTACTACAAATACAGTAATTTTCTTACAGAGTCAAGTATATGTTCGGTTGATCAATCATTATTGTCATTTTTCGTAAAAAAATTCCCTTCGTATAATTTATTTTATACAATATTTTATTTTAGCATCGTTTTGAGAAAAGACGTAAAAATAAAATTCTTTTTACTTAAAAATAAAGTACGATAAAAGTTCTTATGGGCACCTTAACGCAGTTTTCTTATTGCATTCTAGTAGTTGAAAATAAGTAACATTAAGATTGACTGTAGCTCATGTATTATAAGAAGTTTACGAGTTTTTAAGATTCATATGCAATTATCTCTCTCTTGCCTTACTTACAATCAAACGCTAACGCCTTAAAACATACAAATGTGCTGTTAACAAAATTATCTATACCCAGTGGCTGTTAAGCTATTCAATTTTTTCTTGCAATAAATAATTACAAATAAATAGATTAGACAATCACCTGTGTTTTTTCCTTTTTATTCTTGAAATAACAAAGACCAATACCTGCTAATAGTTTATTTATTTTACTTAACAACATTTGCAGTTCTATCGTTAACATTCTGACTAATGCAGGATTATATCTTCGGAATATATTTGAAATAGTCCGAATAGACGCGATATCTATCGCTAATTATGTTTTTGATTTTTATGATAAAACTGGTTCTAAAATTCAACGCCTTGTATAATTATATACTACTGCTGCACAATAATGAAGCATTAGTACGTTATAAATTTGCAGCCTGTACACATTCTAGTTCTCGGATTGCTGTTAAAAAAGGTTAAGGAAACAATTAAACATAAGAAATTTGCATAAGAGTACGTTGTTAGGCGCGTAAAATTGCGCCAAGGGCGTATAATTCTTTTCCCGTTTTCAAACTACTACATTAAACTACATTTTTTGCTTTAAAATTCGATAGTATTTCAGGTTCGGACAGCTCCGTTCATAAAAAAAAAACTGCTGGCACACATGGCGTCGAGAATTATAACTAGACGCATTTCTATGGGAGCTATAGTCATAATAATAATAATGATAATGATAATGATAACGATAACGATAATGATAATAATAATAATAATAATAGTAATAAAGAGAAAAAACAGCTTGGGACTCACCTAACGTAACCGAGCGAAGAGCGATACTTGGAGAGATAGTAGCGCGCGATTTAATTGACCGAAATGTGTGTAACATTTTGCGTGCTCAAAAATATAACTAGCGGCGCTTGGCGTCGATTCGCTCTTCGTAATAATGGGTAACAATGCCTCGAAGGGAGATAATGAGATAAAAAAGTGCCGATTTTTTCATGAGAGAGCGAGTGTTTTCGAATTCGGCGAATCGGCGGTAATTGATGGTGTCCGGCATGTCATTAGCATGAGATGGGATTAAAGATTTTATGTTCACGTGTGAGCAAATTTTTCCAGATAAATTTGTTTAATGTCCGGTGCACCCACCAGCCGATGATGTTCTGTTGAAATATCCAAAAAATTGTGGAGCGTGAAATTTCGTTGTTAATAAAATTTTTTAAAAATATTAATTTTGAGATAAATAGGTGGATCATTTTTAATTTTTCAGAACTGAATGATTTATGATGCCATTGTCATACATACATTATTGCAAAAATTTAAATATTGCATATTTATAATAATAATGAAAACTGTATTTAACTATTTTTACATTAGTTATAAATTAAAATATTATTGTCGATCAACTATTTTTAATTATAATTTGATTATTTCTCCTTTTATGAAATAAAACAAAAAAGATTATAAATAATGACGTAATTAAGATAATACCTAAATAAAATAAATAATTGCAGTGATCGATTCAGTCTAATATTTTCTTATATATGGCTAAAAATGTTGATAATTTGCTTAAACTATAGTTTCTTTTTAAACTCCTATGCAAAGATTAATTTAATAAGAAATGTTTTTAATTTTAAATTAATCAAAAGTCGAAGATTATCATATAGTTTTAATTTAATGAATTAATAGAAACGATGCGAACTCTGGAGAGAATATTTTGAATTCCGTTTTATCTCTGCAGATAATGTAGAAATCACAAATCAATACTTTTACCATTTCTATGGGTAACTTATCGACATATATACCCACTGCAGTTGTTTGTGTGTGATAGCTAAAGTAGATAACTATATTTTGTACATAGATAAAACAGATTTTGTCTTTTAAATATAGGTAAGACATTTGTGATAATAAAATGTTACTATAAAGAAATATAAAAAAAGAAACATATTGCTATTAGTGTAAATGTTAATAAAACGAACACATTACTAAATAATTATTATACCTTTATTAGATATATAAGTTGTCTAAATTAAACAAATTCTTTATATTTACTTAATTGTCATTGTAATAATAAATATTTTTTAATAGTATATTTTTAGAAATTTAAGAATATGAAAAGAATTATTATATTAAATATATATATTTTTACATAACTAATTTTATGATGTTCCGTTACTAAATAATGCGACTATTCTCGAAATTGTTTATTCATATAATTACTAATTAATAGCAAAGATTTTATCACATTTTATTGAAATTTATTAAAAAATTATAACAATTTTGTAAATATCGCTCCTTTTATTTAACAATTGAGAAAAATGAATCTTAATATGTAGTCAAAGGTATTCAGATCAGAAGACATTCTCAAAGAAAATATAAAGGAGAAATTCAAAGAGCTTGCAAAAGGTCACTAGTGATTGGTTTGACGGAAGTTCAGTTGATTTAACTTTCTTGATATGCTGGACGTTTCATCTTTTACGGCATTCGACTCTGTATGGTAATGCAGCATGGAATATTAAAGCTAAAGGTACACACACAAAAGGTGACCCCTTTACATAATATGTAGGGAATATAAGATAAGTAACCGAGAAATGTTATTTTTAATATATATATGTGTGTGTGTGTGTGTGTGTGTATGCTCGCGCGTGCGAGCGTGCATTCAAATAAAATAAAAATTGTTGCCTATGAGAGATTTTTTGAAATAAGTTTGAAATCAATTAAAGTTTTGGTTATTCTGTAATTTATAAATGAAAATATTATAGTTGCGTATAATCTAGTTCTTTATTTGTTCAAGTTTTAACAATAATTTAGTTAATAAATATTGAAATATTTTTTTAATTTAAACTATTTGCTTGTATGCACTATTGCAATTAATTTGCACCATACTCGTTCTAAATTTAAAGTTATAAATATTCTATAGTTCAAAGAGCAAAATTAAAATGAAAAACTGTCTTATTTCATAATAACTCTGGAATATTATTTATTAACCTATTAATGTTCAGCGTTACAGTATCTAGTCGTAATTCTTATGATTATGTAATTTATGTTCCGCAATGATTTCGAAATCGCACTTTACTGTCTTCAAATTGAATACGAAGAGCAATAGAATAAATTTCAATCGCCCAACTCAATTGACCGCATTATTAGCTTTTCTTATAAAATCGTAAATAAGCGCACTGTTATCATCGCCGTTTAAAACTGCCTTTCAAAGAGCAGAAGCCAGTCAACGCCTCTGTAGAAAAATTCTGCAGGTGTTGATAAAAATGATAAAAAGAGCCATATCTTTTAATGATTATGACATTAACAAGAAGGAGTGCGAAGCAGGTTGTTCGTCAAACGGCACGGCGTATAAAATGCTAAAACGGCACTAATATCCGCACATCATCATGAATAATAGATATACGTACATTTCGCCACGTACGATACTAAAAAGTTACCACCCCCGATTCTAGCGGCAGTCGTTCGGTTCCCGTCTCCACCGCCCCACCCTCCTTCTTACATTCACGCTCCTCTAACATTCAAATATCCCGCGCTTTTGGCGCGCGTTGGCGGTTCTTCGACCTCGGCACCGCAGCGGCTCCTGTTCATCGCTCAAAGGGGATCATTTATCAACATATTTGATTCGCTCCCGCGCCTAAGCGCACGCGGAAAAGGAGCCATCGGTAACTTCGTTGCGTGCTCTTCTTTTGGCCCGCCCGCTTTTCATAGAAATAATATGCTAATCTTGAGAAGGTGGAGTTTTAAAAGTGCGCCGATAAATTCTCGGGACTTTCGACGTAATTTCCCTCTCCTCGCTTAACTTTGGAAAGATTCTTTTTACGCTACTTCCGTCTTATGGGAGTTTGGCTTCCTCTCCTCGCGAACGGCGAGTCCAGACAGTCACTCGCGTGTTCGTATAAATCATCGGCGGGATTTTTTGTGCTTCAAGCTGACGCTTGATGCCGGACCGCTGTACTTCTCGGATTTTATTGTCTGGGAGGAATTGTCACTCAATTGCCATTGCTACTTGCCACTTGTCGAAGACGACGAACCAGTCGAGGCGATGGTATGGGATGAGATTTTATTGCGCACGGGGCGAAGGCGATTAAGCATAATTTTTAATGGTTATTGCCGCGTGTGCGATGGCGGAGAGCGAGCTTTCGGTGCCTTTACACCTCTTGGTGCGAATCGCTCCCGTGGCGCTACGCGAACAAACGTCGTTTTTAAAAGGAATTTTATTCCGTTGTATAAGTTTATATTAATTAAAACTGTGCTTTATTGTATCTTGTATCGTTGTTTGTTTGATTTGTGGTAAGCTGAACATTCGTTTTATCTTAATGCTAATTACGAATTGTACAAAATATTTTGAACAATAATTAAAAGCTGGAAAATACTTGAAAATGTAATGTCGTACTGTTTAAATTCGTTAATTCAGCGAAAAAACCAAACTTAACTTTTTTAAATGTAAATGTTCCAAATTTAATCTTCTATCTTCATTTTGTACTAAACTTTCAAGAAAAATGTTCACTGAAAAATACTGAAAAATATTGTATTACATTTTGCCACTAATATTTTTAATCAAAGAAATTGTTGCCCATCAGTCACTTTCGAAATATCCTTAATCCCTTGAATTGATCAAAAGTATACATAACGCTTACACGTACACAAGAAAAATCAATAGTAGCATATTTTTGTAAAGATAAAAGCAGATCTCGCATTATTTACATGAATAATATACATTTCACGTATGCATTGATGAATTCCATAGCAGTCGAAGAACAAGTTCTTCCCCCAGGATTGTATCATGGTAAAAGCTTATCTTTATTCATTTCCCTGACCGAATAAACTGCAAGAGCTTGAGGGGGATTGAAACTTAGTGCTTCTAGCGCAGAATGCGAGCCCTCGATTGTTTCATAAATGTAACTAAAGGCGGTAAGTGATTGAGGTGTCATATGCGGATCCCGTATGAAGCTACTCGTCGTCTCTACATTTGGTATCTTTCTCTACTTCTGGAGGAAATGTTCGATGACGCATAAGCACATAATGTTTATGCTCGTACCCCTCAAAATTATGATTTATGTTGGAAGTCGTTGACTTAGTTTCATGGATTAACTATTCTTGTGTATTTGGTTGCTACTGAACAATATATAACATGACATTACATTAATTATTTTCGCTCGTAAGTTATTATATTATTAAACTTAACGATGAAGTAGGAGGCAAATATGTAAGTCATCTTATGCAAAATTATATGCGGTTAAAAGTAATAATAGTATCGAAAATAGGAAAACCTTTTGTTCGTATTCGATAAAATAAAAGAGAATTCTGTCCTACTAATTGTTGTGCTGTAATATATACTGCCAAATCCATTAAACATTTTTCTTGTACTTGAATTAGAAAAAATTTAGGATAAAATTTGTTGTTTACGTCAAAGTTTAACAAACATTTAAAAGATATTCCATATACATTGAGGATTATATTTTATGAATTTCGTTAATTTGAAATATAATTAAATGAAATTGACGAGGAAAAATTTGCTAAAAGCAATTGACAAGGAAAAAATGATCCGTTATTCCGTTATTTCATACCGAGTAAAAAGAAAAATTAGAGAAAGCACCAAGAGATATAGAAAAGTTTCTTTGGTTATAATAAAAGCGGCGCGAAAGAAACACATAAACAGGAAAGAATACGTTTTTCCGAATAAGTAAAACTGTCACGGCCCTACGTTTATCTCCATATTGGCCACATGCCGTGGTCCATCCTTCATCTCTGCCTCCCGCCCGACAAACTCTTTTCTCCACTCGTTCATTCTGAAACCCAAGTATACATAGCTCCCCTCGAAAAATAGTGTTGGCATATAAGGCGTTAAGCGGAGAAAATGTGCGACTGCCGCTATTCTCTAGATTAAGCCAGATTGCAGTGTTGTCCATCAGTTAGGAAGCAGGAGACAGTGCAATACGAGCAGTGGAGCACGAAAGAAAATAGGCAGAAAGAGAGAAAGGGATAAAGGAGTTCGCGGTTACGTCTCATCGCACTTGGTTGATTGCATCTGGCATTTGCGTCACGCTTTCGAGTGCCTAGTCGATATGCCCGGACGACTTGGGAATTGATATTCCAGGCAGATATCCTTGGGGCGCTGGCCAGACGGATTTGCGAAGTGACCGCCTCGCGCCTCCCCCCTCCCCGCCCTAGAATACCACGAGAGCACTTGGTGTCCTTCTGAACGCGTGCACGACGTTTATAAGCGCGAGTCGGTTAACTTGGTCAAATAGCCTTTTGACGACCATGTCCTTCTGGAATACTGAGAAGCAAGCGAAAACTTTTTCAAGCTCCATGCCGAACTCGCGACTATTTTCCGATTCTGTTGTTTCAGCGCTTTCCACCTCTTTTTCCACGTTGAGATTTGCCTTACTTATTATTATCCAGCCTTCACAATAGCAGATAAGCTCTTTTTAAGGACTTTTTATCTGTTGGCGCTTATTCGTGTTAAACAAGAACTCCATCATGAATGGGGGATGAACAAGATGTATTATCAATGGGAAAACTGAAAATTATACACGTGATTCATGTCGTAGACTCTTCTTAAACAGCATGTATTTTAAGAGTATTTGTTGAAAAAGCGTGTAAAAGAAATTACAACAATAGTAATTTCAATTTGTTTAATTAATTTCAGTAAAATTTATTAAATAAGTAACATAGTTATATCTTTCAATTGCATTTCTATTCTTATGCTTGTAAATATCAAATATCATACAATATTTAGTATATTTAGGGATACATTACTATGGTATGTTGTAGTAATTCATATGATAAGCTATAAATATCTGCATTATAATAATTTTTCTCTGATAATATTAACTATTCTCTCAAATAATAAAAATATTTTCTTGAATTAAGTAGATTTCTATTAGTTGTATAGAATACTTTAATCTATGATCATAATTCTTCTATTAAGTAAGTTTATATTTTTTAGTAAAAAAAATTGTAATTAATAAATTTAAAAAATGAAGTATTAATAAATCTTGTTATTTTAATGTTTGATAATTTTAATGCGGAACACCTGTTAAGATTTTGATTAAACAATTGTTTTATTATAGCAAGTTATTTAAAACTATCACTCACAAAGAAGTTTAAGAATAAATATTAATTACTAATAATTATACATTTTTAGTTTAGATTATCCGCGAAAAATTCAATTTTATATATTTTTGTTTAAAATAAATTTTAACTTTGAAATAAATATATTCAATTAATAATTGTGAAATCATAATTAAACAATCTAATTATTGATTAGAACTAAGAATTTTACCGTAAAATTTAAGAAATAACAATATATTTTTATAATTATTGCAAAACAAGTTTCAAAAAATTCCTTGCAAATATTTTACTTTATAAAAAATAATATTTAAAAAAGAAAATAAATACTGAAAAGATAATACGTAAAACATAATTATAGAATTTTATTTATTAAAATCTTTAGATTTATAACTCTAAATGTGGACTATATTATTTACCAGTAACGTTACTTCTATATGAATAAATTACTTAAATTAATGACTCTTATAATTAGATATTGAAAGTAACAACAGATTAAAAAGTTTTGTTAGTGGATATACCTTAATTTCCTTTAGAATTTTAGTTAAAATTTAGCGTTTCTTAAAGTTTTCAAAGAATTTTTATTTTTGATAATTATCGAATTATTTATAAAAATTATTTTATATAGATTAAAATACATATTATTCATAAATATATATAAATAACATACAGTACAGATTAAAATTTAGAATGTTTATTGGTTGGAATCTTTAAAGTTTACCATATATTGAAATTTCCTTGATTATTGGATTGTTAATTAACAATACGTTTTGTTTATATGGAATACCACAGATTGAAGTCAAAATAAAAATTGTGATAGTAAGAAGTTTCCATATAATGGAAAAGACAGACGCTGCAACACTTGTTAAGCTGACTGTACTCTGATTTACTTCCAACCGATTTACCAAAAAATCAAATTACCCCGTCTGTCCGTAGCCACGAGAAACCTCGAATTAAGAAACACTGAGAGCTGCGAAAAATATCCTTCCGATATAAATCAGGACTTTCTTATTTTTTATCACTGTATAAGTAAGTAGACGTATTTGCCTTTTTCTGCCTCATTACAGATAACGAGGTGCTCGAAAAGTAGAACCTAGAATGTCGATTGAAGAAAATGAAAATGAGTCCAATACTAGAACAATACAGTAACGACCATGAAGCTTTGCTGTTAGCAACACGAGTGCGCAGAGTAAAGTGCAGAATTTATGTAACTTAATACTGCAATATATCGATATAAATAATTGTTTTTTTCATGCTCGGATTAACCTATAAAGTAGATTTCGTTTGTCGTTGATTAACTCAGACTCTGCGAAAAGGATTGTAAATTTCAAAATCATGCAATACCATGTAAAATTCATCAAATAATAACCTCTTAGATTTTCTGCGAATGCAACAGAAATTGGTTCTTATAATTGTAAAGGGTAAATAAGTATCATATAAAGGAAAGGGGGGAGGAAGGATGACAAGCAGATTATGAGTTAAAACAATAAGAGCCTAGTGAAACTAAAGCCACGAAGATTCGACGACAGCTACCGAATAAATTATTTTCTAAACCGAGTGCAGTAATGCTCCTATTGGCAAAGTCTTCCCGATTTTTGTTTTTTGCTTTTCACTTCTGAGTTCATAACTCACCGATCAAGGTAAGCCGTAGTCCGTGCAGTATCAAGCTGCTTACTCCGGATATGCGCTATCTCATGGATAAGTGCGCCAGAGTGTCTTTAAAAGATCCTGTGTTTAATGGCGCTGAATCACAGATTGCGAACTCCCCCTTCATTTAAATTTATCGTCAACCCTTTCTTATGGAGCGCGGATGAGCGCGAAAAGTACTGCTCCTTCTGGGCTTCGGGCGCGAGGGCATCAACGCACACCCGCGTTGCTCGTCCCGTCGCTCGCGCAAGCGCTCTTCATCAATTGCATCCGCCTTTTAGTCTCCCAGGCTTTTAATTTAAATACATTCGATAGTGGTGCGTAGACAGCGTGTGGCGATAAAAATTATAGCGGGCAAAGAATAAAGCGAGATTGTTTACTTGGTGCGTTCTACCGTTAAAGCTCTTCTAAATAATTAAATGAGGATGATAAAATGTTTGGATAGCTATTTGGTAATTCGAGGCTTTTTATCGATAATTGTTATAGACGAGTAATGTTTCTTTTACACTACCTTAATATTTTTAACATAAATATTTTGTTTTAAGATATCAATTGATATATTATTAATCAATAATTCATTTCAAACAAATACTGTATCACATTGCAACTTAATAGTATTATTGTTATTGAGATATGACTTATTTTTAGAGTAAAATTGGTTTACATTTACATAAAATATTCAACTAGATAATCCTTGAACTATATAATCTTGACATGCGCAATAATCTTCACATCTGTCAAACAGAGCGGTACCTTCGATGTAAGATTTTGCACAGTTACTGGCTAGAATATTCGTAATTACTAATTTCCTTGATATTTATTATAAGAAAAATTCATAAGCATTAGAAATAAAATATTCTTCGAAATTAACAATTGTATTCTGCAATTTATAACCTTGAATTAAGTAGTTATGCATGTCTATTAGTATTGCTTAATTTGTTGCTTGATAAAGAATTTGAGCTTGAAAAAATAATTTTAAAATAATTTAAAAATTTTTAAGGTATTAAATGGATCCTTGTTATACATAAAATTTATTTTTAAGATACTATATTGTGTACCTGATTTCTATATCAGTAGTCATTTTTATCAACACATTTCATTGTTTAAATATATTTAGAAAAGTTCTTTTAAGATGTTTTTTTAATAGAAAAAGTAGCAACAAAGTTTCATTACAGTATTAAGAATTTTTGAAAAATCTATTTTTTTATATTTTCTAGATAAGTACACTATGGCAATTCAAATGTTGATTAAATTAATTAATATGTAATATTAATCGACTGAGTTATAAATAATAGGTGCATAATTACCGATTGGAAGTAGCTTCTGCTACGTGCAAAATATTTCACATAACAATGCACGGATTCAGGAATTCAAATATTTGTCCTAACGCTTAGAAAGCTTATTAAGGTTATAGATCTGACATGAAATAAAACTTATTTACTGCTATTAAGTATTCTTGTGAAATAAATAATAATTAAAAAAGAAAAATGATTAGTAGTTGGAACTTGAGTCTAGAAAGAAGAAGATTCGGCCTTTAGGGTTGCGACACCATTAGCGGGTTCCGGATCAATTCTTCGGCACTTGCGAGAGTCCGAGGATCGAGATCGAAGAGACGAGGACTCGTTGGTCGAAAGCGCGATTCCGGCGTCAGTGCAAGCGCCACAGAAACCGATCAACCGTGCGCTCGCAAAACGGTCCAGGGAACACTGATAAATCCGATTCCGCGAGCAGCGCGCGGCTGCCGCAATAAATCAATTATAATATTCCACGGTTCGCTAGGGGTATCGGTTATTAGTAAAACCCGTCGACGCTCCGGAAGGCGCTCGTATATCTACGAGTGTTTCTCTCTATTACGAATTTTGTGTTTTCCCTGCCCCTTGACGTTTCCTCTCTTTCACTCACTCTCTCTCTCTCTCTCTCTTTCATCCCTTTCTCCCTATGGGGGGCTCGGGTCGCTAGGTCGCGCTATTCCGGGGGGCTTTTGCTGATGTCTGGTTTCTCTGCGACACGATGCTCACGGCGCTTGTCTGCGTGTGCCCGTGTGTACACGTATGTACTGTGGTTGCGCCGCGTGAACTCGTTTCTCTCCGTGGCGTTGACACTTTTCTGCCCAGTCCACATACATTGGCTCTAGAAATTTGGAAGGGTGACATTTCTGCTCTTCTTTGTGCTCTTCGGAGTGGTTTCGCTCTTTTTTGGCTCCTGTTGTTTTGAAGTGTAGGACAAGCATTGACTCGAAAGTGTTTTACGAATTTACGCGTTGCGTGAATTAACTCTTTGTTTGAAAAACGCACACTTATTCTTTCATCACTAGACCGAGTGATAAGTGTCTAGGGCATAATACTTTTTAGTGCCGCATGCCGGTATCCTCAAGACTTAGCGATCTATGTAAAACATGCAGTTTTAATAATTAACGTATCATAACTTCAATGTTCGATGAATCTTCATTTAACTATTCCTAGTAAGTTACGTACTTCAGCACATTTTATTTATCGCTCTAAACAACTACGACGAGTTTTATACATTGTAGTCTATTGTTGCAATAAAATTAACTACAATCGCTCGTTTAAAGGTTAAAGGCACCGACTTAATATGATTTTAGTACAATTCAAAATTAGCATTTATCGCTGAAAATTTTATTCATTTACAACGACGCAGGTTCCACACTGTTTTTAAGTTAGATATTACCCACTCGGTCATTGGGAATTCGGAAGCATTACTCATCCTTTATTGGATAGGTTGATTTCTCGAAAATGGTGGTCGTCGCAATGCACTCAATAAACGCACGCATAAGTGAATGTTAAAGATAATGGACGTACGATTTTCCTTATTCACTAACGAATAATCATACAATAGATGTTTATCAATAAAATAACACTACTGCAGCGATAGCCTCGTTAATCTTTCGTTCAGTGACCTTTGTAGCGGTAACATCGAATAAACCGACATTGTTTTCCAACAGAATATTGGAAACGATATTAGTCAGGACTGCTTAAAAAGTCGCCGACTTAAGAACCACCAAATTAGCATTATCGATGAGAAATAACGAGCTCGAAAACAAATCGGGCATCGTCTTTCACCCATTAATCGCGCATACTAAACAAACAACCATTTCCCGTGATATATCGGCAATTACACATTAGCCCGAAGCCCGCATTCCACGAAGCGATGCACCGCCTGAAGTTTTAACCATGCGAAATAACGTTCTTCCGAAAGTCATCTCCGACGCGTTCGAATGTTAATGATCGCAAGCATTAATAATATTGGTGCGCATTAGGCGCCTCGAAATATACAGTAAATTACGCTTGTTCGGTAAGTCAGGGACAAGCCACATTTTTCAGCACGTGGCAGCGGAGAGTCTGGGACGCGCGAGTCCGCGAAGGTTCGAGCTCGAGCCGCCGCTGCCGGCGTTTCTGCGGGCAAGCACTAACATTTGCATACTATACCGATTTCAATGGTTCCTCCTTCTCTTCCTATCTCTCTCTCTCTCTCTCTTGCGCTTCCATCTTTGACTTACTTCTTTCCGCCGTCTCAGATGCAAATTACAATATTCCTGGTGCGCTCGTTCGAATATGAAAATATATGCGTCTCCCGATCAAAATAGGAGTTCTGCTTTGGATTCGCGTTTCTGACTTGGCGCGAGCGCGTTTCCTCGCATTCTCTGTGAGCGGGATCCTCTGTGCGCGGGCGCGCGCCTTTGTGTGTATGTCTGTGCGTGCAGCAGCTAGCCTGGCGACAAAAGATTCGGTGATAACACTACACAGCCGAAAAATAGCTTTTCGACTTTACGATAGTAGCGAATGAATCACATAAAAGCATAGCTAGTATTTTTTACTGCTCGAAAAATTCTCATGGATTTCTACTTACTGCGGGGGAGGAGGGTAGCGAATACCGTACTGGAAGACATAGAAACCATGACTTTCTTTAATCTGATTAAAAAGCGATAAGCAATAAAGTTTCTGGTTAAGCTATGCTGATGAAACTGCTTTTATTTTGTACGTATTTTGGTTTAGATTAGCCACATATTATGTTACTTAAAATGGTTTAAGCAAGATTAAGTTGTAGATTATCTTAACTATAATGAACTAACTTTATTATAGTCTTTTAATAAATTTTTAGAAAGGACATAATTTATTCCTGTTTTTTATTAATTAACATAACTGTTAATAAATTTCATAAAATAATCATCAGTCAAAAGTTTAATATTATTTTTAGTTTAACATGTGTATTGTAACATTCTGCAACACATCTAATTGAAAAAGAAAAATAGTTTTTTTAATAATTATCGTAATAATATGCTGAGAACGTAACTTTAGTATGTTTATTTATTTATAATATACATTTTATAATATGACGTTCATTACGACTTCTATTAACGTAAAGGGAAACAATGTAAATTATGTTTTAAATTACTGCAATAGATTTAGCTCTGTTAGTACACAGATCTGTAGCATTGTGGTCGAGTTTGTGTATCCTACAAATTTGTAAATTGCACAAAGAGAAAGGAATTACGCAAGTTCCTGTACAACATCCAACCCAGAAACAGGGAAGCGGAAATCGCACGCAGTCTAATCGGCTTTTGATGATGGACTGAGATATATGCGTACGTAACTCTTATCATCTGCCAAGTATAAGCGAGATAGTGTTGTTTTAATTTGTCTTTTATACTTGTTTCGAAAGGTTCCACGCATAAATTTAATACATATGATTTCGAACGTATTCATATTATTATCTCTTTATCAATTATTATCTCTCTTTTCAATTTATTACAGAAGAAGCTAAGTCATTATGAAGTATGATTTACATTTCTATATTGCACGTTTATTTATAACATAAAGAAACAATATTTTTTCCAATTTAAAAAGTAAATTTTTACGAGTAAATCTATTGCAATGACAGCGAAAATAACTTCTACTGTATGATTGAAAAAGAGTGTCAAATAAGATCGCAATTTTTATTAAGCATTTTCAATATTTGATAAATCGCTTTTAAGTCCGAAAGATGTTTAAATTATGTGAATAAAAATTCACGGGGAATCAGTAAATTCCGAATAAAATTTATAAATTCGTCTATAAACTCAAAGAAAATTACGACTCATAATTATTTTTACAAGTCGTAATACTTCGGCATTTACTCTTACACGTCAAATTATTATTTAAGCAGGAAAAACATAACTGTACCTTTAAACTCGAGATCCAGATAAAAGTTTTTGTGTGTTTTTATCTAATATACATATTTCTCGTGAAACTATCCGCAGTTTTGTTCTATATTTGCATACAATATGTAAAAATCTGCCCCGTTTATTTAAGAAGTCACAACAACAACAACAACAACAACAACAACTTTGCGTTGCAGCGCATTGGAATCACTATAGAATCTGTTGTCGTTTTAAGCAAGCGGTGGCGCATAATTTAACAAACATTTTTTCGCAAATCAGAAGCTTTAAAGAGAAAAAAGAACATCTTGAAAGACGGTCCGCTCCAGCTAAACTAGATCGGCGAGAATCGGTGCTCGAGGCCAAGGGGATGAAAAAGATGCGCGAGGTAAGTCGGGCCAGAGGATTTGCCGGGCACGCGGGGGATGCAGTCCACCACCTTCGCGGTCCGCGGGACAATGTTATTTTACGGCACGGTGAGCTTGAGCCTCTTTCATCCGGATCCCCGGGCACATCCGTATCTCTCGCGCGGCTTCGGGCCAGCGCATTCTGTATAACGTGTAAGCTGATCAAACGCAGATTATATCGGGCCGCGCGACCGCTTCCATCGCCACCCTCGTGACTTTCGTTTCTCTCTGTTTGTCGCTCTGCTTGCTCGCAAAAACTTGAACGCAGCTGTAAAGAAGCGAGAGAGTGTGCCCTTTCTCACGGCGCTTCGTGTCCTGTTGCAATTTCTGGCTCGGCCGGAGTTTGGCTGATTATCACGCCTAGAAGGTTTTACGGGTCAATGTTCGAAGGCTCTGATCGAAAAGATATCTGATGGGGTTGTGCGGGCAGCTTCGCTTTTATAAGAAATATTTGTACTGCATTAGTGTTTTTCTATTTTTGACTTATGATTCCGCAATAGAGGCGATTGCTCAAATTGAGTCGTGCAAAATGCAGTCGCTTTGCAAGGAGACTCGTCTTTTTGTTTTACAAATTTTGATAAAAGTTCTTGACATGTTTCGTAACATCATGATATAACTTAGAATTCATCCTCACATTTTCTTGTTTATAAGTACTTTAACTGACTGTGTTAAAATTTTCGAGGATTTATTTAAAAATTACATAAAATGGCAAATTTTTATCAGACATTATTAGATGAGACGAAAAAAGAATGCATTAGATTAAATAATAAATAATAATTATAAAAATAAATTTGATTTTTAATATTAAAAATGAAGACATAACCAAACATTAAGGAGAAAAATATTAAAAAGTTTGTATTAGATTATTTAAATTAATATTTTTTGTATTTGATAATAATTTTTAATTAAACAACTTGATCAAGTGTAAAAAAAATATCAAATATGTTAAAAATATTTCCCAAATAACTGATAACTTTTTAATCATAGTTTGCTGTTACAAACTACTTGTAGTTTTAATTGTTGAGTTTTGGCTTACATTTTCAAAAGTTATATTTTAAGCGCTGTACTGTATATGAAATACTTTAATAATAAATTTGCTTCCACTAAAAATGTCAAATAATACAATAAATTTTATTATTATAATTATTTAAATTAAAATAAAATTTTTACATTTAATTATTATTTAAGTAATTAGTTATCATTAACATTGAATTTACTTGAGATTACATGGGATAGTTAATATAATTTATCAGTAAAGAACTTAAATATTATTTACGGTTATTAAATAATATTAATTTAGAGTTACATTAATTGCTAGCCTAATATAAGGAATAAAATTTTATATAATTTTATCACATTTTTGAATTTATAAATTTAAATTTTTAAATTTACTGGTAATTTTATTTAAATTAAAATTTAATTTATGTTTTCTTCGACAACTCGAAATATCATAAGACTTCATATTTGTTCTTATAATTAAAAAAAGTAACCCGACATAGATAAGCTTTCATTTTATCAAAAATTTTTATTCTTATTTATTAACAGTTTTCTAACAGAAATGGAAAATCTCATTTCATTAATTAATTACATTAATCTTATTAGTATGAATTATGAGTGTATTAAATTTAAATTGTTATTTAAATATTAAAATTATAAATTTTTACTATTTTTCCTCTTAAATCTTTAAAAATTATTAAATCTTTAAATAAATGAATGATATATTTTCATTTTCAGCATACCACTGTTTTTCTAATTTTTTCAATTGCAAAATTTGATAATATAATTAATAATAATTCTAATCATTTCAAATATTTCCATTACTAACTCCAGATCAATGAATTAAACTCACAAAAGAAACAAATATATTTTTGTATTACACTTCAAATAACTTTTAATAATAATGTTTCAATAAAAATATTCTAAATTTTTAATATTGTTGTATATTATTACCATAATATTATTTTGCAAAATTAGCTAAAAAGATACCAGGAGTCTATATAAGAATTTTACGTTTTTGAGGGATTCATTGTTTCAAGGTGAGCACCGATAAGATACCTATGCAATTTTTTTCGTATCTTCCTCGTGTAATAATTTAAACATTTAATAATCTCCAATTATTTTAAAGTATAATTCATATTTATGTAATTATTATTTTTCTGTTTTTATAAAATTTAATAATAAAACAATTTTGTTTACTCGTGTTTAGCCAAGTGCAAATAATTTATGAATACGTAGATATTAAGCATCATATCACCTTTTTTATCGATTCATCAAATTTTATAAGAGATTCAAACATGCACTGGTAACTCGATGAGTCTAATGAATTTTTATTATTATTGAACAGATACTAAAATTTTTATCGCTTCGTGGAGAAAGGATTATGCTTATGCAACACTAATTTTACTTAACACATATCCAGTAGAATTTGAAGAATTTGAAAAGCACCTCTGGTTTTTATTAGATGAAATGGGCTGTAACCAAGCTGTACGATCGAATTGATTCGGTCACTAGGCTCCTGTCCGAGCAGATAAACGTCTTGGTACTTTATTATCGTTTTCCCTTGCCTTTTTCGGTTTACTGGCCAAGGGCAGAACTTTTTAAGCAGTTATGCATTCCCATGTTCAGTGACAATTTATTTTCTGTAAAAATGTTTTTCACGCGTTCATTCCATCTACTTTCATCGAAATAGAAAATACATATTTCGGATAATTAAATCAGCTTTGTGAAAATTTATGTATAATAATTGCAGAATAATCTGTCGCTTTATGTTTGGAACCAGTATAAACGATTTTATTGTTAAAAGTGAAAAATTGTTGCATATGGGCGCACATGTGTGCGTGTAAAATGGAACACCCGACATAAAATGTCTAGTATTTTACAAAGGTATTTACATATAACAGTTTGTAGAAAAAATTGAAGAAAGATGTAGAGTGATCTCGAAAATTCTTTATTGATTGAGAAATTTTTATATTCTTTCAGAGCACTATTGGTTTACGAGGTAAATTTTTACACCCTATAACTACTTATGAAAATTTAAATTCTCTTGTAAAATATATAGCCCACCTTTGGAATAACTGAAAAGAAATATCGTTTCCTGCCGAACGCAAGTATTGGAAGATGTTCGTGTGAGTTTAATGAATACATGACGTGGGGAGAAAAATGGCTGTGGGGTCGTGTCAATCGAGAGTCGCGCTATGCTCGCTAAAGGCAAGTGTATGGCTTATTGCAAGGACGAAGGCGTCATTGCCTTCGCGAAATTCGATTTTTTTTCCCCATCCGAGGAGCTGAAAGTACGTTCGGAGATCCCGAAGACTAGTCAATAAGGCAATTCGCTGACCAGAATTGACCCAGTATACGCCGAGCGAGAATGGCTTTTAAAAGTGATTAGAGAGAGATGGAGGGAAACATCTCTTTTATATTTTATCACTTACTCGACCCTTCCCGCTCGGGAGATAACACGTGATGTATAGACTAAAAAAAGGAAAGCGGATGGAGTGCTGATAGGGAAAAAACGCTCCTGACGTTTCGACGATTCGGCTTGCGCTAAACGTAACTTACTACTGAGCATAAGCTCGACGGCTGTATTATCGTTATTCTGCTGATGCGTTGGCGCGCAAAGACACAACACTAACACCCCTCGGCGATGATTTTTAGTTCGAAGGTAAAAAGCTGAAGGGTAGCTACTCTTGGACGCAACATGGGGTTGGAGATCGTTATCTGGACGTAAAATAAATCCCATCGCGGCCAAGCGCGCGTTCAAGCGCTAAAAAATATTTTATGAGCTGCTTATACGTATGAGCGGTCACCCCGAAAGCGAATCCAATTTTCCCGATAGCATCTTTAGGAGGGATCAGGTGTAAGGAGAACCGCGGCGACTTTTATCCCCTCTTTTTCTCTTACCTTCTTTGTAACTCCTCGCCCCGAGACTAGACTGCTTTTTTCTCCCGTTATCCTTCCATCCCTCAGTCTCTGTCCTTATTTCTTGCCCTTTCGCTTTCCTGTATTTTTGCAGTGTTGTATATATAGTGCGTATATCATTTTTTGTTAAAGGAATATCGTGAAAACCGTTGTTGACAGATCGCTTGCCTCTATTTCCAGAAGTCGAGAGCGCCGTAATTGCGGATTTTTCCACCGACTAATGTATTTTACCAAGTATCGCGCAACAAAATTAAATTCATTTTTATACGAAATAATTGCATTGAAAGGAATAAATTTACGTTGAGAAAAAAACTGGTACATTATTAGGTAAGTAAATAGATTCCAATGAATGGTCAGTTATACTGATATCGCTTGTATTTTTAGCACACAAGTAATGAAAGAGTGGGAAACGTTGAACTAATTCTTATATTTTGACCTAATATTTAATATTAAATATAGTATTTTATGAGTTTTTTATCGACTATTATTTCATTTCTATTTGAAAGTTTCTTAAATAATTTAATCGTTAAATTATAGAATAACAGAACAATCGTATTAAATACAAGGTTTCATGAAAATGAAATTCATAATATCTCGAATTATTGATGATATTACAAGTTACATACAAGATATACAGTTATTTAATGTATTGTTTTATACCTATTATGTATATATATATTTTAGTTTCAGTATAAAATGTTTTCGATTTTTATAACAAAATTTATGATAGAATATGTATATTTAAAATCAATCGTCGCATTCTGATACCAGTAGTATCAATTCATATAAGTATTTTATATAATTTTTTATGAATGAATATGATGAAATAGAAATTGTATATATTTAAATTACTTACATCACTGCTTACATAAGATTTTTGTAGCTTTTATGAGGATTTCAAAGAGAAAAAATTGTGTGTAGAATTTTCGTAAAAAATATTATGTAAAATTCAAAACTTTATGCTTTTATAGGAACATGTTCCTAGGATAATGAAATTTAAGTAAGAGAAAACGAATAATCGTCGTAAAAGAAGACAATGAAAAGAATAAGAGATTCATTTACACGCTTTGCTCGGTTATATTTCAAAGAGATTAGTTGGAAATGGAGCACCAAAAATTTCTCTCTTTCTCCCGCGCCCTTTTATATATCTGTTTGTCTTTTTCTCGAAAATCGTTACAAGAAAGCCTCTCGAAATAAAAGAAATGATAAATTCTGTACGAGGTATAGAGTACTGAAGCTCTTCTTTGCGCTCCGAAGGTTGGCTGTGTAACTTGTATTTCACAATGTTTCTCTTTCCACCTCAGTCATTACATACTTGAGATAGGAAGGAACAACCCTTCTTTATCTCAGAAGGCTCGCTAAGAGAATAATGCGCGGAAATCAAGGGTTAATTCCCCTGGAACGCAAAGTATTTTATCTACGGCACAAGCGAACTCCTCCACGGAAACATGAAATATGGTAATAAGTCAGAGAACGGAAGTTGTTATGCCGATTCGCTGTTGGCTAAGTTGACATTGCATAATTTAAATCTTTCATTGTGTTAATAATTTATTGTAGGGCTTTTGTCTCTCTCTCTCTCTCTCTCTCTCTCTCTCTCTGATAAATAAAACAGGTAAACTCTGTAGACGCACTTACGTTGTATGAGTTGACCTTTTGATTCTTCGCAGCTGTAATAGACTTCGTGTACGAAAAGTTATTGCAGATATTTTGAATGCAGCATCACTTGAGTATTGAAAAGTATTAGTCTTACACGAGAGGGAGAGTTTAAAATGCCAGATGTAAATCGTCTCTTTTAAATAAGCACATCACGTGCTAAAACATCTAGCCCCTTACCGCTGATGCGTGTAATATTTCATTTAAGTGGATCATGTCAAAGCATGAAATGTTTCGAGAAGTCGTTTAATTGAAATTATTAATATTTACTCTTCTATTCGTGTCGATTGCTTTGATCTCATATCACATTTTTTATTTATTTTACTTGATAATAACACATTTTCTCTTCAATAAAATATACTTTTCTCCGGTAAAGTACCTTAAGCAAAGATATATTTTTATATATTTTGAGATTGATTTAAATTTAAAATAATCTCTTTATATAATTAATAATTTAATAATAATACTATAAAGATATTTTTTTCAACTAATGTCTTTTACAACAAAAGGAGCCGAAAAATTTTTCACATATTTATCGTATTATATATATATATATATATAAGTTTACTTACTATTAAAATTGATTTTGCTTTCAATGTACATTTCAATAACTTATTATTGAATACAATATTGTATATATATATAAATAATTATTTCAATATTAAAAGTATTTATAAAAAATTTTTGTTTTCTATATTTTTATTCCTGAGTAAGACACTATTTTTTTAAAAAAAGCAATTGTTTATAAGCAATTGTTTAAATTTCATTAAATGAGATTTTATTCACTAAATTATAACTGTAAGAATCTTCAAAATAATCTTTAATTAATAAATAAATTAATTAATAAATAATAAATTTAACAATAATCTTTAATTAAAATTTTTTTTAGTACGTATGTAATCTAATAATACATTTGAAATTTATGTACAAAATTTAAATAGTTATACTTATTATGCATATGTAATATCAGTTATGCAAGCATTTAAAATATTTTTAGAAATATAATAATTCTTATAACTATTATCATATCATCACTATTAGATTCGTACATATGAAGTAAGCATTTCAACTTTTCTTTTTAAATTGAGAATAATATTAAAATTAATTCTATTCTGAATAAATATATATGTGTACATAAATATATTTATAGAGATTTAAAAAATGTTGTGTATATATTCTATTCTATGTATATATAAACAGTGAAAATTTTGAATAGTTCAGATATTTTCTCAGAATATTATTCAAAATATTTAAATAAAAGTAAAAAAAATTACTAAAATCATTAGTAGTACAATCTATAAGATTGAAAAGAAACAAAAAAATGAATTAGATATAACGAATTTAACAATATTATTTACGTTAACTGTAATTGTTCGATTGGTTATATTTAAAAATTTTAATTAGTTTTTCATCATAAAAATATAAAATATGAAAGCTAAAATTACTTACTTCTATATTCTGAAATTTGTTATTTAATATTTTAAAATATTTTTTATTTTGAAAGAATTTTAAATTTTATGATCATGCGAGCACATGAGTACGAAAATATCTTTACTTATTTCACTTATTAAAACATAACTTAATTAATATAAAATTTTAAATTAAATGAATTGAAATGTATATTAATATAAATATCTTTTTAAAGTTCAAAAAATATACAAAGAACTTATATTACTAGTTCACGCTATATATATTATTTAAAAAATTTTAACGATGAATTTTATAATATTGTTTAACAAATTAAGAATCGGATAGGAGCTATATTAATAACTTAGAATGCTTCTAATTAAATACGAGTATATATTTTTATAAGCAGTTTTTAATATTAAAAATCTACTTTTTACGACGATAATATATTTAATTCAAATTTATAATCTGCTTACAAAAGAGTATTTTAATATGTATAAATACTAAAAAAGAAACAGTGATACAACTGAAAAATGGAACAGCGACGGAAAGTGAAATTAGCAAGATAAACCCGTGCACAGTGTAATAGAAACAGTCCGCAAGTATCGTAAAAAAGGTATTTTTAGCGAAGACAAAGTAGGGAGGAAGCAGAAAATAGGAGAAGAACATGAAAAATTACTGCTCCAGAGAGGCAGAGAGAGGAAAAGTGCGAGGGAGAGAAGAATCTATACAATAGCGCTATAGCAACAGCAACAGCAGTACCGGCGGAATTAGGAGTTAAAAAAGTTTCGTAAGTTTACAGAAGCCGATGATACTTTTCTATCTCCCGTCCTACCGTTCTCCTGTCCTCCAGTTCTCTCAACTCCGGTGTAGCCACCGCAATGTCGCTTAGACCGCGGTGCTGTGGCCGAGGTACACGCGCCTGCGTTGTTTAACGCCTGCAGGTATAACATTCGGGATATTAAACCGCTTTTAAATCGGCTTAGCGTTAACTAGTGGCACTTTAAGCTGCCCGGTGAAATGATTATCGGGCTTTCCCACTCTATACATCCCACCTCCGCCTCTGTCTCGCAGCGCGCGAAAGCTCGCGCTCCACGCCTAGCTGTTATCGTCCGTTGATTAATTGTTATGCAATATGACGTCACGTCCTGCTGAATTAGAATCCAGTAGCAGCAGGAGCTCACCACGCGAGTCGAAGATACATGCGCTGCACACCTCATTCTCCCCCTGTCCCCGCTCCTAAAACTACCCTGTATCGCTGACGGTTCCACGAGTAGCAGAGGAAGGGGAGTTTCTCTCGACTAATCCCCCGTAGTCGAGTCGGCCGAACATAGGACGCTGATGAATATTGATAGGACTTGAGGACGGCCCAAACGCGAGCATGCGCACACGCATACGCCTGAGATACGCAAGATGGAACGTATTCGAGATTCCTAATAGAAAGGAATAAAAGAGCCGTTGTAGGTGGAGCTTCTGCGACTCTTATTTCGAGAGATGGGCAATGCTTTGTCGATTGGAGATTCTTAGGTACGAGTACTTGCGAATTCATGCCAACTGCTGGGGCAGCAGATAGCGTTTGAATCATCTTGCAATTGAATCAATTTTACGGGTATTTACAAGGAGAGACGAGATATTTACGGAAAGTAAAACTGTTCGGACAGGATAATATATGTTAAATTTGATTTGTTTATAGTTGAATTTTAATGCAATATTCGTATTCCGTGATTATTCATTACAACAGTATTCTGCATCTCGTATCTAAATGCATCATAAGCAATGAAAGTGCCGTATAAAAATAAACTTGTTCGATACTTTGTTTTCGAGTTTTCCTACTTCCGTTCATCTATATTGGAAGAGAAATAAATATCTAATAACGTCTTTCAGCGGATATAATATGTATTGATACTTTGACAGAATACTTTCTAAAATATTTTTGTACAAAATGAAACATTTGATTTATCGAGGTTATAAAACTTGAATCGTGATTTATATACCTTCTTAACCCTATAAGCAAAAGGATACTTTACGATTTAAAAAATACGTTATTCTAATCAATTCGAATCGAGTGCGATGAAAATTCGGATTTATAATGTTCAAATATCGAGTTCGAGTTAGATTATTTTTATAAACCGACGGAAGAGGAGAGTATAAAAAATTTAAAAAACAAACACATCGAATTAAATATTTTTGTTTGTATATCTATATTTAAATAATAATAATAGTCTTGAATTTTTTACACAATTTAAAATCATTTAAAATCATTTAAATTAATTTCAAACAATGATGAAGTTTAACAACGTACATAAATAATATAAGTAAGACATAATAATTTACACAACTACCTATTTGTCCTTTAGTAATATAAAAATATATAATATTTTTAAAAAATTTGTATTTTTTTATGATATAAATTTGATTTGTTCTATTATTAATTCTGATTAAATTCATTTTTATTTCTAAAAAATATTTATTCATAACAATTAAATAAAAAATAAAAATCCAATTAGTTTCCTTGAATCGATAATTTGGCTGAAGTGGTTGAATAATATAAATATTAAATCAAAATTAAGATCTCTTATTATAGTTTAGTAACGCATATAAGTAATTTTCATTGTATTTTTATATATTTACATTTTTTTATATATAAATAACTACTTAATAATATAATAGTTTTATATTTATTAAATTCTTTATTATTTATAATTTTCAAATACACTTGTACTTCGAAATCCTTTATATTTAATTTTTTATTATTATTTTGATCAATAAATTTCTGAAATATACTTATAAGGATTAAATTCAAATAAAAGAGTTTAGTGGAACAACGCTACTACATTTAATAAAATATCATTATCTGCAAACAATGTGTACTCGCTGTAATCAAACAGCCATTAAAAGAAGATAATGGATAATTGCATTGAGAATAAAATTTAATATTTCAACAATACTAGGGAAAATTAGTTATAAACACGAAATGTGATATAATTTTAAATAAAAATGAACAAAAATTGAATTAAATGTTTATTTAATACGCTCAATAATAATAAAAGCAACCAAAATCGATTTTTCATTCAGTGAAAAAGACTAGCTGATGATACTCTCAGGGGAAAGTACTACCTCTTGATAATTTTAATGAAAATTATTTCTTTGTTTATTATGTTCCTTTACAAAATGCACCTGTTACTTATTTTAGTAGCACTTAAAGATGATCCAACAACGACCCTTTCGCAGACTTTCAAACTGATGAATCGTTGATGCTTTGCGTCAACCGGGGAAACAGGTTGGACCTATTGAGTCTCCGGATGAATGGCGCTTACCCATCGCGGATACGTCCTCTAATAGACGTTGGCGTTATCCACATGCTGATACATAATGCCGATCGACCCGTACATATACACAATACCCGGAGAGTTAAGTAGAGGCAGTTTTTCGAGTAGGACACGCGAGCGACCCTTTGCTTAATCATCACCCTTGTCTAAAAGGAAAAACCTTAAAGCGGTCAACTAGCGGGTGGGCTTGTATTTTTGATACTACTAACTCAGCTCTTTGATGCCTGCAGATTGAGAGCAATGGTTGGTCCAAAATCAATACTAGTCCCAATTGTAGAACCATATGCTTCCAGGAAATTTGAGAAAACTTTTGTCATACGACCTGCAAAACAGACACAATAGGAGTAAATGCATATCTAAAAGGTTCATCGTTAGTGGATGTAATACTGTAATGACGATAAGGAACTTTTGCTTGGTATAATACTTGTCTAGAAATTATTTCAAAAATAATAATTGTAACATTTATTTAAAAATTCATTTTTTACAATTATGAATTTTTTAGTAATGGTTGCAAAAAATCTTATTGAAAATAATATTTCATTAAATCAAAGTTTAAGGTAAAAAATATTGAGCAGAAGAATTTATGTAATTCAAATGAGAACATTGAATAATTTGATTTTTAAAAACTGTATAAATAAATACCGCGGTAAAAAATAGTTAACACAATCAATTACTAATATTAATGCAATACGCCATTCATCAACTTTGTATTTAAATATAAATAAGCAATTTAGAATTTTAGAATTTCTTAGTTAAACAATATTTCTAATAAGTTTCGTTATAATTATAAAATTTTATTTATAATAATTTACGCTATTTAAGTTACAATAAAATCCGCTTTTTTTAAAAATAATTAAGAAGTAATAATTATAATTAAAAATTTTATTTTGAATATTATTTTAAAATAAGAACAAATTTTAGATATCTAGGTTTCTAGAGTTAATATATTGTAGCTTTTTTCGAGTAATATTATATTATGCAGTAGTAATAATAAATAGCTTAATGAAATTTTGAATATGCCTTTGTATTTCTATGATCTGAATACATCATTATTTGGCTATTGTTTTTTAATATTAGTTGATTGCCTTTTCGGGGCTTTCAAAAAACGTTATAGGGGTAATAATTCTTCAGACTAGGCGAACCTTTATATAGTATTTTCTCGAAGCGCTGATTGAGGACAGATGCACGAGTTCAAAAGGGGGTGGCGCTGTATACAAGAGTGAGTAAAAGAGAATGAGAGAGGCATATAGAGAAGGATGTGGGCACCATGAGCGCACATACGTTCAATACGACCTCGAAACTGAACACAATAGCTCGTATTCGTAGCCTCTGTCTTAATTCTCTCTCATTCTTTTCCAGTGTTTTCCTCCCGGGTATAGTACTTCAGCATCATCCACGAAAATCTGTTCATTTGATGACAAAGGGACATGTTCGCGCTGCCGCAAATGCTCGATAAATAACAAAACTACACATTAATCGTCAGAATTTGCTGGCGTTGCTATAAACGAAGCTGTTCAAAATAATCATTGAATGGGTTTTTAATAAGGACTTAAGATTCACATCCAAATGCAATCGATGCAGAATAACAAAATATAAGTATTTAATAAAATCGAGTATTTTTATAACTGGGATTTTCGGTTTATACGTTCGCCTCACGTGTAGTTCTGCTGATTTTTATCAATAGTTAGCTTTTGCATATTTTTTGAAAAACTATTTAAAGTTTCTAAACGGTCTTTACTACTACAATTAATTTTACTTTACTTACTTTTACGTGCAAATATTAGCTCTACCGTAAAAGGTTGCTGAACAATTGTAAAGAAATATGGCTGATATTACAGAAGATAAATAATGAAATGAATTGAAATTATTCTTTTGATAGCCAAAATTACATTTGTAGCGATATATTAAATTCGTTCGCGTGCTTTAATAAATTTGAAAGGCATATAGCGATGGTCAATATTGATCATATTCTGGTCACTTGCCCCGATATTCTAATCTATATCCAAGCACAACTGACCTTGAGCACTGGATCCTCAAAAGAAACTGTTTACTTTGCTCATCGATATAAAAGCAACTCCATACGTTTATCTATCAATTACGCAAATTAAATACTAAATACTATTTTGTTTGAAAGGAAAATGCAACAAATTGAATGAAGTATCTGCAACAACGAATTGTGGGCGTATAACAGTAGATTACAATAATCCGTAAATCCTTATAATACATTGGAATAATTTTTCGATGCGCGTAATGCCGCATGTATCAATTCTAGCGCAAACAGCAGCAAAATTAATATTTTAAAGTGCAGCTAATATTCATGGGGAGCGAAGATGTACCATTTTAGGAGATGGATTCGATAGTTCGCTCGCTCGTCTTAGCTACTACCCCTTACCGAAAATGCTGCGAATCTGTTCCATGGACAATCAGTTGAAATCCTAATTAAAGCCTGCCAACCGATGCCGCTTTTGCATCGGATACGTATGAAATCTGTATTAGCAAGCGCGCGCGTGCCAGAGAGTGAGTAAATCTGGGGCACGTGTGTATGTGTATGCGAGTAACCCTGCAAACACGCTTAATCCGGGCGAAAGCGCCGATAATATCGATCGAATTCGCGCTTTACGCGGAGTTAATTAAATTAAAATACTGGTATAATAGCCGTCCAGATGGCCGGGACCCGAAATACAACATGGTGCCGAGGAGGGTGCTTCGAGTTATATGTGTATATACGTGTGGTAGCGAGACCGGCTAAGGGTCGACCCGTTGCTCTTCGCAATACGTAACTCATTTAGTCGTGCAGGTTGACAAAAATCTATAAGAGGGCTCGCGTTCTTATATACTTTCGTGAAAATTCCACTTACCGTAGAGTTTAAGTATTTTAGAGCGCAAAGCTTCTTACTCTTTTGCGTCTGTGTACCCGTCTTGCCCTCGTCTTATTTTTATCGATTCTTCGAGAGTCAACTAAACGCGCCTTTGTGCACTATTTTAACAGCACTGTGGAAAACGTTGAATTTATATTATATTCTTTGTATAAGCTAAAATTAATGAGATTAATGAAATATTTTTCTTAAATTATTGGGCTTAAATGAAGTCGACTACAAAAATTTAATATAGATTAATTTAATATAATTTAATATAAATTCCTTTTGTGAACCTTTTACAGTAGATCACTCGTCTTATTCTTCTTACGTTTAGTAATTTACAAGCATAATTAGAAATTACGAATTAGACATTTCATGATTATTAATCTCATAATTTCTAGATGAGATGATATATTATATATAATATATATATATATATATATATTATTTTTTATATACACAGAATTTTTGTATCACGATATTGTTGCGCATTTATGAAAATTACTTCATAAAATATACGTATAAAAATTTAATTGAAAATATAAAACTAAGATTACTTTGGCAGTATCGAGTAAAAGAACTTTTTATGAAAATATGAATTTTATTTTAATTAACAAAGCCATGAAATTCATGTCGCGTTTTGAGACGCCTTTTCCCCTCAACTGATGTTTCAAGCTTCTGCTTTACCTCAAAAACTAAAAATATACCTGTAAAATACATGAAATTGTTATACCTCTTGAAATCAGCTTTCTTGATATATCAAATATAAAATCGTTTAATGGTTAAGTTAGTTTTATTGGCTTAGCGAAAGGTTTAGATAGATATTTCAACTTTAACTTTCATCGTAACTTTGAAATGAAATAGACTGTCGGAAAGACGCCATAAAGATTATACTTTATAAGTAATCTATTTAAAAGCTCGGAAAATGTTATTGAAGATAATTTAACTAACTTCTGATAAACAATAAGTATTCATGAGCATTAACAAATGACATTATTCTAGTAAAAGTAAAAAACTGTTTGAGACTGTAAAAAGTATTTCATAAAAAAGATCTGGAGAATATGTGTATATAAGCGCTGTTATAATAGAAGATTATTATTGAAAGATTTTAGTCAATGGATACGAGCTGTTGAATTTATTTTTTATTTATAAAAGCAAAAGTTTAAAAACCGGAGGTAATGCGAAAAAATCTTGTTGTATCGCAATACGCGTTGACGATTTTAAAAGAAATGTTTTTATTCAACTTGAAAGAGTGATCTGTGGTATATTCTTTGAAAATGATTGCTTTCAACAGTTTTAGATGTTATCGTAAAAAAGTCGTTAGAAAGTTTTCAACGCAGTTCTGAAAAAACATTGTCAAGCACGACTGCATCGCCATCGATACACGCAAAGAGAATTTGATCCAGATGAGAAATAGATAAGGCAAATGAGATCAATTGTCAATCACTGTCCGAGTGCATTAAAAACCAAATGAGTCCCGGGTTCAGTCATTAGGAGTTGAGTAAAGAAATAGAAAGGATTTTTCCGCGATCGTTGTGAATGACAATCGTATGGTTAGTTACTGTCCTGGGGGAAAAACAAAGACGGAGAGATGGAGAGCCACACCGCAGTTTAGCATGTCAGGGGCCTAAAGCAGGTCGTTAGTGGCACGTCGTAACATATGCGAGGGCAGTCTCCATATGGGGCATCACAGCTTTGAAATACAGTCGAATCTCATACGCCATGCCACCCCCCCCCGCTCGTCGACTCCTCGTTGCGGAGCATCGGATTGGGGAACGCAGGCCGACCACACTTTAGACGACCGCGGATCGATATATTCTCTCGTGGTGCCTGCATACGCGTGATGCCTCTTGTTGATCGAGCTGCTGGCGTGGAGCAGCAAAGTATTTTCGTATTGCACTTGGCCTCCGGGCGATGCCTAGATCCGCGTGGGGTTAGATCGGTTGAGGGCCAGAAGGACGACTGCAATATTCATGGTTCTGGTGTTTAGTCACGCTTCTCGAGGGGAAACCAATGGCCTTACTTCCATAGGAACGATTCCTCTGTATATTATTAGCAGCGATGATCATTGCTGTGTTTTTTAACGAGGGACAAGGAGCGGCTCTTCACTTTACTTTCTTTGTGTGGGAAATGATATCTTCTTTTTGAGTGGTTGCTTTGCTGGTTGGTAATCTAGTTAAAAAAACAAGAACTGTATTTTTGTGCAATTTTTTTATTTATACATTTATTTCACGCAAAATAATATTTAGTGATGAAATTAGTGCAAAATACAAAATACAGTTTGTTTATACATGTATTTATATTCATTCACTTTACCGAAAAACAAATTAAAAACATTAAATTACATAATTCCAATGGAAAAATTGACTTTTTACGATACTCTCATCTTATTTAATATTTTTTTCATGCATAATACAAAAATTTAATTTAATATGTACAAAAAAAGATATTTCAATGCCGTATACCACATTTTTTAAAACAATAATTAATTTCGAGTTTAAAAAATACGTTGCATTCTACATAAAGTGCACGTATATTAAATCAAACCATATTTTAAATTAAAATATATTCTCGTTTGCTTTTGTAATTTGAAAACCAAAGCAAATGAAATCATTTATTAATGGTCGTTATAATTTTAACATTATTGTTTTATAAAATGACTTTGGTTTTGAGTTTTTACCGTTAAATATTTAGTACATTATCTTAAAAAGATGGAGATCCTTATAATTCTAATATTTTGGCAACTCAAAAAGCGCATTTTACAGTTGCATTTTATTATTATTTCATCAGTTGTTGAAGAAACCGTATTACAAAAGGTTTAATACATGTTGAATGAATGAAAATTGAAATAAAAATGATTTTTATTATTCTTTCTTATTTATATCGTTGAAGATTAGATAACCATGTAATTGTATTAACGATACTTTAATGTATTTTTAATATTTCGTAAATAATTATATAATTGTTTACATGGGATTAGTGGAATACGTTGTACGAAAATAAAAGTTAGCAAAATAAAATTTGTATTTGGTGGTGATATAAAGCATGTACTTTTATCGACATTGGATAAAATTAGAAAGTAACTGGTAAACAAATGATTGAAAAAAATTCTTTTGAGAGCTTCATCTAGAATTTGAAACAAATCGATGATCGTCGTAAGAAAATGTACGATACTATTTTTCATATTCGTTTAACATCATTAATGGAAGCATATGCATATCAACCCGCAGAAACTTTCAAAAATGACGCTCAGCTTGATGAAAGTCATATCCATCATCGTGAAATGTCCTCCGCGAGTAGCACGCCAAATCTAATGGATACACGCACGAACAGGAGCGAATAGAGAGAAGAGAGAAGTCGAACGGGCCCGCGCCGGTGAAAGACCCAACAAGTGCACACACGACACAGAGCCCTATGCTGAAAGCAGGTTGACTGGCTTATTGTTCGTCGTGCACGCGGCCCCTGGCACAGATGGGCCGCTAATCTCATTGAAAACTCACGAGAACACTTGCCGCGCTCCCAAAGACTGCAGATTCTATCCCCCCGTCGATGAAAGGGGCGGCGGGGGAGAACGCGGAGGGGTGCCCAAAGGCCCTTACCAAATACCATATGTCTCGTGTACGGAGGCGTACGCGCCTTACACCAATCTCCGTGATCCCGATCGGGAGACATACCAAGATAAGCCGTCCATGCGCAAAATGCGCGCTTAACTCGCGAGAACGACGCGGCCAGCGCCGATCATCGGCCTTATGCTACTCTGTCGTTGTCTGGTGGACGACCGCAGATCCTGAGCTGATCCTGCGACGTTTTTCGATTACTGGGATCCAAGTTTTTCCTCGCTCACTACCTAATGAGAGTCAGGACTTAACTTTGTAACAGAGTTACCGAACAAGTCACAAGAGACTCCGTATTAATGGATATCTATTTTAATGACGTAGTATATTCATTGAATGATTTTATTTCCATTATAACAAGAAATTACTTTTTTTAGATTTTGTTTTACAGATTAGGTAGATAGCTATTTAAATACTTGTTAATGTCGAATATAAGATGGAAAAGTATTCACACACACACAAGTTTTTGTTACTTGAAATATTGACAATCTGCATAATAGAATTCTGAGCGATAATCTGACTATTTTACTCAGTAGTAATACACCGACCATGCACTGTTTCAAACATGAAGTTTTTCGAATTGCGAGAATAAAACAGGTTGAAAGTCCGGGTGCGTAGGACCCGAAGCGGACGTTCATCGGCGATTCGGGCGACGTAACACGTGTTCTCAAATCGGCGCGGATCGTCGTTCGGCTTCCGATGTCGGCGGCCACTCGAGCTCGTGCATATTCGCACTTAAGTTACTGCCCGCAGTTAAGATCAGCGTAGCATAACTCTCGGCTCTCCTCATGCATATTCGTGCGCGGGGGTCACGGAGACATTTGCCCAGGAGAGCATGCGCGCGCGGTATTCCGGACATACGGGCTTGGTTTACGAGCCGACAACTAAGGTATGCTCTGATTGTGCGCTCTCTTTTCCGGTAGCTCTCTCCGCTCTGTGAGCCTCTCTCTCTCTCTCTCTCTCTCTCTCTCTCTGTCTCTTAAGAGAATCCTTCTTTCTCCCTTTTGGCTCTAGTCTCGTATCGTTTACTCGTGTTTGCCGCACTCGCCGTCGCCACCGCCGCGAGCTTTTCGCATGCTTATTCCATTTGTATTACTCGCGTCGTTGTCGTCGCCGTCGTCGTCGTCGTCGTCGTCGTCGTCGTCGCAACGACCCAGGCATTTTATGTTCCGGCTGTGTCGCTGAGCTCTGCGCAGCCCGTGACCAAAGATCCTCCGTCTCTTTTTCCCTTGTATTTCTTTTGCGGTGTATAAATTAAATTTTGCATTCGTAAAATCTTGTGCCTGCGTTGAATTTTACGGGACACGAGCTTCCAAAAAGTATGATTACCCTTGCATATTGTATGGTCATATGTAGACTCCAATTTAATTTTTATTGGCTTGGGAGTCGTTAGAATGCAATACGACTGTTATTTTTATTGAATATGCTTGTAACTTTTAAGGCTCACGGACCTTTCCTCGAGTCGATAAATTCACGGCGTTTGGTACTGTCATGTACTAAGCTATTTGACATAATCTTTATTTGAATGTGCTTTATAAAGATAATATTAAATACTTCTACGAGTAGTAAATAAAAAATTCCGATTTTCTTATATTTTTATTACGAACACTCAGAGTTTGGATGGTTTCCTTTATTTTATACACGTTCATTGATCAAGAGCAAACAGCCATAAAAAATACACAAGGAAGTCATTTCCTTCTTTTTTGAATAATATAATATGTTGAAGTAGGTTTGAGTGCTCAGGTGTTGATTCTCCTATCACGTCGGAACGTCGAAGATTGAGAATCGAATTCACGACAAATTACAGGCAAGAACTTAATCTACGACAGTTTCTCATGGGGATTACAGGGAGCGAAGAGAAATCAAAGTCACATCTGTGATTTCTAGTGTGGTCCTCGTTTCGTTTCGGCTGTCCAGAGCACAACTCGGAGCTAAGATCGATGAGATGTCGCATCTATTGGATTTCTTTTCTTAAATCCTTACGCCCACTCATTTTTTGCATTCAATGCATATTATCAGGGCTAATATAATACAGCAGAACAACAGGCTAGTTCACAAAAATCTCGTTGCTAAATAACTTAATAACAAATCATTTGTAAATTAGTTTACAAGTAATTTTAGGCGAATTTCTTGCTTGTTTTATCATATTTATCGAGGAGCTAAATAGTACGTAATAGAATATATATAATATACATGCATTCTTCTACCTTTAAATTACACAACTTAATTGTTCATATAAAACTAGTCTAACATTTTTTGCACTCAATGTTTATGCACATTCGTGCTCGTTCAACTATATTTCAAGTCTCTAATTTTTAAATAATTTATATCTAGTTTTTTTTTGTCTCATTTCTATCTGTTTATTATTCTTACACTTTAATTCATTAATATTTTCAAATTATCAGAATATTTTATGTGACAACCAATATTGTATAAGCACATAACAGAATTTGAAACCTTTTGTTTTGAAAATTTTTGACTATTGCCGATAATCCAACACATTGTGAACTGTTTACTTTATCCAAGCTTTTAATAGCAAATTTTCAAATCATTTTCTTCATAAATATGTAAAACTTAATACACGGCATAATTAAATATGGAAGCACACTAACGAAAAAATTGCATAAATTTGCAATAAATAGCAGAAACTTTATGTTTCGCGATACAGTGGTATGCAAATTATTGCATAAATAAGCCATCAGAAAACAATCGAAACAAAAAAAGAACGTGGCGAGAAGTCAAAGCGAACCCTAGAAAGTTGCATCGAGCATCGAAAACGCGAGTCTCTACCACAGATGTCCCTTTTTCATCGTCACGATCAGCGATTGCGGCGATATATTTCAAGCAATATTCAGCGGAATGTAACGCGACATTGATCGACGGTTCGAGCAATAGAGCGCGCCGTGCCCCGGAATATCGCAAAGTATACATTCAACACGGAAATTTGCATTTCGGCATTGTTCGTCTTTTCCTGGGAGGCAATGAATCGCGCTCCGCTCGCCAGTTTTGGCTTCGGTAGCGCTGGAATATCGCGCGCGGGCCTGAGTATCTCGAGACGCGAACGAGCTAAGTGCGGGATTATGCAAAGCAGTCGGCCATACAGTAGAAAAATACGGAGCGTCTCCACGCCATCTTTTCCGGACCATTCTAATAACTTTGCCACTTCCTCTTTACCTCCTCTTGCCCATCCCCTCGATCCGCGATCCCCGGCTTCCTTCCACACACACACGCGGTGCTCCCCTCTCGCACGCGTTTACGGTATGCCAAGCGTCGGTGTACTCGAATGTGTGTCCCGCGCGCAAACTCGCTTTTTGGTGTATTTTTTAAAGAAGTCGGGCGGCCACTGGCTTGCCAGCGCTAGAGAAAAGAAAGAGGGGGCGGAGGGAAGCGTTCTTGGAAAAATAAACGTGCGCTTGCGAATTTTTTAATGGCTGAGTCGCTGCTGCTCTTAGAAGGAATCTGGCTGCGGGCACATTTTTCACGAGAAAAGGATGCTCTTTTTTTCGACCGTTGAATTTTTATACTTTCCGTGACGAGCATAAAAAAAAGGAATCCCAGCATTTTTATACGTTTAAATAATCGTAGCACCTGTTTGTTATAAGCTGTAGAAGCATAAATTGTACGTTAAAGATTTCTCATTTAAATTAACTTGTTTATTTTAGATGTTAAATTTCATACGCTATAAATAGTTTGATGCCTTAATCGACTCATTCCATTTATGGAATATAATCATTTTTATGATTATTATATTAAAATGTGTCACTTAATAAACTTTTTACAGTATTTGTATACCGACTGTGTAATATATTAATTTTATTTTATTAAATTAGTTTGTCAAACGAATTATAAAACTATTCTAAAAGCAAATATTTTAATACTCCTTTCATTTAACATGAAGCTTGTAATTATTACAACAGAACCGAGTGAGGAACAAATTATTTCAAATAAGTATTATTACTTGAAGTTGCAAGTGATTAAGCTAGTACGCGCGATTAGGTAAGTTGGCTTTCGATCAGTTTCAGATCATTTATCCGCAGTAGTGTACGATTAATCAATAATAGAAGTCAAGTGCGCGACGAAAAAACGATAACATCTCAAAAACTTCCTCTTAAAATCATAAGTAAATTACAAGTTGTAAGCTAAAGGAGATCGAGACTGATGAAACGCTGCTGCACTCGAAACGCTCGAGTGCGCGCCGTTGCTATTCGCTTTAGACGCCAGTCATCGTGGTGATGGATGGAACATGCCTATTTAGATGCGTCGTTAACTCGGCGCGAACGCGTGTATTTGTCATCCAGATGTAATAGCAGTAGTGCTGTTTAGGATACGGAAGGGACAGTCCTATCGTTATTCAAGCAGCACTTGATTTCCACTTAGGACGGAAGCTCAAGTCAGCGTGTGATGCTACATCACCGATAGAACTGCAGATTGCTTTCATAACGGGTATCCATCTTTATTACGTGTCGCTTCTTCTCGATAATGAAATAGCTGCTGATTTATATAATTCATTTTCTCGTCATAGAAATGCTTGATAACGCACGTTCGATATTTTCAATTAATATTTTTTTAAATATTGATTGCAATGATTTTTATTCGTTGATCAGATTAGGATTTCATTATTACAAGTATCGATGCGTAAAAATTAATTTTCTGAATTAAGTTTTAAAAGATCAATAACATTATAATTATCTAGAAAAGTTTAAGGATTTTGATTAAGTAGAAAACACGTGGCGTGTAATTTTCAGACATCGGTCTGTTACTACTTACTTAACAATTGATAATATCTTCTTAATAATACGACTACGTATTTATTCATCTTATTTAACTCTTTAATATCCATAATATTTCACTATATTAAATGTATAAGAAATATACGAATAAAAAATTAAATTTCGTACAAAAGTAAATTCAATTCAAGTAAACCTAATAAGACGATAGATCAAAATATGCTCGAGACACCATACGCACACAATTTCAGACTAACATTCGTTCTAATATTCCTATGCAGATGCATTGTTCTTTCTAAGCGATGCGGTATATGCTAAGGCTTTAAAATTCCGTCAGGTTGCTAAAATATTTCAAGGAAATATGTATAATGGCAGCTATAAAGTTCTCCTGCCTTATTCACCGATGATGTTTATCGTGAACACCTAGCATAGGAGGTATATAAGTGGAGAGAGAAAGCGTAGCTCTGGCGAATTATATTCCAAGTAGGTATCATAGTAAGATGGTGACTCCTCTGTCGTTCTCTTTCTCTCTGTCTCTCTCTTTCTCTTTGCGGGCGTTATCTCTGTGCACACAGTGACTGCGTTCACGCGTGGAGTCGCTTATGTGTTACGTGAATATCTTACCGAAGCGCCTTTGCATGCTCTATATAACTTACATTGCAGTTTAGCGAGCGAAACGTTTGCCTGTTATATTAATAACGTTATTTCGAATCTTTAGAGGCGTAATTCTGCAGCCACTCTGTTGCAGCTACATGCCATTAATAATAATCGTAATAGTGGTAACAATAATATAACCGCAACAACGATAATAAACTTATAAATATTTTTCGAGTTTTATGATAAAATTGATGTACGATTGTTGTAATATTAATAAAGGAAATTATCATATTTACTATTTTACTTACTTCCTTTAAAGTTATTAAATATTTAATTTTAAAGTTTAAATGAAATTTTATAAAAACATTTAAGTCGTGTATTTTGAAAATTTTTAATAAGATTTTTATTTAACATGTAAATACTTTATCAATATTTATAACTATTTTAGATAATTTTTGAAATATTTAATAAATCTTTCTGATCAATTTGAAAATAGTAAATATTAGATGGCGTTTTATTAATCGCTATATTGCTGTAAATATATTATTATTCTTATTGTTACTTAGGAAAAATTTATATATTATTATTTACAAGTTCGTACATCAATTCTAAATTATATTACATTATATGATATCAGAAACATTACTTTGTACAACCTCATATTTTTTAGTTTTATTTTCGTTTTTGCTTCTTTACTCCTAATATTACCTTTTGACGAGTATTTTTTTCTCTAGGTGTTTCAAAATCTATTATTTTTTTTTAAATTCCTTCAAAAGTATTGTTAATTCCTGTAGCTAGAAATTTGCTAAAAAAGATTAAGATAGTAAAAAATCAGTAATGAATTTCAACGTACAAAGAGAAATAGAGGACTTGCGAGCGAAGAATAAAAAGAGAAAAGTAGAAAAGGAAATGGAAAGAAGCATAATATGATGCCCCTTATTTCAACAATCTCATAAAATCATCACGCATTCAATTTGTCACCGACTCAAGTGGAAGATTTAGCTACGTTTTTTTCACACTAAAGCATACAGGTGCAATATTTCATTTTAAATATGCATTAAAAATTATAAGATTAATAGAAAAACATCGATGTTATCCAATGAAAATATTATTCGAATTTTGTGCGGTACATTAAAAAGGAATCCAAAAATATTTAATTAAAAGCGTACGGGAATAGTATGCATGCAAAGTATTAAGGGAAAGAGTCGTTTATCAAATATGCATTAACGCTTCCTTGATTAATGATCTCTACTTTTTAAAGAAGTAGAAACATCTATTTCTTACGGACCGGTGCCTTATTTCCTTCGAAAAATGAAATGTGCTACCAGATTCCCTTTTTGTGTAAAAAATCCATGATAATTTATCGCATGCAGAAATATTATGCTAAGAAACTGCTCCCAACCATTATTTCTATACTTTCAATTTTGCTTAAAGGAAGAGAACCAGTCTTCGATTTGTTTTTAATGAGAAGGTGTAGATCTCTAAGGTTAAATTGAGTAAAAACCACTCAAAAAGTCATTATAGCTTTTTCTCGATCATATCAAGAACTTAATGTCTCTTGACCCCTAGAGCAGCCCCAGAAGGATTTCACACAACAGGCATCGCAAGCTCCACATGAAAAAGTCGACGGCTCTCACATGCCCAGAAAAATAGATAGTGTGCGGTTAGCCAGTCCACTTATGATTGATCACCTATTGGTTTCGGCTCATAAAAGTCGCGCTTTTTTCCGATTTCCTTGTCGCCCAACAAATAGTTTTTACCACCTTATGGTTCATTAACCTTTATAATACGACAATTCTTATTTCGGAAAAAGCTGATTTATTAACTGTAACTTAACGATTGTCGTATTTAAAGCAGTTAATTCCATGAGATTCAGTGCAACCAAAAGAAATCTTCTATCAGATTATTATTGTCTAAAAAAAGTATACAGGTATAATAATTTTACAGAATTTCCAAATGAGAAAATAAAATTCTTAATTATAAATTATAAGTATTCGCCTTCAACAAAAGCATTAAATTTAACACAAAAGCGGTGGATAAACGAAATCGCGCATTACAGACGAGCAGTGCCCAGAGTATTTAACTACAATCCCGACTTACTATAAAATACCCGTCTTTATCATCTGAAATAATAAGTAATCAGGGCCGCGAAACTTGTTAACGATAGTAAAAAGAAGAAAATAAAATAGAAATAAACGTTGATAAAGAAGGTATCCGAGAGAGGCACAGAGGCGGAGCATGGCTCGGAAAATATATTCACGCTCGTTTTTCAGGACAGAATTTACGCGAATCCCTCGGCCGTGTGCGCGAGAACGCTTTAGCTATAGTCGCGCGCTGGAAGCGGGAGGGAGAGCGAAGGTTCGACAGGCCAAGGACCAACTCCATAGGGTTGCAGCGCTGCTGGCACTGCGCGCGCGTGCAAGGCACACATGTGTCGAACCTTAAAATATGTAGGCGTGGCCAGGGCTGCTCTCGCAGCAGACGCATTGCTACGGACGAATATGTTCTCCCCTCGCATCGACGCGACGCTCCACCCCCGGGCGCCTGCTATTGGCGGGTATGGAGCCCGCGGCTTCGTCTCCACCTGCCGTTTGACGCCGGGCGCCAGTCGGCGCGTAGTTAACCCCTAAATACGGGGATGCGCGAGACTAGCGGCTCACTCGGACGCGGACCACCGCTCGCGCTGTATCATTGGTGCGTGCGCATTTGCAATTCGCTTTAGTATCGTACGACAGTTTCAGTGACAGTTGTTGAGCGCACCTCGGCCACGTTGAAATCAGTGAGACTGCGCTTGCGTTCGCGAGCTATGCATTTCGCTGCTGCTGCACTCGACTTCTTGTGCGAGGATCGTGATTCGAATTAACGGGAAAGTAATTTTTTTTCATGGTAAGTCTTTAATTCCACTACCACTTTTTGTTCTTGACAAGAGTTACCGACTATTATTTTTTCTTATAATGTTCATTGATTAGTTAATTTTAAATCTAAAAGAAATTATTTTACGAAGTTATTTTAAAATATTACTATAATATCGCAAATATAACTTTCTAATCATATTCTTTGCTTAATGAAATCATATTAAAAAATAAATTTTGACGATAGGATCAAATTAATACTTTTTATCGAATAATTATTATATTTCATAACTAATTAAGGATATTAATTATTTATATGCTTCAATAGATCTAAACGAAGATTTTAAAACTAAAGCCAAGTCGAGAAAATTGTCTACAGTGTCACCAGCACGATGACAATGGAAGAACGCTCTAGCGGTATCGAGGATGGAGCTCCAATTATTTCAACCGGTAGTACAATAAATTTATCTATAACTCCGAATAACTCAAAAATTAAATCAGGCGAAATGACAACTGATGCATCGTATCCTCTGCAACGAGCAAACAAGCGATCCTTTGATGTAGCATTTCTCGTTGCACCTGATGAGAAAATGATAAAACGACAAACGGAAAAATTGGTAAATCTACAGTTTTGTACAAATCAATTAATGCACGATGCCATGAGACATCAAGATAGACCAGTGATTTTTGATGAACAAATGGAGGATTCTCGTGACTATGAGAAAAACGATAGAATACCGCAGAATATGACGATTAAACATTTTGAGAGTATTGAGGCATCAAACAAGTTTAAAATCAGACGCAGCGAGGACTTACAAACTGTATTACCACCATACGTATCATCGAAGCGTAGACTAATACCAACGTCGTCGAGTTTGTCACCCGAACCCCACGCTCAAATGTACTCAGAATCGGTACGTCTACAAAAAAGTCCAAGCCCACCCGGTGTTTTTCAAAGAGCTCTACAAGTCCGCAAAGTTTTCATGGATGAGAAGATCGAGGATCGGCCCATTAGTCAAAACCTAATGCTATCAGCATCTCATAACAAGAACAGTTGCGACATTTCCTGTCCAGATAGACTGCACGGAGATACAAGGAGTGCTTTTACCAAAGTAAACTTAGCGATTCAGAGGGGTAGTTTAATGGGAGTAAGCCCAAGTTCTGGCAACATAAATTACGAGGATGGATCGCCAAGATCGTCGGTTTCACCTGACGTCGTCACATACCAAAACAGTCTCAGTCCACCAATTGGTTCTTCATCTACGAACGGTAATACGGGACCATTCAATAACAAATATACAAACGCGTTTCCAACGAAGATGCCATATCCTTTTTTGATATCTCCGGAGTCTCAGCAAACAAGTATACTCGATAATCTGAAGCTCGGTCAGCAACTTACCACTCAAACACCGTCAAAGGTGCCAAGTCCCAAAATTCCAGCCGCTGGCTTCAGACCGGAGCTACCCTCGGTGGTCTATCCGAATCTACCCTACAATTCCTTGTCTGCAGTTTTCCCGCCCATTGGTGACGCCCTCACGAGGCCGCGATTCCTTGCCACTGGACTCCTACCTTCCTCCTTCGCAGCTCTCGCTTTACCCGCGCAAAACGTCTGCGCCAAGTGTAATCTGTCCTTTCGCATGACATCCGATTTGGTCTACCACATGCGCAGTCATCATAAGAACGAAAGCGTGGGCGAAGCGGCCCGCAGAAGGCGGGAAGAAAAACTGCGCTGTCCCGTGTGCGACGAGAGCTTCCGGGAAAGGCATCATCTGACAAGACACATGACCGCCCATCAGGACAAGGAAAGCGATGCGGTTGTGGATCAAGTAGAACTTAAGAGGAGATCCGCTGCAACGCTGCTCCACGGAAAGTGACGCCGTAAAGCTCACGGGAGTTTCAAAGATGTGAGTAATTGCGAAGACGTGGAACGATCTTTCAACGATTAATCCGTTGTACCTAAGCTGTATTTCTGAAAGTAATACTTGCTTTGCTTAAACTTAATAATTATTACTACATTATATAAAGAAGATAATTACAATAAGTGACTTGTTAAGAAACCAAAAGTATCTTTGTATTTCTCTAAGATTTTTGTTTAAGAAGGTGACCCTTTCCAAAAGGGTTCGTCCCGTCTAGTCAATATTAAATATAAGTATGCGATTAAAAATTGTAAATACTGAATTTAGCGCTGCGGTTTGAGCATTTTCTCGTGTATGCTCAAAAATACGAGGCAATTTATTCAAAAGTGATAATATGTATTTGAGAGAAGTGAGATTAGCGTTTGGAAAAATATTATATGCTTCTTGAATATCATATACATGTCTATATGAATAAAAATTAATAAAAATACCATTTACAAGTAATTAAAAAATATAGAGATGCACAAATTTTAAATTAAGATAGATTTTTATTTCGTCAGAACTATTCCAATACTTCAACAAACATTGGACTGATTACACAAAAGGTTTAAAAAATCTTACTGTTACATTGTTTTATTACCGCACATTAACGATTGCTAAATGCTTTCATTCACTATCCTCGAAAGATTTCATAAATTAGGTAAGCTTATAGCCAATATTTGATTCAACGAGAGCCTCTAGTAAAGTAATTATTTTCTTAAAGCGGGCGCGTGCCTGCATTAGGGCCTAAAGTAGGAACAGGTTGCTTCGCCACGGAAGCCGGAGCGGAATTTCGGCGATGGTCTGCAGGATCGATGGAAGTGACGGACGGAGGGGGGAAGGAAGATGCGTTGGGCGAGACGGTGTAAGCCGTCGGATCGCGCTCCACGTGTAATAAATAGATCGTAAACCACAACCAAGAGCGGCGGCGGCGGCGGCGGCGCTCAGTAGCGAACCGTCGAAGTGCGCATAATGGTGGGAAACAATGAATGCTGTAATCGGAAACGGCGTTGGTTTGTTATCTGCCATTCATACTCCATTTAACTTGAAACAGTGAATCAGACGGCACGGTGTGCGCACCCGGACTTTTAAATGAGTGGTAAGCGCGCCACGGACGTAGCGCAGCCGCTCCCTTAATGCACCACCGCAATAAGGTTTATTATTTGTATTAACGTCGTCCACGAAATTGATGTAGTTGCTCCTCTTGCTTTTTTCCTGTTTTCGGACGCTTTAGAGAAAATTGAAACGACGGCCACGCAATTTAAATGTTCGCGGTACTTTTACTTTCTACGACGCCTCGCTTTCCATTCCTTATCGTTTCGTTGCATTTATAATGTGAAATTCGCGATGCTGTGAAAACTACAATTATGCATTTAAGCGTGTAAATAGAATTAATTCCATGATTCCGTAATTTTAAGTCTCTTTTACACGGTTTACGCATCATCGATGTCAATGCAAATATTTTTAAATGCACGTATTAAATATAATCGATACCGAAGACAAATACGGTTAACACAGCAATAGTTGAACGTCTTTTGATAGAGTGTGTAATCGATGATTCATTTCGTTGATGTAGGTTATCGATCTGCATAATCTAGGAATTTCTAAATAAACTTGTTAGTTTCTGTAAAAGAGAAAAAACTCACGATAAAGACATTCAATTATTCAAAACTATATACAAAAGATACCAAAAATATATGATACGGATTAGTATTAGGGGAGAATATTGTAATATAAATATCTAAATACTTTTTGAAAGGCACTGCTTAATATGTAAGAAGAAAATTTTTTACTTCTGTTTCGTTTAATAAATAATTTATTATTCCATTAAATTGTTAATACTTTAATATAGGTCTATAAATATTGTTACAATACATTTGTGTAAATATTGTAATTGTATATATCGCATAATAATTGTATTGTACGTATTTAAAACTGTTGTTAATTAATAAAGAAACCCAAATTTCAATAAAAAATGTGTTTTCGTTTAATTTATTGATCCTCCATTGAGCGTTGATAATTACAAATTTTAATCTCATCTTTCTCTGGTCGTCGTGTCATACCTAAATCGCAGTTTCTTTACGCGCATTATTAAAAAAAAGAAAAATACGAATTCCCGTGAATAGTAAAAACTTTCTTTACAAATACCGTTAAATCGAGGAAATATTGAAACTTTGCTTTTGCTTACCCCAGCACTTTGGCGAGCTCGAGCTTTTATCATTTTCAACTTTCCACTGTGAAGCAGATGAATGAGTCAGAAGAAGATGCTTCTAACACACGTCCTAATTTGAGGCCTCGGCAGTATGGTCACACGACGATAAAACTTTGCGAGTGCCAAGATTAATTCTTGGACGAGTCCGATACTTCTTTTCCCGTTTGCGGACATCTTCTATCCTTCTTACGGCTGATTGGTAGTAAATCACGAAAAGCCGATTATGAGCCAACAGATTAATTTCTACGTCCGATTTCAAAGTATACCGCTCCCTTTCGCTGACTACACCTCTGTGTGCGCCTGCTTTCATATACACGTATACGTACATGTGTACGTATAATGCTTGAGAAATATATTAAGAATATCGTCGTCAGCCTCCCCTTGACACACGCGCATCATTCGCTCGAGTCCTGCCACCTCTTGTAGCCCTAATACTATTTGTTTTTATTAATAAATAAAGAGAATCAATAGGAATTTTTAAAATAAATCCAAGTATATATAAATGATGATTCCACTTAATCGATTGGAATTTATTTTTAAATACGTTGGAAAATTGACTACCTATATTTTCAAAATACCTTGTATTGTTAAAAATAGAAACTTTGTAAACGTAATTGTTCGCGGTCCAATCAACTAAATACTATGAATAGTGTTTTGCTTTATAGGCAAGTTCGACGGAAATTTATTTAAATTAAATTAATCATTGATAAGTGCAATTTCAAAAATTTTTTTAGTAATAAATTTAAATATTACCGGAACTAGGACCGCAAAGTAAAATATTTCACTACTAGATTATTCCTAAAAGTTAACGAGGTCACGGATAAAATAAAGTTTGCTTTTGCTACCGCCCAAAACAATACGGGAATTAAAATAATCATCGCATGCTCAGAGCGAAGGAGTCATTCATTAGGGTAGATCAATGGTGTTGATGTTATCGAGACCTTCGTAAGTGAAATCACACTCTCCTTCTTGTTCGCGTATAGAAGCCTAAACGCGAGCGAACTTAGCCCCCACTCCTAACCGGATAATACGTAAGCCTCGAAAACTGGAACCGCAGCCAATACGACAAACAATCTCTTACCGCGCCCTTCGTGGCTTAAGTTTACCCCTGAAGGAATAAGTGTACTTACCCTCTGCCCGAGGTCCATAAAGATAAATAACATGAAGCATCCAGTGGTGGTGGTGGTATCCCTTAACAATCACAACCCCTCGCCGACGCAACGCCAATCGTGAGTTTCTCCACTCGCCCTCTTACTCTGAAAATGCCCTCATTCTTGTTTCTGGCTTTCTTTCTTCGTTCTTTTCTCTTCCACTTTAGCAGCCTAAATTTTTTCCCTCTTTATCGCTATCTCACTAGCCGTCATGGATCTTTTTCCTTATCCTTATCCTTTTTTTTCAAGTAAACTTCATGTCCGTCAGTTTATAGAATACGTGGAGGAAGTGAATTAGAAATAATTTAATAATGAATAGTAACTTTCTCTTTATAACTACTTCTAAGGACTCGATCAATGTAATTTTTGTTGTTTAAAGCTTTAATTTATATACGTAAAAAAATTTAACTTGGAAAATATTAATTGATGCAGAAGAATCATTAAAAAGTTTTACTTGGATTATTTTCATTAAAATATAAAATTTTAATTGCAAATAAAACTATTTTCTTAATGATATATAACAAACGAAAAAAAAGTGAACAACTTATATTAAGTAAAAGAAGTGAACTAAGCAAAATAGATAGAGCATTTGTACGTATTTTATTATCGTAAAGTCTTTAGTTTTATTGTTTGTCAATATATTTCTATTTTAATACCCTTTTGAGTTGTATAAAAAATTTAGTTATCATTCTTGAACTTATTTTTTTAATAATTAAGAAGTGTTAAATGATTTTGACTATAAAATAAATAACTTTAGATAAGAATAATGACACATTTTTTTTTAAATAGTATAAAATTAGAAGATAAAAAACATGCCGGTATGAACAAATTAAAAAAAAAAACAAGATTTAATGCTATAAGTTAGCAATATTGAATATCAGTAACATTCAGAAGCATCGTTTGAACAGAGACATTTTAATGTATTGCATTGAAATCACAATAGAATAAGGGATCAGGTTTCATCAATTAGTATACATAAGTTACATATTATAGCGATACATAGTTGATATACGATAGACTTCATCTACTGATAATATGGACTCTATCAAAGCTACATTTAAAGGCTGAAATGTTGCTATTATTATTATTATTATTATTATTATTTTCAAATTTATCTTTGTATTTTTACAAATGATGACTGACAAAATCTTTGCTTTTTCACATCGTTAAGCATCAACACATCAACTATAAATAAAAAGATATAAAAACACTACTATATATTACTGCCTAGCTATGGATAGATAAACTTACTGGTGATTGACAATTTTAATTGAGTGACAAATTTATAAATTATTAATAGATTTTTTTTAAATATGAATTAATTAATGTAAATTCTGAATAAAACAAATGTATTCAAAGATAAAAATATGTATTTCTGTTAATTCTTTACAAATTTATTCATAAATATTATGTATTTATTTTATTTTATTTACATATAATATTAGCACGTAATTTTTCATAATATTCTATACAAAATAAAACTTTTTTTCTTCGTTTATGAAAACATGTATTTAAAATAAAACAATATTTCAAAAATGCACAAAACAATGATTAGCAATTCTTAAAATTCAATGAATTTCAATGTAAACATGACTATGAAATTTATTATATAAATACACATTAATAATTTAAATGTATAATTAAGTATTTAATAACTGGTTTTCATATAAATAAATTCGACAATATTTAATTTCAAATCAATAAAATAAAAATTTATTAAAGCCAATGTAATACTTAAAAAATTTCATAGAAGTACTTATTTTTATATTATTAAAGGTATTAAAATATAATATACTCTATTGTCTAAAAGATGAATATAACATTTATGATATTTTATATTTTTTACATAAAATTTATTTAAATGTTAATTCAATTATTTCTGTTCATTGATAAATTCTACTATTATATAATTTTTTATTTAGTCAAAATTAAATCCATATTAAATAATATAAAATAATACGATATTCATAAAACATGCATTCCTCCGAACTGTAAAAATAAATCGAGAATTTTGTTTTATGCGTTAATTTGGCTATATAAAATAATTAAGTTTTATAAAACTTAATCTGGTATTTCATAACTTCTTATATGATATTAATTTGATGAGTAAACTACATTAGAAGTCACAATTATGCATGCAAAATTTTTAGGTTAGATTTCTGAAAAAGTTCATAAAGGCCAACGAAAAAATATATGTAACCAGTTGATAACCAAAGTTACATTCACGGTCACTTCTATTGTTTCCCTTAACAAACCTTAATAATTAGCTTGCTTTATCGAAATAATAAAGTCGTTTAAAAGTCTGAATGAAATTTTTCTATTTTTATTAGATTTACGCAGGTAAACTTTTCTCGTTTTTTCAACTGGCCCTAATTACATATATCATTCACCATTTTCATAGATTTTCAGCAAGTATCATTCTAATGGCTCAAATATGCTTTTTGAATTTAAAATTTATTTTATGTTAACTAATACAAATAACTAATAAACTATTGAATCTTTTTCCTTTAAATTAGTTAACTAGTGATTATTTTGATTAATTATCGAAACTGATCGTAATGATTATTTAAGTAAAAGCATTTATTCGTATTATTAAATATTGTTATATTTAACAAGTTACTATATAGTTTATTGTTGATATAGTGAAATAAATTTATGAAGTTACTGTTAATATAGTAAACTAAAATAAATAAATTGCTATTTAAAAAAACCACAATCTTCACCTATCTCTTTTGATATTCTGTGGTGATCGTATTGTTTTTATCACTTTGAGCAGTGCGAATCCCTTTAATCCGTTCTTTCGCTTTGACCTTCCTCTTGCCTTTCACTGATTCTGTTTTCTCACCCTCGTTAGTAACTAGACTTAAAGTACAGCACTCGAACAGTCGAGGGTGAGCCACAGTCTAAAAGAGATGTAGGAAAAGAAAGTGGAAGGGGCTTAGAGATAAAGGGAGGAAGAGAGATGCAGACAAAGAGAAAGTGAGAGCGCATGCTTTTTCTGTCACGGAAATAACGACAATGTTATAGCAGTGCATAGGGCGATTCGATACGACGTTCCACAATCGCCACGTGGGCGACGATTGGATGCGGACATGCTAATATGGCGTCCGTTCCAAGACATTAAGTCAATCTCAGACGCGTTCAACATACGCAGCCTCCCTCGCGCTTTCTGGCCCTCGATCTCGATATAGACATGTATACAACTAGGAGAATCGGTACCGTACGTCAGATGCGCATTTTTTTTAATGGTTTCTTCGTCTCATGAATTTATTGAAAAAACTTCTTGTCTGGATAAGGGAATCCAGAGTGATTTAAGACAAAATGTCAAATATAAATTTGCAAGTGATACATTTGTGATTTATAGAGGTGCACCATTTTTTGAATGCTTAATTTTTTTACAATAACGAAATCAAATTTTATTTACTATTTATGTAAAGTACTAATAAGAATGATTTCAAAGTACAAAGTATGCAATTTTCTGAAAGCTTAAAAATTTTAAAATCAAATGTAATAATAATTATTTTTTAAATTTTAATGCTGTGGAGTATTAATTTTTTTTTAGTATTATTTTAAAATGTGAATCCTAATTGTAATGGTATTTTTGTAATAATATTGCTAATAGAGCATTCAATATTAAAATTTTAAAAGTAGACAACTTGAATGCCGGTTATGCAATCAAGTAATCTAATCATTATTTTTTTATTTGTCTAAGAAAATTATTTAAGTTTATTAATTAAATTACTAAAAAAAATAATGGATTTTGGTTATGAAATCACAGATAAGAACATATCACATATATCAATAATAACATCAATACAAAGAAGTAAATTAGTTTTTTTTCATAATTTATAAATATGTGCATATAAAATTAGAGGTAACCAAGATTTGTATTATATAAAATACTATAAATAACAAATGAGCGCTATCAAAATATTAATATATTTAAAAATTTCCATTGTATATCGTATAAAAATAATTGATTCTTAATAGTTGAAAATTAATGGTAAAAAATGATTAGAAACCGACATATTTTTCCATAATTATTGCACGCAGAAAATGAAAAGGCGAGCACACCAACGTATTAGCGCAGCTCCAGCAACCCCGAAATGCAATTCGTCTTGGTCTTCAGGGACAGTAGTAGCTTAGTGAAAGAGATTCGACTGCGAACACGCAGCTAACATCGGTCTCACGATAATCCCCTTGCTAAAATTTTACCGAAAACGAGGCGTTGCTAATATGAACTTGATTTCTAACGTGACAAATTTTCACGCCGATCCTGCTTATATCTATTTTTAAAATGTGTTCCCTTCAATGTCGTGTACGTAATTGTTACCAATCAATATGCTTCTCTTGTCCGGTTAAAGGTTCTTTTCAAACCGTTTAGTTTAACACATGTTCAAATTTCTTTATAGATTAGCGTTCTATTACACCCCTTTACCTCAATTATTTGACGGCTTTCCTCATTACAGCCTTAATTGTCGTCCGAAAATCTTCTAAAAATGGGGATGCTAAGAACATTGAATGCGGTCTTGCAGAAAATGAGAAATTCAACGTCACTACAAGCGTATGAAATGTTGTACATGTTTTAGTAACTAAAGATAAAAAATTATATAACAAATTTGATTGTGGAATATTAGATTTATTATGTGTATCCTGCATTTCGTCTTATTTGCTATAAAAAAATTTTTAAAAATGCCTACATCTCACCGAAAGCTATTATTAAATACCGTCAGATACTACAAGAAGCATTACTGTATAAAAAATTAGCTCTTAATACTAATATTGACTAATAACAGAGACGCCGCTATTGTTGGCCTCCCCATCTCGGTCAAAAAACTGCACAAACTGAAACAGAAATCTTTGTTTAGATAATAAATAGCGCTTCTAGTGAATTAACAAGAACTTCTTTTCATTGGATATAATCTGCTTTGTTTATATATCCCACACAAGCACCTTTTAACGTGTAGAGCGAAGCTTCCGCAGCACGATAGAAAGATACCGGCGTGATAAATAATCACGAGGCGAAAATTCAAAATGGAGGCCGCGACACGCGTACATAGCGCGTGAAAAAGGCGACGCAGGAACCGCGACGCACGACAAAAGAGCCGTGAAAATAGGCGATGCTCGTATAATGAAAGCCAAGTTTGCTAATAATAAAAAGAGCCCTCGCCGTCGAGAGCGCAAGGGGTGGCTGGGAGGTGCGTCGGAGTACGCGACTCTATAGAAAAGCCTCCATTCTCCACTTCTCTCCGCTTGTCTCCCTCCGTCCCTCTCGCTCTCTGACGCGAGAGCGCGCGCGAGTGCAATAATTCGAAAGGAAGTGTCAAGCGACAGGGCCATTGTCGCGGCCGCCGCTTACTGGACGTGCACGAGAGCGAATTCGCGGACCAGTGCAGCGCCGACGAAATATCGCCCAGTAAATCAAGCTGCTGCTCTCGGCCGCGGACAGAGAAGAGTCCTCGCAGAGCGGTTCTTCCGCGGCTTTAATCACCCGCGCAACCTCATAAATATAAAGGCATCCCAAGAGCAGGAACCTCGTTGTTTTCTACGCGGGCGCGAATCGCCAAGTGCGTGTGGCTGATGCGTAAGAGGCGAGGAGCTAATTTAAAAATTTACGCTACCGTTTGGGAATACCGTTTTTGTTACGGTCGAGGTCAAAGCGATAAAAGTCTTCTTGCAGTCGTGTTGGAAGGAGCTTCGAAGATTTTTCAGCTTGCGCCCGCTTGTTTTATTTAAGCCATCTAGGACAGACATTTGTAGCGAGACCAAATAGCCTAACTCTAGCCGACAAGATGCATTTCCTGCCTTATCGTTTACGTTTATTGTACAAAAATATAATGGTTTAACTTTACGGGTCCTTTGTGTTATAAACTTTTATGCTTTCAACTATTTTATGTTTACGTGCCATAAACGGCCTATTTACATTACGAACACAACTTAGAAAAAATGTGCGTGACGATAAAATAGCTCATGATTTCAGATGTTTGAATAAAATAATTAATGAATGACCATATTTTGCCAACATATTAATTTACTCGGTGAAAGAAAAAGTTAATCTTAGCAGACGGATATCTAAATCGATAAATGCATTCGGATTAAAATTAACGAGTTTGGTAGTTAATTTATGATTCAGCGAAAAAAATGAAACTTGCAGCTTTTATTAATAAATGACAATAATCGCAGTTGAATTAATTTTACTCGATTGTGAAAGTGAGCGCTACGGTATCCACAATACGTGTTCTGCGCATTGACAAAGACAGGCACTGTAAAGAAAGACGTTAGCACATTTTGAAAGGATCGTTAACCGATGAAACTACATTTTGATAATAAATGCGCATCATTTTGCTGCTGCGGTTCGAATATTCGACCATTAAAATGCGATATAAGCAGGTGTCGTATCGGGAACAGTCGATTCCTAAACGGGTCACACGCATGAAAAATGCTTCCTCCGCGTTTCGCGATAGGATATATAGTGCAGTAAAAAAGTTTAAAGTCCGCAGCACGCGGTGTACACGCGTAACCCTACTTAAATATGTCTGACTGCTGGCAATAAAATATCTTTATCTTACTCATACCATTACCCCCGCGTGCGGTTGATTCCTAAAGAGTCGGGGGGAGGAGGAGGAGAACGACGTATAACAGTGAGCAATTTACATTCCTATCGGGAGCTTCGGAAAGATAAGTCCATTTAAATAAATTAGTAATTCTTATCTGCGTGGCGACGCTGGTAGAAGGAGGTCGACCGTGGCTTCCCTCGCCGTGCCACTCTTGGATTAAATAACGTTTTATCAATTTTCGCCGCGATTCGTTGTGCACGCGCCGTCGGTATCCCGCTGAGCCCTTATTCCTCTCAATATGCAGACCACGCGCGCAACAACGCTGCCACGACTTTCTAATCTCGGGGCCTCGGCGGTAGACTAATTGCTCCCGTTTATTTATATTTACGCGGCGATGCGCTCGCGCAGATGATGATACGATAATAACAATAATAACGGTTTTGCGGAGAACGGCATGGGAAACGTAGCCGGGGGCGGCACGCGCCGGCGGTAAGAACTCGAGGCGACTGAGCCGTCATATTTCAAATTACGTGACAAAGCCTTCCAGATTCGACTTCGGATTCACGAGACGCAATGACTTGAAATAATTGATTTTTTTCGCATCCCTTGACTCGGCGAGACACACGCGTTTCTTTCAGTTGTGTGAATTTTTTTTAAATTCTTTTTAAAATGTTATTAGCAGATGGATAACAAGAGAAGCAGACTTACCGACTTTTTCATTATAATTTTTGAGAATCTTTTTTAGACTAATTTTATATACAGACGAACTTATACGTCTTACTACTGTTCGCATATCTTTAAGAGACAATGTCCGTTTTACATATGAAATGATGAAAAATCAATTATATTTACCATTGTATAAAAAAGCTATAATGCAACTGTTAGTTAGAAAGAATATAATTATTAGCTCCGCAATCTATTTCAGATTTCTATTTTTGATACTTTGATTTCCTGGTATTTATTCAAGAATTTATTAACTATTTTCAATGTTATTATTTCAAAGCTATTATGTATTTGTGGTTCTCCAGATTCATAAGTTTCGGACTCCGCATGTATAGATAGTTGTGCGCTATTACTTGTTACAATCAATTTTTAAGTGGTCCAGATCTTTCATAACGAGATAGAGACAAAATATCTTATACTCATAGTTTTACGGATTAAGGTGAAAATATTGATGTTGCACTCTTTTATACATTTAATATGGCGATGTAATCCTGGAATAATAGGAGTCTAGTGAAATACGAATTCATCTATCAAAGAGGTAGAAGAAATATTTCATATTTTTTCATGAATAAAGAATGTCATATAAAAGAAAATCACAGCTATTTAAATAGAAATGTTTAAAATGTTTCTACAAATTTTTAAAGCTAGAATTATTTTTTATTAAAAAAATAATTAAAATAATAATTAGCTATCAATTATGCTAATTTAGTTAATAAATAGGAAGGAATATTATTCTTGAAAGACTTAAAATCTGTAGTTATGCGTTCTGTAAACTTTATATTTATAAATTTTTTAACAGTATAAACACTGTATCGTGTGGATCTTATTCTGTTAAATAAATGCTAGTAATTATCTATTTTTTAATAAATATTTTGATAGTAAAAATAAGTTCCTATGTTATTTTATAAATACATACACAATGAATATAATGAGTTAATAGCGTTTTAATTATAAGAATATTATTAAAATCTGTACGTTAATGAATTATAAGCATTTATTCATAAATACAGGCGACTGAAAAAATATAAAAAATCAAGACCGTATAAATAAAAAATAGGCATTTGAATATTATTAACGAATAAATAAAGAAGCGGGAGGTTACGAGAAATGTCCAGCAACGTAAGATGACAATTAGTAACTTTGCATTTTGTGCATATGAGAAGGAGAAAGAGAGTAAAATAGATGGTAGAGACAGAATAAGAGGAGTAATTTTCTCTAACTGCAAGTTGGCCGCGCGTACGCTCGACAATATAATGGAGCATAACAACGGTGTTAACACGCGGCGGACCGACCCCGGACACGACCCAGCGACCCAGGACCCTCCGCGGATGAATTACACCTCTGATAATTACTACAAATTAATGCACGGCTACTACTTTAGACCTTATCCGCCCATCATCGCTTTTGTATCTAAATTTTCACGTATGTATGCTTCCATGAAAAACGCACGTGAAACCTGACTTGATGGTTTCAACGAGTATTTCTAAATGAAGAAGCATAACCTGCTCTTTTCCAATAATCGAAAATATTTATGAGGTACTAACCATTTATCATAAATCATGATAAACATGCAGAAATTTTTTACTTTGTGCTTGAAATTAAATAAGCTGCACGTCAATTTCATGCATAAATGGATGCATCATGCTGCCAATTTTTAATCAATAAAATGAATTATGGCGAACTTCACAGATCCATCAATTATTGAAGACCAAATATCATGTACATCGATTAAAAATTTCACGAATTTAAATTAATTTTAACCGTTGCCAGTTTAAATTTTTATTTGCTAACGCAATTTAGGACGCGCTGGTTTTCACTCGGTCATTGCACGAGGAACCTAAAAGCTCAAATGAAGTTATATTTCAAAGAACTCCAATGACATCACGAAAAAACACTTTTACGATATTTTAATGTTAAATAAAGTTAACGAACAAAATAATAAGTTAAAATTTAAAGAATGCAGTAATGTATCAGATGTTAAATAAGTATAAAATTTATCTGCGCTCAGAAAACTGTAGCTTAATCCGCTTAGCCTTTCGAGGATTATTGATTATACATTCGACAATTCAAGCGATTACTTTTTAATAAATTTAGAAAAAAGATCTAAACCGACACTTGCACAAATGGAATAATTAAAGTGTGATCAAACTCGACATGCGGAGGTGTAACGCGGCGGGTTGAATTCGTGCTCGTCCTCGCGATCTCTCTTAGGCAGATAGTTTAATGTGAATTTATTGCCATCTAGATTCGATAGTCAGAAAGTGCAGAAGCGCATGTCTAGCGTGTGCTGGTGAAATGATATTGAGGCTCGGAATGTAAAAATCGAAGCGTTACCGTAGCTACTGGAGTATGGTTTCACTCCTCGCCAAATGTTATTATTCACACACCTACACCGATAGTTGCACACACGCCCTTATTCCGCGATAAAGAACATCTCCTTCGTTATTGCTAAAAAAGTTTTGTGTCGTGGATTCTTTTATGTATCATAAAATGCGATTTCTACACGTTACAGTTTTATACCTAGAAGTTGCGTACAATTGTGATAATTGAGATTCGTAAAGCAATGGTACGACGGAAGTAAAGCTAGTAAAACTGCATAATTTTTTCTCTCAATAGTCAATATTTAAATTATTGCAGCATCTATATTTCCTTCACTCTTAAGCTTTGGATGGAGGTAATGTTTAGTAATTGTAAAAGTCACTGTCCATAATTAAAGTCGCATTTCGAGGATTTTCCTTGCACAATGATGGTTTTATTGTCATTCCCTCTTCTTGATTTTAACAATAAACGGACACCAACAATCATTAAGAGATTTCCACACGTCATTGATGTAATTTATTTACCTCAATTTTCTCATCGATGAACTAACACAGATGGGAAAAAGGAGTGGAGATGTGTCTACTGGCTAAGACGTCTTATTGTAACGGTTTTTCTTGATTCCATGGACGTCGCGAGAAAAGCACAATTCCGCTTTCCTCGCGCCGTATTTCACATTACTTTAATTCATATGGTAATTTACGCAGTTCGGTCGAAAACTTTGGGAACAATACGAGGGACAATGCCGGAACGAAACGGGCCGCGAGGCAGTACGAATGCGATATTGAATTCTCCCCTGTAGTAGCCGGCGAGAGACCGACGACGTTCCCGTTATCGACGATGTCCGACCGTTGGACCGGAAGCCATTTGGATGAGCACTGTGACGAAATTTATGAAACTTTTCATAGCTTCGAGTATAATTATTGGGAACACATCGGTTTGACCGATGACTTTGCGCGACTTTGCAATCTTGATATTCCGATGCGCGGCGCATGTAACAATAGATGGCTCTTTTTCCATCGCTTGACAACATACTGCAAATGAAAAGCTGTCGTTGATCTCGTTGATAAATATATCAACGTTTTATGAAGTCAGAACTTTATAAGCATAAATCGTTCGGCCTGCAATAGTAATTTATGATTTTTGAATCTACAAGTATCTGCTCGTACTTTATTGCGCATTTGCGAAACTCAAAGATTTTTCTCTCCATCGCTTCTAAAAGTTTTTAGTCGTGAAAAGAAATGTAATGGTAATTGTTGACGCGGCGCATCAGGCTTTTTACTTTATATTATTTTTGCTGTGCCGCCATTTGAGTAAGCAAAAAGGTTTTTCAAACGAATTATAAATATCGTTTAAGACAATTGCGCATATCTAAATAATTGGAATAAAATTTATAAGATTCCTCATTTCAGTAGTAAGATAACTGTTAAGTTAGCATAGTATTTTAATAATGCGTATAAATTATTGGGATCGCACTTTTTTTAGTAGTTTTGAGAACCAGGATATCATTCTTATATTCAATAATTTTACCAAATAGCACTTTTGGTAAACGTGACAATTTCCGTAGATAGGCTGTGCCAACTAATATTTCTGCTTTAAAAATATACACTGTGTAAATAGGAGCAATTTCTTTAGCAAAATATTCTTTTAAAAAATTTTCCACTTTATGGCAAACTTTTATGGTAATATATTCTTATTCTTATATAGCCAATGATATCGAATCAAAAGTTTTAAGATTTATGAAAGAAAATGTCAAGTGATATTCAATGCGTTTTTGTAATAGAAAGGGAACCTATTTTCTTCTCAGAATTTTTCACAAATCTTCCTTTCGAAGCATAACATGCAGGAAACAACAAATGTAAATATCCAGCCATACATGATACTAGCAGAAGGGGATTGAACTGTCACAAGATCGTCATAAATTCTCCCAAGATCGATGTAAAATCGTAAAAAGTACAGCGGCGAACGTCGACGAAATATGCGCGGTGAATGGGCAGCGCCATAAAAGCTGCGCACTTGGCCGCGAGTGCGGATGAAGCTCCGACGAAACCGCAATATTTTTCTCCTTCGAATAGGACAGAAAGCATGCGATTCTCCAACGACGTGTTTTCGCCTTACGTTCTCTCCTTTCTCTTTCGCGCGTCGCATTTTTCATCTCGCGCGAGACTTTCCCTCTCGCGACGCGGCCACACCGGACATGGAATCGGCCTTGACAATATACCCGTCTGCTCGCACGTGATATACGCGGTCGCATTTCATATATTCCATTGTTTCCAAGTTTTCGGATCCATTTGTAAGATTAAATTTGTAATGCGAGGATCCCACCCGCCGAGAAGACCCGGGTACTCGGTTGGCGCACGGAACGCGAGAACAGATGCATATGGCAACTCGGCCAATTTCGCCGCTACGACTAAATATTGCTGCCTAGTTTTTTTCAAGTGAGAGAGAGTCGGTATCGTGAGATGGTCACGAGATGGCTAGATTATACACGATATCGTCCGTTCCACGTCAGATATTATGTATCATTTCGCCCTTTTTAATTTTATTTCCAAATCAACGCATCGTGTGCGTTTTTTATCTTATTGCTCGATCGATTCTCGAATACTACATTTATGTTTTTACGCAGCGCTAAAATTAACATCAAAGATAATTAAAAATCATTGAAATAAGTTGCAGATTATTTTTTCTTACGGTTTTTTTGTCTTCAGTTTGTATTTATTAGCGTTAAATCATTATTTTTATTACGTTACTTTATCAGTGTAAATAATGCGAAGCAAAACACGCGTGATAACAATTTAAAATTTTTCTACATAATGTAATATGTTTCAAACAATAAATTTTCTTGTGCACCATATTAAAATTGTTATCAAAACCATACACGCAAAATGAATAATCTTTCGTCCAAGTTATTTTCGTAAAGTCAGCGTCATTACCCAATCATAAAAAAGGAACAAAAATTGGAAACGGTTAGCCACCATATGTAACAATACATGCCTTCCACTGCTGAGTTTTTAATGTAAGTTTTTAATATAAACGAAAGAAAAGTAGAGAAATAAAAATAGTCGGGCGAGCCGCGACGGCACTTCCATTTTCCTTATCGGCAAAAATACCCAGGCGTAGATTACGGAATTTCGGGTGACTGTGCGGATCGCATTGCATTCCGCGTCGAAGTGCGCGCACTGGGGAGGGTTCGAAAATTCCAAGAAAGAGACATAGCCGCACACACATACACATGAGGAGAAAGAGAAAGTGGGGAGGGGGAGTAAGAGATACAGGGGCTACATAAGGGCGGAGCACCGAGCTCGCGAGCTAGATTAGCATAAATATGGCGTCTTAGAAAGGGCTCGTTTATCATCGTTAGCAAAGCACACGCTTCCTGGGATTCGCTCGCTCGGTGGCTCGCAAGCAGTCACGCCGACGGGCGCCCGCTCCTATTCACGCACGACGCCAGCACCCGAGGAAGGAAGCCCGGATACTTACTACTTACTCCGCTGCAATAACGTAGGTGGAGCAGGACTCGTTATGCTATGCTTTGCGCCTATGTATCAAAGCGGGTCGCGTAGCTGTTTAGCGTTCTTGCGTGGATTGACTCTGGCTCGCACTAGAATTATCGCTGCGTCGTTCTGTGTGTTAAGCCGCAGACGCTTTTAATTATTTTATTTCATGCGGATTTACTGTTCGTCTAATGTTGTTAGCTTCTCTTGCTTTATTTATTCGCTAGAGTTTAAAAGCGCATAGGTCAAAGTTTTAGCTTCGTCTATTCGTCTTAAGAAATTATCCTGTTTGTTAATTCGTTTTATGGTTAGATAAAGTAAAAACTTCATATTTTTTGTCACGAATCATTTAATCCAAATTATATTTTGTTACGTTTAATTCCGAAGAATTTGGTGCATTTTAAAATTATTTCATAAAAGTATCCTTTAGTATAACGTGCTTGTCATGTTTATCATCGTACTCCAGCTGTTATGGTGAAATGTTTGTATTATCGTACCTTTATCGTGCTATTGAACAAAACATGGAAAAAAGAAACTAATTAAAAACTGTGGATTTCATTTATACAAAATAAAGTTTATTCTGCGAGTATCGAAAAAACTTTGCTGCATCGCTGTAATACAATAAAATTTCGTTTACATACTTTTTATTGCCTCTCGAGAATAGTACATAATTTTTGAACACATATATAGATAATTGAAGTTTAAAATCGGGCGCGGCCTTCTTTTGATCACTTTGGATGAGCACAAAGTGATCAAGATGCGATGGCATACTTACCTACCACTTCAGGGTATATATGCAATGTAGTAAAAAGTAAAACGCAGTAAAAATTCACGTGACTACGAATTTTGAGGCTCAACACTGTTTTTAATGGGATTTAAATTGAGGAAACCTCTCGTGGTCATTGTAGCGCCCTCAACCATGACCCAGTATATTTAATTATGCTCATCGTGAAAAGGGTGAAGATGTGGCAAGCATGGGTCAGGAGTAATAAGAAATAAGTAAAAAGTCAAATATAAGCATCTTAATCACCTGAAAAATAGCAAGTGAATGTTTCAATAGAGCAAGACGTGGTGAGACATCCTCCGGAGATTGTGGTAGTGTCGCTACTGTAGGTGCGGGTAGTGAGGATAAGAAACTTAACTGCCATCAAAGGCTGCGCATACTGTTTCGGTCTCCAACCGTGGAGGATAAGTTTTCTTATCGTTAGCTTCGCCACTTCAATCGGTTATCCGTGTCTGGTCGGATCCTAGTGTCACCAATAGGGCACAAACATTATTCAGTTGCATACAGCAGGTAGTTTTCTTCTTTTCTTCTATCCACAGTATGAAGTGGGAAACAATAGACTCAGCACACGTCAAAATATGGTCTAGTGTTTCGATAATTGTTTCTAAAATGAATAACTCTACCTAATTAATTTAAAAGTAGACAACATTTTTCATATTATTATAAATTAATTATTTATAATATAATTTTTATTATTAACTTTTATACACTTAAAATATTACTTACATTTATTACTTTAAGTAATCATATATGAAATAAAAATAATATAAACAATAATTTATAAAATAAGAATATGTTTCATTTTTTTAATATCATTGTATTACTTTTATATTTAATCTTCGATTTTATATTATTCTTATAAAAAGAATACCAATTTTTTAATTTTCATTTAAAACGTGCACATACGTAATATCATTAATAAATTTGTGGATCATTTACCATCTTTCATTTCTCAAACAGTGGCACTGTCACCGGCAATCTGCCGAACTCAGCAAAGCGCTTAATTATCATTTGTTTCCATTAGCGGTAAACGAAAGTGCAGGCGTATGCAATACTTCAGTCGTTACGAGCAAAACCAAAAGATTTTCATATTTCATAAAACTCGTAATACTCAGTTAACTTGCAGATATTTAATGAAATCATAGAATCCAAATAATATTCGTGTATGTATGTATATATATATATATATATATATATGTATATTGTGAAACTTACTGAGATGAATTTATTGCTATTCTGTTGACTGTAAATAAAATATAACTCTAAAAATAAAGTAAAAATTAATTTATAATTAATTGAGAAAATTAAACGCATAAAATTTTCCGGTATAAAAGTTCTTATACCTTACGCATGATTGTAGCTTTAAATTTAAAGAACGGAATTATAAATTTTGGTGTTCAAATTTATAAAAAAAAATAAAGTAAATTAAGCAAACGACGATTTGTTCTATGAGATAAGTAGCTACGTATATTTCGATAAGTTTAAATTAAATTTTTCCGTAATTTTGAAAAATGCTCGCAATATTTTATACAAATCACTGGTCAGAATAACAAAAAACTCGATAAAAGATAAAAAAAGTTCCTTGGTGGCAGCTCTGCTCTTTAGATGCAACATTTCCCGTCTCGTTCTCTCGAGGGAGCATTTACCGCGGATAATTCATATTTATGACCGACCGCTCTATCAACCCCACTCGCCTTGTACACATTTAATTGAGTCGTTCATGTTAAAGGCAATAGGGTGCGAACGTCGTCCGTTCGTTGTGTGAGAAAAGGCATATGATATATCGGCTGATTTAAATGGACAGATTTTTGAGATTGGAATTTTCACTCATCAATATAAACAAAGTGTTTGATAAAATATAGGGCTAGTCGTTTAAAGGATGCGATGAATCAAGGTATAAATTATTACGATACCCTAAATAAATAAAATTGTGAAAAACTTGAGTTGAATTTGTCATCTTGGCAACTTGTAAAATTCAATCTAATTTAGCAACCGCCAGTCTACGAATTTTTAATATCATTGACTTAACTTTAATTTATATGCGATGTAAATGAAATCAGGTAAATATATCTTCCGCGCGTAAATAAATCGTCGTGATTAATAGCGCAAGGCGTTTATTTTTACTTTACTCGAGTATAATGAATATTATATTTTTGACTATATTTGGATAGTTAACTGTTCACAGGAATTAAATATTAAGCAAAGCATTGGCTCGATTATTTTTAAATTCGTATATTTGCTCGAAATTATTTAAAAACAGTGCGAAAAAAATATTGCTAGAAAACGGCGATAATTAGAGTTTCTTTCAAAAGTAGAGGCAGAACTTAAAAGATTGCGGTATCGGAACCAACAGTGACAAGAACTAGAATGACGCACTGGCGCTAATAACTTGAAAATGTTGAGATATACACATTTTAGCTCGTCGACTGCCGAAAGTACGGCAGAGCCATTAATTTAAGTTTCCCGGTCTTATCGCTTCTTCTATAAATCGCGTTGCATACAATACTTCCAGACCCGAGATCCACCGTAGACCGATGTGATGAATGAGAAAGCTATTAAGTGAAATATTGCCACCCGCTTATCCACTTTGTAACTTCTTTTTTTCAGCGCAAAGGCATCCGACCCCGCGGATACTCAATGCGCTGCAAACTATTAAATACTAATTCCATTAAAGCACAGAAGGGTTGCACCGTCGTCTGTGCCTGAGTCGTATTTCATCGCAAAAGCTTTTCAATCTGAGAAAATACTACTTACGCCTTCGGTACTTCTCCCCTGACTCTTCCGCTGATGCTAGCATTCTCGGTACGGCGGCGGGAGGGGGGCGAGAGAGAAAGAGAGGCGACAATGTGGAGGCTGGAGGGGAATCACTACAATCATATATGACCGAACAGAAGAAATATCCACTCTCTCTCGGCGAGTCTTTCCGTTTTCGTTCACTCGTACTCTAAAACTTGAATTACTTTTTTCCGGAGATGTGCCAATAAACGCCCGTTTTATTGGTCGGTATCTTCCGTGAAATATGATAAGTGCTTTATAAGGCTCACTTTCATTTGAACTAAAAATTAACTAGTTATTTACGTTCTACTTTAATACACGAATAACTTAATTTTTTTAATATATTCTGCTATTTTGTTCGGTACAATATTGAATTTTTCACATCCGCGTCGAAGCTTTTGCCTCGAGTCTCATGATTTTTAGGGTTTAAAAGAATCTATTCATTAATAAAATAGTGGATATCATAGTAGGTAAGATTCAAAAAACTGCACACAGACTTTGCACAAAATTCTTGTTTCAGAGAACACGTACTAAATATTTCATTAGTATTAGATATATGAAAAAATAATAAATCTTCAATAAATGTATAGTCTTGTAACGCGTATTAAATACCTTTCTTTAAACTTTCAAATCCATACGCATTTTTTGTCATCAGTTTAATATTTAACAGCAAAACGCGCAATCGTAATTTCGAAAGCTCCTACAAAATTTCTCATTTTTTATATAAATAATTCGATATTGCTATTTTAATCTAAAATAGTTCTGCTACATGCGTTTAATTTCTAATAATAATCGGCTTCAGAAATGGATCTTACTCATATTTTAATAGATATGTTAACTTTTCAGTTTTCCTTCGACTAGTTCGATGCAATCATCCAGAAATACGCGATAATAAAGTGAATTTCAATTAATGCCAACCAGCCACCACAGCGCTATACTTTGCCAACTAATTATAAAACTGTCACATCTAAATAATTATCAATCATAACTCAATGTAATCTATTTAATTTGAATATTTTTTCTTAGATGATGAAACGATTGGAAGAATAAGTAATTAGCAGCGTTAATTAAAATATTACATTTAGACACATTCGCACCCACGTACATACATGTATAAATTACATTCTGTAATTCTAAAATTTTTTCCATAAAAATTTAAAGTCGAAGTTATTATTATTTTTTCAATTTGTAATAAACTTCATTACAATCTTAAACACATAGTAAGTTTAAAAGTTTCACTAGTCTTTTATGATCAATCTTACCAACTACACATAACTCAAATACGATAGATACATGACTTTAATCGCTAAGAGGTTTCCATGTTTGTAAGTTTCGAGGGTGAGATATCAAATCATGATGACTAGAGCTATAAAAAACAATTTCACTCTTTACTTAAACAAATTATTTTCCATATTTGTATATAAGAGTATAACAATTTATAATGTCTGTCTAATATTTATATTCTTATAATTGTTTTGATCGAAAAATAATTACTCTTAAAATTTAGCAGCGTAAATATTATTTGTCTTAAAAAAGTATTAAAAGTTTTTGAAAGTACTGATGAAAACTTATAAATCAATAAAATCTATTTTGAAAACTATTGATAATATTAGCAAATATATGAAGTTTAAATACGACTTTAAATTAATTCATTTTTTCTATATTACAACTGTTTTAAAAGATAATCTATTGTGTTAGTTTGAACAAATTTAAAAGAATATCTATATCAATTTATATTGTGTTAAATATCACAAGGCCTCAGATTATTATAATTACTTGTAAGGCTAATATTTATTTTCTTTAAAAAACGCATTAAAAATATCCGTGTAAATAAAAATATTTTTATAAATATAAAATCTAAAATTATAAATGTCTAGAAATTATTAAAAATAGAGCAAAAATAAAAATTTCATTTCACTTATAGCTTAAAAAATATATACTCGTGTAGTATATTAAAATGAAATATTTTCATATTTACTGTTGGATAGTGCATATACGTGACGTGTACCTACTTGATTCGTTGCGGCGTATGCTAATTTTTTTAAAACTCACCCCACGCACCGAGAAAGAGGGTCGGAAAATGGAAAATGGCAAAGAGGGGAGCAGCCAATTGGCACAACTAATCGTCGGCCGTATCTAATTGTTGTATCAAGCTTCGATTGGTAGATGGATAATGAATGCCACAGCGAAATTCCAAAAACAGTAGTGAGAGAGGTCATCCTTATCACGTTTAGAGCAATCAAAGAGGTCGCATAATCTCCTAAAACTAGTTCTCTGCTCTCAACTCGTTTATGTTTTCGTTGATGATACTTCGATGAACAAATATAGATACTATCAACAATTAAATCCAGAGATAAAAAAGATGGATAGAATCAAAGTAAGAAAATTTCGAGGAGAATGAAAGCGAATACTATTTATTTTAGAAAAGAATTGTGATGAAGATGTCATTAATGTTTGTTGCGAGATTTACGAAATAAATTTGTAAAATTTCAGTGAAGGGATCTTTGTTTCATAAATTTCATTCTATAAATTTCTCTACTTTATGAGTCTTGAAAATATCATATCGAACCTAATGGAAAATCTAAACAGTGTAATTATTCAATAAAATCCCTGCATACACATTCTTAAACAAATGTTGCAGGTAATACATTTTGATCTGGTGTTAAAAATTTTAATACAGAAGAAAAGATGTTTTCGTTCTATGTTTTCCTAATATTCTAATTTATGAATTGAAAAAAGCTTTTTATATATTTACAATTGGAAATTGAGAAGAAAACTTTGGAATGGTGAGACTTATTTTTGATCAATTATTTTCTAATATGTTACTGGGGTATTATATTACTAGATGAAATTGGCACATAGCAACAGCTACAATTATTACATTGATTTTTCTGTTTAATTCATAAAATATATTTATTGTTTCCAAATAGATTTTTATCAAATACAATAAGTATTTATGAATAAGCGCTTAAAAGTTATTCAGCTTTATTCATATTAGTATTGATTAGAAATGTTAAAACATTTAATTGAGGTTAATTTAATTTATTAAGGCCTGGCATATATTATATTCCGATAACTTAAAATCGGTAATGATTAATTAAATATTTTGGATTGCAAAAATCAGTGGATTGAAATTATTTCACGTATGACGATATTTTTTATATAACTTAAATATTTCTTTAAAATCTTCAGCTAAAAAATTTGTATAGATTAAATTATCAAAAAAATGCGAGAAATGTGAATCGCTGAAATATTTAAAGATGATGATACTATTATAAAGAAATTTAAAAAAAAAATTATTTGTCAAGTACTGAACGAATTAAATACAATAATTATCAAATTATTTATTAAGTATAAGATGGTCCAAATTAAAACTTGAACAAAAATGAAATAATCTATTTACATATAAACGCATAAAAATATTTAAAACAGACCGCCCAATAAACAACATCCATTATTATTTAAGGAACTCTCGGAGAAACATTCGACAAAGTATATCGCGTTGTTATTTTTATTGGATACATTGCGCTTGTTCCGACTAAATATCAAGTTGGGTAAAACTAATAGAGATTGGACGCGTGAAAAGCGAATCAAAGCCTTAACGCGACATCGTAAGTACAAACGTGATCCTGTGAAACTTGATTCCGCATATTGGCGATGCAGCGGCGTTTGGGTTTGGGATAATACGGAGGAACGGCGATGACGAACCGCAAACGACGTTCCACCGATTTAACGCCCGTACTTCTGGTGCCTTCGGCCAATAAGCGCAATAAACTCATTCGAGGCTTTACTGCGAATCGTTTTACAACGCAGTCGCCGACGTCGTCGCCGCGTCGATGAGAAAGAAGGCAATGATGACGGTGGTGGTGGCGACCAAGAGAACTAGTTATCCAAACTACGCTAGTTTAAATTACGATCCGCGCTCTTGCGACGGCTTTACGATTTATATTGCAGGGTTCTGCACCGCGATGAGCTGTGCGAGACGTAAAAGTGATAAGTCCGTGACTCTCCCAACTTTCCAACGCTTCGACTGCCTTTCCGTTACTCGTCTGAAGACGAATCTTCCTTAATTTTGTGGCTCATTCTCGTATTAAAATTATGACACGAAGTGATTCTAAGAGATCTCTCGATGTCTATATGTGGAGGAATTACTCAGGGACACATTATCTAGGACCATTTAGCCACTCATTTTTAAAAAGAATTGTTTATATCTATTTATATTTTGGATAAGTACGCGTTTAAAGAGAATGAGAGTGTCTGGGTTAGAGTAAAACATGCAATTGCAATTGTCAGGATTTTATTTAAATAGTCTACACGCTATTATAATTTTTTTCATTTCCTTCAAAACTTTTGCTGTGAAGTTTTTTTCATACAGATACTTTTCTGTTATTGCGTAAAATATTCATATACATCATTGGATTTAAATGAAATGAATAATTAAAAGTTTTGCTGTTCTAAAGACAATCCCTGCCCAAAATTAAAATTAGTTTTATCACCACATTAAATTACTTTAAATTACAATAAATTAGTCTATAACTTATATTACATAAGGGATAAACTTCTTATTTTATTTACAACTAGAATAATTAGACACGAGATTGTAACTAAGAATTAAAAATTAAAAATCTTAATTTTGAAGAAATTTTTAACATGATTTTTGAACATAAAGAAACTGTACTTTAATCCCTTTTTTTATTGCACAGTAGTCAAGGAGCGTGGAAGAAGAGAAAAGTTTCTTGAAATTTAATGTTTTTTTCTTGCATGCATCTCCTCTGGTGTATAGCTGCAGTACGAAATAAGATTGTTCACGAGTACAATCATTCAATTAATTTATATAATTTATAGTTTATGTCTGGCTCCAACAACCATCATCTAGTTTTTATTGTAATGAAATATCTACAAGAATAAATATTTTTGAATTCAAGTCAGCTCAAAATTATTTCCCAAATAAAACTTCAAATTAATTTTTATATTTATTTAGATGTGTAATTTATATGATTTAATATTTATATTAATATGTTATAGAGTATTGATTTTACAATTGTTATATTTACAGTTTTCTGAGAATAATTTGTAATTTATTTCTAATTAATAAATAAAACTTTACTTAAAATAATAATATATCGATACAATTATTATAAAGTCATTTTGTAGACGCCAAAGATTTTCACTATTCGAATATTGAGTATTCCGACATTTTATATTTATATAGTAAAAAATTTTCATTTATTACATGACGTTTGTTTTACTTTTTATTCATGAAGTAAAAGATCCAAAAAGTATATAATTGATTTATTGAAAGTTATGTAGCGTAAAATTTACACCCTGCATAAACCAATGAGCACTTGGTGGTATTGAAGACTTATAAAGTAATTTATTTGTGACACTTGTTATTCCACTAAAAATTCTGTATACTTGTACCACGAAAATAAATAACTATAAAACTAGAAATATAACTTCTGCTGAAATTCCATTTCCTTTGAAAAAATTTTGTACATCATTTCTATATAAATATATCCAAATCTTCCAGGATAAGCAAGATTCTGATAATTTGAAAAAGTCTACTTAAGAATCGACAAAATAGTAAAATAATCAATGACAACATTTTTATACGTATGTTTTTCAAAATTTTGGTACTTTTAAGATATAAAATTTTTATTTAAAAAAAATGATCATAACATAGCTTACATAAAAAATTTAACAGTTATACCGTAGTTATTTTACAAAAATGCCACATGACGAGTTCTAAAAAAAAAAAGAATAAAGTAAATATTTTAAAATTGATCGAACTTAGAATTTCCGGTTTTGCTTTTCAAACCATAACCAGATTAATCAAGAATATTAATCATTCAAATAAAGCAAGTTAAAAAAGACGGCAACGTGTATCAGTTAAAGCTTTAGATTATCTTGTCAACAAATGTCATGATTATATTGTAACAAAAAATGATGAAAAATCATAACTAATAATAAACAAGAACTAAAGAGATTAATTGTGGGTTAGTATCAAGTAATAGTTCCGTTAGAATGGCGCATCTATTATGCAGGTGCTATGTTGACAAATAATTGAATAGGGAAGTGCTTCTGTACCCTCAACAAAGCCTCAATAGCCCTACCGTGTAATTTAGGCAGCAGAATTTATGTGAGCCCATTTTGCCCAACATCTATCATTAGAAATGAAGAAGAAAACAAACTTCCAGAAGAAATCACGATGCCGGGAGTAGCCAGCAGGTGAGCAGTTCCAACTGGTCCTCCTATTCGTAGACTGACGTCGCAGTGCTAGAAGCAAAAGCCCGTTGCGGATCTCGATTAATCCTTTCTCCATCGAATCTTGTTCTAAGTGCCTTGAACACGTCGAATTTACATGCGCCGCTGGGCTCGCTATGCTGTAGCAGCAGCTACCGCGCAAGAGGGAGGGATGGAGGAAGCGAAAGCAAGAGTGGAAGGAGTTGCCCCGGGGCCGGAATCGAAACCACCTCATTACCACGGCGCTAAGCAAGAGCGAGCGAGCGAGGGAGGGAAGGAGAGAGAGAGAGAGAGAGTGTGAGAGGAAGCGAGAGGGCGTCGGTAGCTTGGGAGAATCCGTTTTGCGAATATTGGAGGTAATGTCGCGAGCGGTTTTATACAACACGCCCCCTCGCTGTTATAAACTCGGGCCCATCGGTGAGCTCAGCCCGCGGCTATTTAACCCCTCGCCGCACCCACGTGCACGCGCGTGCGCGCCCACTGTTCCAGCCCTGATGAAAAATGGAAATAGCTATTTGTTTGCGAGTCCTATCTACCAGCGCGGTATTTCCCGTTTCCATTGCTTAGTCGACAGGTAGTTGTCGTCCTGCTCGCGCTCACTCCACGATAATACGCTCGCTCTCACTCGCACTGCTGTTGGAGGTCGCAGGGATTACCAGCGCTGGTTGAAATGATTATGTAGGCATTGCTAGCTTTTAAAACGTTTTGACACTTTTATAATTGCATTGCGGCTCGATTGGATTCTTAGTTAGATTGGATTTGCATCTTGTTCACTTCATTTTGGGAACCATTTCAAGCGAAAGTAATACTCGATATAGCTTCCTATATTTTCTAGTTTTGAAATTCTTTGAATAAATATGAGTCGAGGGTTTCATAATACACGATAGCCTTTTAACTTTTGATTAGAAGATGTAATAGAGACGTGAACATCTTTGGCGGATCAGCTTATCTATTCGTTTTAATGTGTGTTAGAATCATTAATTTATTGCTTACATAAAACAATAACTCCACACTTACAAAAAATTTAGTATAAAATCTAAACATTGTTGATATTTTTCAATACAAAATCACAATTGTTAATAAATTGTTGTATATATATATATATATATATATATATATATATATAATTATAATGCAATCAATATAATATTTATCTTCCAATGCAATTATGCATTCGTTTAATTTTCTTTGGCGATAATATATTTTCAGAAATTTTTCCAGCTGTTCATAACAAAAAGATGAAAGATTCAAATTATTTAATTTTTTTAATATACTTTAAAAATTAAATAGAATAATACGTGGATCATTCAAAACATTTATAAATTGGACATTGTTTATCAAATATATCTATTACAATAATAAATCTTGTATTAAATATTGAAAAGAAAAGAAAAATTAAATAATAAATAAATAATAAATGTTTAATTTACATCTTTTGGCTAATATAAGATAATTGTTTTTTAAAATATTTTCTTTATCATATTTATATTAAAATAACATTAAAAACGTTATATTATGTAAATTTATATAGTCTCTTATTCCTATTAACTATTTTTATGTAAATTGATTCAGAATTTTGTAGTTAGTGAGAATAATAATATTTGACTTCCTAATGCTTTAAAAGTTACTTAATAAAATATGAATAAAAGAAACTGATCATTAAATTTCTGATTATACTTTAAGAAAATTTTTTGAATTATTGTATCTTTACATACGTTTAAAAATGCTTTGTATTTCACATATAACTCTTACATTTATTTAATAATTTACAATATATAAAAAGTATTTTCTTATGTTTAAAAGGATTTTCAGCACAGTTACTACAGTAAGTTTATTTACGATTGTTTAGATAAATAAAATAAAACAATTTTGCCTCTCAAAATATTTACTTTATATTCAAAAGTGTAAAATTTTGTTGCTAAAAATCTCTGTAAAATTTGTATTAAATATCATTTCTAAGATTATATGTCTTATAAATCACATTAGCTAAATATTCTCGAAAATTTAAATACATTTATTACAATAGTTATGTTAGATGAGATAGTCATAAAAATTTTTCATTTTTATGGATAATCAATAAGTGATGTTTTTATTATGGATGAAGAATTTTCTGCGTTTTTTTCATTTTAGAACAGCAATTTTATTATGTTTATTTCATCATATATATATTATTATATATATATGATCTACACTAATTTTCATTTTCTTTCGTTATATAATTAATATCCAATTTTAAATAATTTTTGAAATATAAGTATTAAATTCATTATAAGTAATTAGTAATATTCTTAGTTAATGATTTTTATAAAGATTTTTAACCGTGATTGTATCTTTATATTTTTGTTTTTTTATTTATAAAATGATTATAAATTTAATGTATATACATTTGTTAACTTAATTTTATAATTTTAAATACATATCTGCCAAATTGTACATCGAAGCGGTATTTTAAAATATGTATAATTTTCTCTAAGTGCACAAGAATGTATCTTATATTTAGAATTATTTTTGTGAATGAGATGAGTCGTTTTATGTTTTTGTTTATATTGAAAATTTCCAATTTACATTTCAATACGAAAAATCAGTTAAAATTCGATTTATAAAAAAAAATGATAAAAAAAAATTTATCGTTATAAAAGACCTTCGTCTTTAGCTCGTGTTGTGCTTCCACTTTTAAATTAATAATCCTTCTGTTTATAAGAAGCAATTATTTTAATATATTGCTGGCATTGGAGAGCAGTGGCACTTTCAACTTTATCTGCTTAAATAATAAAAACTTAATCTCACGGAAGGTCGAATTTTTTCCAAAATAGCACTTGGGAAAGCACCAACACTTCCCAAAATGGAAGTGACATAATAAAATTCTGTATAATTATTATGATATAATTAAACAGAAAAAATAAAATGAAGAGAAGTTGCGCGAGAAGTCGCAAGGGCTTCTTCCCGAATCGACAGCAGCAATACCGGCTCCTGAATTCACCAGGGAAGTAAAAGCAAGGATTTCTCGCGCCGTTGCTGAAACATTCAATTAAAGTTGTTACGCCCTGTGCGACTGAAGGGGTTGGCATCACTGTTTCGTTCTTGTTATGCGTGGTACGTAGGAACGTTTACGGCCGTATCACAGCGTCGTAAAGACGATTGCCTTGGCGCGACTATGCTACTCCTTGGTGTTTCGTAATGCGGGCATCTTCACGGAGCGTGTTATGGTAGTATTCCCTTATCAGCGCACTCCTGGTGAACGTGTCATCTGCTTCCACTTTCAAGCTCGATGTGAGTTTCTTCACTACTTCGAGTAAGAGCGATAGAGAAAGTGATTGTAGGTGTAAGCGAAAAAGAGAAAGAAAGATTTCTTACAGAGGTAGCATGAAACTTCCCTTTGACTAAGCGAGCGTGCGTCTCTAATTAAACTGAATCTTATCTGAACCTCTGCATCTGAGATCTTAACACCAATTTTGTAATTGTGCGCTACAGTCGGATGTCTGAGTTTGTCCACTTACACTGTTTTGCTGTTACACTTTCATTTGATACAAGATTTAATTGATCTGCGAGGCGATGCTAGGGTTTTACGTAAAAGTTCTTTTGCTCTTTTAGAGGGATTCTGCTAATTACGTCAAATCCATATTACCATTGATTCAAACATGTAAGCTTTACAATGTATGCATATTAATTTTTATTTTATCTAATTCTTATGTTCAATTTATTAGTGAATTCCTATAATATGTCGCCTATATGAATATAGGGGAAAGTATAACGAAGATAGATCAATAAAAACATAAAAAGTAAAAATTAATCACTATTTCCTCTTTATGAATTTAATTTAAATCTCGGATAGTAGAAACATTATATTTAATATTCATTATCACTCTAATTTACGCTTAAAATATTTTTTTATATTAAAATTCACAATTAGTATTACAGAATATTAAAAATTAGTTTCTTAGTCTTCATAAAATTTTATTAATCATCAAAGTTCTTTGATAAATTTTAAATAAAAACGAAACTAGTTTTTAAAGAGTTTTACACAGATAACTATTTCCACGTTATTAATACAAATTTTTTTGTTATTAGTCTTGAAACAATTAATGCTATTATATTTTATAATGGTAAATGACTTTTCATATTATGTTACGAATTGATTGACTTTTTATTTTATATTATGAATTGATTCTATAATCAATAGTATTTAATTATTTAATTATTTAATATAATGAATAAATCAGTTGAAAATAATCGATGAAGATTGAACGACGGAGTTGTTAGATTGTACGTGTAATAGTACAGATTATATCATCTTTCACTCTAAAATTGATTTATTGATTCATATTCATATTTATTCATATTTATTATTTACGTAGTAATAATTTAATAAATAATAAGTTTAAAGAAGTGGTACATAATTTTCGATAACTACTATGCGTTACAGTAGATAATTTAATATGTTTGTAAAAAATGCTTTATTATAAATATTATAGTTAAAAAAATAAAAAACTGGATAAAAAAGCTTTTACAACGAATTAGATTTCTTCTGATATCTTTTCCACATATCATATAAATATTGTTTTTAATGATTTTCATGCCACGATTTAAGAATAAAAAGAAGCTTTGAATTAAAAATATAATAAAATTTGCATAATGTCAGCAATGAAATCAGTTTATAAGTGATAAACTTTACTAGATACCAAAAGTTTATTATCCAAAGAATGTCTTGTAACATAAAGATTTGATAGCTTAGATACTCTTCCACAAATCTATTTATTATTTAAAAGAATTTTTTAAAATAAATATTACCACATAAATATTTTTTAAGTTGAAATATTGGAACATTGAAAATTATGTGTAATAAATTTTTTTTAATACGAATATTTTAATATTAATTCAAAATTTAATTGTGAAAATATAGATTTAAGAATTTCGTTTTTGACATAAAAGAAAATTAAATAATTATCCGGTCATTTATGCGAGATATTAAAGTCTATAATTACTTTGATGTACTTTGAAATTTAAATATTAATAAAATTGATAAATTATGTTAAAATTAAGTTTAAAATACTACTTTCTAATATAATAAATAACAAAAGGCTTTGGGAACTGTTTAATATCCCGTTGGATTAAATAAAAATAAAAAGTATTTCGAGATGGAAAAATTTACAAATTTATATACTAAAAACTTGCATTTACGAAATTGGGAAATTAAATTAATTTAAAGCCATAAATTTAATATGAATGAGCAATAAATAAATAGCTGCAATACTAATTTGAAGAGTGTTATTATATTTTGGCAATATGAGTTTCCAACATTTTAAACTGACCTTAATACAAGCTTGCTCTCCTAGAACTACAATCTGGAATATTTCAAAATGAGAATTTCAACGTCGATATTTTCTATATAGAAATTGATAAAAAAGTTATATACATCGTCTAGGAAAAATCCACTAACATCTTTCGGTAGCGCCATTCTGTGCGGTCAAGATGGCGTTACCATAGCTACATCTATACGGATGGTACCTTAACATACCTCTATACACGTGAACATTTGCATACATAGCGTATCTTAAGTCTGCCGGCGGGGACCTTCCGCATTTTGATTTATGTATTAAATATGCCTCCTTACGAGTCGATCCGCTACTTGAGCGAATTGTCAAAAAAACCGTCTCTATACTGACGGGGCGCTAAAGATATGATATACTTTAGTGCCTAAGGGATCAATTGTTTTACTTTGAATTTATGATAAAAATCTTGAAACTGTATATTATATACTTGTAGGAGATAAAATGTACCTGGTTTATATTTTACGAAATTTTATCAAATATTGATTCTCAATTTTTATAGAAATGGCAGAATTATAGATTAATTTACTATACTGTATTAATTGAACAGGATGTGTCCGCTATTAGTTCTATAATATACTTTAGAGAAATGCAGATTTATAAAAATGTGAATGGTTGATTCATAAACTGCGATATGTATGGTAATACGTTTAAAATTAAAAGTCTGGTTAGCCGGTAATAATTCAAGATTCGTGTTGTATATCATGGGTAATAAGCATAAATGAATAATTGCGCGATAGATAATTTAATGTGGTCAGTACAGTGTGACTTTTTGAATTCTACATTTCTGTTATTGAATTGGTACACATTTTTTCAGAAAATCAAATAAGTTATCCAATTGTTTCAACGATTATCTGAAGAAATATATAATAACTGTTTTACTTTGTAGAGAAGATTGATTATAAAGACAATTATAAAGCCGGAAGAGTATGCAAGTAGTTTTTCGAGAAAAAATTTATTCTCGAATCTAATGTTTATCATGTACAATATATATTTTCCATAATATCACCGTTTCACTTATTTATCTTGAAATAGCTTTCATTTATTTTAAATAATCTGTCATACAAGATAATTTAAAATATTTTACAATTACAATAACTGTAGTTTAAAATAGGATTTATAAGATTAGGCAACTATGGTATTTTATTTGTTGTTACAAAATATGTTGAGTTTACTCTTTTTTTTTAATAAAAATTTGAATTTATTAAAATATAGAATTTTCTAAAATACGGTTTTATTATTGAACTTGACTGAAGAAGACTATTTAGTACGTTAGTTTGATGAAGATGTTGGTATTTTTTAAAATCATTCTAATATGATTTTAATATTTAAAATTGATTCCATCCAGTATATCATATTATATTCATATTATTATTCAAATAATGTTTTTAATAGTGCTGAAAACACTGTTTTTCTTAAATTTTATTTAAAAGATTTATTTAAATTGTAGATAAAGTTTAAAATAATTGTCTCAAGTAATTTCAATGAAATTTTTGCTAGAAACTTATTAATTAACTTCTAAAAACACGATAACTTAGTCAATTATAAGTTAAGCTCTTGTGAAGTTTCAAGAACACCCAAATAAATTATTAATTTCTTTCATTTTTATTTGCTTATAAAAAAAGTATTTTTCGAAAATAACCTTGCACTTATACTAAAAATACAAAAATAAACGTTGCTTATTTAACTTCCTTAATTATTCAAAATTGTTAAAATGATAAATAAGTTGTTTTCCAAATCTTAATTAGTGCAAGAAAAATGGCATTTATTTTTATATAATTTTCACAATTTATTAATGGCTAGCAGCTACTTTCAAAGTAGACTGAGTGCATATCTTTTAAATTTTCAGGTTCCAAGCCTCGTGGCGAAATATCTTAGTAATTAATCCTTAAGCTATTGTAGCACTCGCAGCTGAAGTATTAGTGCAGATCATAAATCCGCGCCTCTTCTGTTGGGCACTTAAAAGAATTATATAAATATTTATAAATTATATTTGTAATAGTTTAGATTAGTATATGTCTTATGAAAGAAAGTTTGGTCGCAAGGTTACTTTAATATTTTTCCAAAACTGCAAATGATAAGAAAACATCCTTAATCGCACAAGACAAATTCCTTTGGATGTCTACATTTGTTCATGCGTTTTATAAAAGACTAACTGAAAAATATTTTTTTATATTCACGAAGCTTTCGTGAATTTAGTAAACAAGTACTACAATCATTGATTTTAAGTAAATTTACTTTTTAGTTTCATAGCATTCTTTTGTAATAATAAAATATATTATTTTATATAAATTAAGAAGTTTCACACGGAATAAATTATAGTTTTCACACTCGCTTTATTAATATCAAACGAAAGAGAAAATTAAAGTTATTAAAGTACTTATTTGTTTCTTTCTCACCTGAAAAGAAAGAAGAAGCCAAGTAAAAGATAACACTTTGCGGTTAGATGGTACTAGGTGCATATAAACTAACCCATCCTTGCAAAATCGGTTATGCATAACAGCCAAAGCAATTTTCTTATACGGTTTCGCCAGTGCTAAAATATGTATGGAATCCAGTTAAGCCACTTGGTTTGGGTCAGAACGACGAGATCTCAGCACGGAAGCTGTTACCATGCCATTAGCATGACATCCTCGAGGAAAAAGGTTCTATATTCTATTGTAGACTTTGGTGTTCATTGCCTAAGAATTCATCGATACATTTACATTTATTTTCGGCGTTATTCATTTGTAATTATTTGCTTGCTCCAATACGCTTTATAAATTTGAGATAACCATTAATAGACTTTCATAACAAACGGATCGAATCTTACTTTGTATGAGATAATAGACAAATATGTAGAGTACAAATGTGTATTGGATCTTTAAAGGTTTTCACGATGTTTATTTTCGTTTCAATAAATAGGGTTCAACTGATCTTTCTCTAGGCAAAGTACCCCAAAAGGTTAATCTAAATAGAGCGGTCAAAGCATGTATTCTATATAATCTAAAAATTATAAACATAAGTCTAGATAATTTATCGCTGCGCATGGTATATAATTGATATTTTTCAACAATAAATAAATGTAAATATAATAATTTGTTTTAGAACTTCATTAAATCTCACAATAAATTGATATTGATTTATAAATAACAAATGATATTCTTAGTATATTTTTATTAACAGTTTGACTGATTTTTCCATCTATTATACAGAAATTAAAAAAAAAATTTTTGTTATAGTGTTAATTTATTAATACATTAAGTTTGGTTTGATTCTTTATTATATTACAGATGTTATTATTGTTGTTACTATTATTATTATTATTATTATTATTATTATTATTATTATTATTATTATTATTATAATGCGTTAAAAAACATACTTTCAACTCTATTATAAAGAAAGACTATAGATAAAATTGCAAATAAAGTCATGAACTAAATTTCTAAATTATATTCTCTATATATTTTTTTTATACCCGTGTGACTTTAATATTTAAATCTAAAATTTATTATGAACAATTGCATGTGAAAGCTTTTTATAATGATATTAGTCTATTTAAATTTTAAGGTCAAACTTAAAGTTTAGAAGTAAAAGTTATAAGAAATCGCGGGAATATAACAATTTTTTTAATTTTCAGTTTTAATATTAAACATTATGAAAACCATATATATATATATATATATATATACATTTAAATACGAGTAGGATTTAAAAAGGCAAATCAAATTACTACAGTATAAAGTGATTTTTATATTTTTTATAATGCTTGTTTAAAATCGGCAGACATAATCTAACTGAAAGGATGGAAAAATATAAGAAAATAATATCTAAATAAAAGCTATAAATGACACACATGAAAATAATAAGACTCCAATTTTGATTAAAATTGTAATTTTAGTTGATACGTCTGTTAGTAAAAGCTGTTGCAGCTTATACACAGCGTAAATGATGACGTAATAGGTTGCATATACTTTTTTTTCAGGGAATACGAGAATGTGCACAGGAATTGAAGAAACGACGGGAAACGTGGCGCCGTAGCAGACTTTTGTTTCCAAAGAATCATAAAAATCACTTGCAAGCGACGTAAAATTCGGAGAACAGAAAGCGACAGACATTTTTATGCGATTCACATTAATTTGCATAATCGAATATAAAATTTGAATAATGCGAGAGTTCTTTTTTCGGGCCGTTCTCCTTGTAGTCGTATGTCATCACTGAATTAAGGGGTAATATGAAAGTTACGAAGGTTCCAGAGATATGGAAAAATCACACGGTACTGTGATCATAATTAAAATTTATCTTTACTTCTTGTACATATTCTTTATTTTTTAAAGTCCTTTCACACCGTGTTAAATAAACATATATACATAATTATTCAATTCTTGTTTTCATGAAATCGAAAAGAACTAATAAAAAATGATGAATGCAATAAAAATAATAACACTTAACGATAAAATAATCTAAAATTATGAAAAATTTTTATCGATACTAAGTATTTATGATACTTATCAACGACAATTTAACCCTTAACTTAACAAAAATGAATTAGTAAATAAATATTTTATCAGGTACAAATGTTCTAACCGCATTCAAAAATAGTGCTAAAACTAAATATTAATAACGACTAATTACTCTATGAGTTTTACCATGATACGAAAAAGATATGTGAATCAAAATGGTTAGCAACAGCTGCTAACTTACCATCAGAGCAGCCTTCGCTTCCGATCCATAATAAGCCAACTGCTTGTCATCAATGGTGCCTGTACCCTTTACTAAGAACCCTTATTGATCAACAGGATTCGTATTTACTTTTCTTTTCCGTTCTTACATATAGATGTCGCTATCAACTGGTAATAACTTTTTAATTATATATTATTGTTTTTTTATTTTTGGAGAAAATTTAAATTAATAGAAGTATTAAGTATTTTATAAAAATAATTGTACCTGATTTTTAACTCTTAGTTAAATGGATTATAAAAATACATATATTACGAAATAATTAGTGACACCCTGAAATTAAAGTTTCCAATGTTTCAGTGATTTTTAAGAGAAATTTTCTATTTTTAAATTTCCATAAATATACGTACAAATTTTTTAAGTATAAGGCGGCCCATTTTCGTAATCTTCTTATGAATTTCTTTATTTTTTTAAAGACACAAGTTTTACATCATTTTTTGAATTTCTTAAGAACTATTTTAAAAGTAGAAAAACATAATATAATTGTAATATATGTTAAATATTAAAGATTTTTTTAGTTGCATATACTTCCGTTGAATCTATCATTTTAAATACAAAAGTAATTTATCACATATTTTTTAAGTTGATATACAATAACTTGTTACATATATATAGTTACTGTGTATCATTAATTAAAAACTTGAAGTATAGATTAAAACTTTACCATCCTTTAATCGATCATAACGAGAAAAAAGGCCTTTATATTTTATTTTTTGAAATTCTCAATAAATATATTGCTTTTGAATTAATATAATATTATGTGATACTATTGATAAAAGTATAAAAATAAATTCTTTATTTTTAATGCAGGAAGAAAAGGTTCATAAAAATTATCTTGTGGTATAAAAACGAATTTTAAAACCTTACGGATTCCAAAGTGACACTTTTAATTTATTAAAATATTTAATATATATAAAATTTGTTAGATATAAAGAATAATTCATTATAAATATTTTAAATAAATAATTATAAATCTCTAAATTTTAAGTATATAAATGTAAGGAGACAAGTAATTATTATTTATTATACATTTATCGTATGATCAACTTTGTTAGATTTATATATTTTTAATTACAAATAGTTTCCTTATTTATATTGAGTTTTTTAGTTTTTATTTAATAAACATATTTTAATACATAAATATTTTTTTTTAAATAAATGTTAGTAGCAATATTTCAAGATATTATGTGTATTAATTAACTATTTGAAGGACATTATATCAACACTTGACTACAATAGAAGTTTTTAAAACTCTATTTTTAAATTATAATGATATCTAATTATAATAATAATTTATTATATATTAATTCTATTAGATAGATTAATCTCAAAGCTATTTTTTTAAAATTAATTATAAAAATTAATAGGTAAATTAATAAAAATTATTATTATAATTATAATTTGTAATGTAAAGATACCTTTTTTTACTCCAATAGAGACATTTTTAAACTTAATTAATATTATATAATTCATTTTATATTATTTTTTTTTCGTGAATATATAGGTTTAATATTAAACAAATGGAAAGAAAAATTCTTGTCTTAAGAAGTAAACTTATGAACATAATATTTATATATTAAGGAAATCTTTTATTGTTGAATGGACATATGAATAATATTTATAATGAAAACTGATTTAATAATCAATATCAAAATATATTCAATGATATAAAATAAAATAAGAAAGATGATAATTTAATTATTTTTTAAATGATAGAATGTGATATAATATTTTATTTTAAATTGTTATTGAAAAATTACAATAATAATTAAAAAGAATAGCTCTATTTATGCAATACATATGCATCCTGATAAAAATTTTTAGGTCTAAAAAAATCTAATCTCCTAATTTTAATCTATTATTTACAAAAACGTATTTCTAATGATTGTCTTACTTTAAACACTATGATATACCAGTCATTCATAACTATGCAAATGTAAAAATAGTAAAAATAAGAATTGTAAATAATGCTATCGATTCTGAATACCTAGAAAAATTACTATAACTTCGTCTTAATGAGACGTCATTCGTAATTTAATATCCACACTACGGGTTCTCAAAAATGATGATCGCGTGGTAGCACAGAGTCTGCAGCCCGGGGTAATGCGAGCCAAGGGAAAAGCTCCAGAAATGAGAGAGTCGCGCTGGTCTCGTTCTCTGTCTGTCTGTCCGTCTCTCTCTCTCTCTCTCTCTCTCTCTCACTTGAGGAGCGTCTAGGGCGGAGTCGAAAGCAATGTTCCGCGTCTCGCAAGTTCCGTAACTTCTCGAGAGAACGAGTACATATATATGCGAGACCGTAGAATGAGCCTCCGCCTACGTACGCCGTGGCTTCTATAATTGATGCCTTTACGTTAATCTGTGAATTCGACGTGCGAGCAACAGCAGAAGCGCCGCCAACCTTCACTCAATTATCCTGGATAGTGATAGAAGAAACTTGTATATAAGCGATGCAATTACTCGTTATAAATTTGCTCAGTAATCGTAGAAAACTAAAACGAGGCGTCAGGAGATGCGCACTTATAAGCAGATCTTAATGCGAGCATATTTGACGCAAAGAAGTAAGTTAAGGGATTTCGCTGAAAGATGTAGAAGCAAGACCGAGGGAATGTGGTGAAATATCGAACTAATGGTAGCCCGTTAAATGAAAATGCGAATGAAAAGAAAAATTTTTATATTCGCGTAATTTTTCTTAAAGTATAATTGATACTGTAATGGCTGGCATTGGCTAAAAACACGATTAACCAACCAGATATTGTTAAACGTATTGATCAGAGTTAGAATTATGTCACGCACATAAATTGTATACGACTGCTGTACCGATAAACTCAACACTATTAATTTTACGTTTTACATTCAACAATTAAAAAATTTAATTACAATTTTATAAATACTAATTAAAATACTAAATAGTATTGAAATAAAGTTCCAAGATATTTCATTATATTATACCTGGAAAATTTCATTTTATGATCTTGTATATAAATTTAAATACATATAATTTTCAGTTAAAATTATTATGAAAGAATAAAGATTGAAGTGAAGTTCTTTCATAAACTTTAAATCGATTAGAATTCATTTACAAAAACAAATATTTTGTAAATTATTAAATCATCTACAATATTCACTTACTACTTTGATAAAATAATAATTATCATTCGAATTTGTTACCTAATTATATTAACATTATAATATCTACAGATATTAATGTTTCTATGTGGAGACCAGTTTTATTCCGTATTTATAGTCTTTTATAAAATCATAAGGTACATTTAAATATTAGTATTTCAGATACAATTTTAATGGCAATATTATTCAGAGTACATGTGTATATTTTTACCATATTCCGTTTATAAAATTAGAAAATTAAGACGTAAATTTTAAGGAGTGCATGGACCAAATTTGATACAAAGTACATTAGATGATGCGGAAGTGAATAAAACTGGAAGAGACGAAGCACTCGGTGTATGTTATAGCACATTTATAGAGGCACTGTAAATAGAAGTCCCGTAACAAATCTAATAAAAATCTTGACGGCTTCTTACTCAGTTCATAGCTTTCAGTAAACAAACTAATTTTGTTCGTATTATCTTATTCAATTATTTTGACTACACAGAGAATTTTTGTTTCTAAGAGATAAAATTACCGAGACTATGCATTACCATTCATCGTTGGATTTTTCTTTTCAATAGTGATAAGAAGGATTTCCTATCTAGTAGACTTTTGATAAAACTTGACATATAAGAAATATTAAATTTCAATTTGCTGCTTTGAATCATAAGGGATTTTTTAAATTATCCATGAATATTAGAAAATTAATTTAATTTTTCATCTTTTCATAGTTTAAAATTTATTTAATATGTGAATTTATTTAATAATTGATGATTAAATTTATTTCTTTGTGAAATACAATATGGGTAATAGTTTTCTGAAGATATAATAGGTTAAAAAGTTGCGAATACTATTCTACGTATGGTGTCGGTTAAAGAAAAATTAGATCTGATATTTTTTTATCTTGACGTACATTTTAAACAAATTGAAGTATTAAATGATAAAATTAACTAAATCTTTTTTTATTTAACATTTTTTAATTAAGTTAAACATCGAGAGAAAATTATTGCAAATAAAAATAATTAGAATGAAGAATTAGAAAAGGCATTAATTAAGTAGTGAAGTTTTCAATATAAGAAATATAGATTAAAAAAAGGAAAGTTTTCATGATTCTTAATTTAAACTAAATGAAGATAACAGATTGAATTTTTCCAGTGATTGTTTCCATAAGAATTGCAATTGAATTGATATCAGATATATTATAATTAATAATGGATATTATAAAATAGTTTAAAAGTAGATTATACATTCAATAAGTAAACATTATATTTTAGAAAATACATAAAATATTTTATGGTGTTTTTCATGTAATATGTATGACTGACTTAATTTAAATTCAATAATGTTGCAAAATAATTATATAAGCTTCGATAAACAGTACAATCTTAAGTCATATTATTATTCGTATAATTATTATAAAACTAATAGTGAAGCAATACTGCAATGTTGGTAATTAAAATAGAAATTTAATAGTGTTAGAACAGATTTTAGTTTTTTATAGTTTCACAGGAATAATGTACTTATAAATAATTTTTGTATAAAATAAAATTTTTTAAAAATTTATTAATTTTTTTTTTTTATATATTTTTTAAAGAATATTGAATTTAGTTTCTTTTGTATTAAACTGATAGAAAATTTTTGAGCGTAAATTTTATCCGACAATTTAAACAAAATAATTTTTTGCATAAATGTTAAATTAATTGATTAATTTTTTGTACCTTTATAATTTACTATATCTTTAAGCACGCGCGTTTATTATTACAAAATAATGATCTTATTATTAGTATTGCAAAATCAAATATTTTAAAGATATTTATTTCACGATCTAAAACTTTTATAGTTTTTCTTCGTAAAAAAGAAACAATAAAAAGATTTATTGGCTTAAAATAATTTTTATTTGAGAAAAATTTATATAAATTCTTAAATAGAGAAGAGACTGAGAGGAAGTGGATTTTTCAAAACTGATAAATTTGATTAAATTAATTAAAAGACGTTTTAATTAATCACATAAAAAGTATTGCAATTATATTAATTACGCAAGAAAAACTTTAATAAGCGAGATAAATAATGCAAATAATGAGTCTCAATATCCATGAAGCATTTACCACTAATGTTTATTATTAAAATAAAAATGTTATTATTTACAAAATTAAGTTTAATAGAAATTAAAGATAAAAAAGTATATGTTAGTAGATGAATCCTCTCAGAAATTTTCTAAAAATGTTTTCAGTATTACGGCCGTACGGTAGTTGCAGTGAGAAAATTTATGTATTTATAATGTTAACCAATAGCTTATTAAAATTTTATTATTAGAATAATGCCACAATAACTGAAATTTTTATTGAATAAAATTGATTTCTAGAGATAGGATATGTTGAAATATATAAAAGTGAGACTTATATTAGTGTGTTTCATCTTGAATTAATAAAAAAATTGCCAAGAATAATCCATAGAATAATTCAAGTAATAATCCAAAGATATCATCTAGTTTATTTTTTAATGATTTTAGAGATTTTCAGTTGACAACGTCGTCTATTCCGCAATAAAATATGAATTTGAAAGAAAATACAAACGTTATAAAATAAAATTCCAAGTATTGAAAGTTATAAACAAGCTAAAGTTAACAAAAAACAATAAATGGAATTTAGAAAATAATAAATCTTGTTGGAATAATGTATAACAGGAAAGAGGGAAGAAGGGAAAAAGAATTTGCGTTAGAAAATTAAATATTATCATTCTCATTAGTTTTAAAAATTATCCGTATTTCAGAAACTCCAGCATACATAAACTAAAGTTTCAAGTTAGAATCTGGGGTAGACATTCAAAGATTTGACTACAATCTTCCATCTCTTAAAAATATCGCAATCTTTGTATGCTTTTTCGCCAGAGACGTTTATCTGGTGGTGATAACTCAGCTGCCCACATTAGCATTACTGATGGCCTTCAAGAGGTTTGCAGCTCACCGAGGACTATGTGCTCAGCTGAGCAGCGACAACGGGATTACCTTCCGTGACGCTGTCGCTGAGTTTCGTCGGGCTCTGGGCGAGAGCTCCTCAGTCTTGAGCGGTATCACATCTGCCGTTGAGGCAGAGGGTGTAAGGTAGTCGTTTATACTCTTGCGAGCTTTATACTTTGGCGGGATATCGAATACCAGCGTCTGGCCTTCTTTTTCAAATATCATTTCCGTTGTTTCAAGAGCTCATCACCTTAAACGCAAGCATCATAGCTCAATTTCAGGCCACCTAACCTCTTCAACTAGGGGAGCTGTAGAATATCGAAGTCCGGATTTTAGTGTAATTCCTTATCTGCAGTCTTTCTTGGTCGTAAAGTAGGGATACGTCACCCATAATAAATCATATCACATTAAAAGTGTATACCAAAGCCACGACAAATTACAATAAAATTGGAGTACTTGTAGATAAATTTCGTTTATTTCATGAAATTACAAGAATGTGGCCTTTATATAGATCAATTATATTAAAGAAAGATGCTACTGCAGCTTTGAAGTGATGGTTAATCGTATAGTGGGAAATAAATTATGACGAGGCTAACTGAGTTTACTCTTTTATAATAGCTAAATGCTAATTTTTCTTAAGTAGGTGCGATATAATACCTTATATCAATAACACTTCAAGTAGAAAAATACTGGTTTATATTAGTTCATAAGTAATGTAAGTAGCGATTAACCTAATGACTAACTGCAGTGTAATTACATATATGTTTGAGTTAATAGCAGTTTTGTGTCTCCAAAATTCCAACTGAAAGTATTTCCTTTCAGAATATTAAGTTTTAATAACTCTGAAAAGATTTTACTCAAGTTGTCCAAAAAATATGTTTTTATTAAACTGATTTTGAAATTTCTAAAATATACGAACGTAATTATTCAATAGTTACGTAGTTGATACACAAACATATTTAATTTTTTTTATATTTAGTACTGAAACTGAGCAAAGCAATTTATCTTCTAGATTCATTCATGAAAGCATAGATTTATATTAGTCTAGTAAAATATTAAAACAGAAGTAACATCAGCATAATAGTTTTATAAGAGTAAAATATACCAAATAATGCTAAACATATTTTGGTAGCCCACATGTAGAAAACTTGCATTATATAGAGCGCAAATTGGGGCAATAAGCATTTATAGGAATAACTCAAAGATGTAAATTTAGGATTCGATGTATTAAATTACAGCTGCGATACTTGCAGAGCGTAAGAAAATTCAGAAAAATGATAAAATTTAAATCGTAAAAAATATTATTCATTCTATATATACGTGTGCTTGAGTATATTAATAATGTTTTCATTTACTACTGGTAAGTCGACTATATTTGCTTCAGCGACTGATGCAATTAAATTTAACAGATTTTACCATCTTTCATTCTCTATTCATTTCTTCGTGCTCTAGAAAATAAAGCTCAAAGTAAGTAAAGTACGATCTTACAGAGTTCCTAAATTTTTAAAATAAAAAGTTTGCCCAACTGAGATTCTCGAGTTAAAATCAATAAATATACTATCCTAGGTAGAAAATCTAATATTGCAGTAGTTCGTTATTGCAAATAAATCTATTAATTATAATAAAAGTAGAACTTAAAAATTTTCTTCTTAATAGTTTTTTTTTGTTAAGAAACTTTCATTTCTCGACATTTTTCAAAAGAAATACATATGAAAAATAAACGAAATGGAGGCATGACCAAAAAAAAAATAATCTAGAAAGGTTAATATAAAAAATTTGAATATATTTGAAATACGCTTTCTTAAATTTTAAAAGAATTTTTACTTTTATTGCTAGTAAAATTCTATACAATTATTTTGTTTATCAATAACTAAATAAGAAATAAGAATATTTTTCAATAACGAAAGATATCTATGTCATCATTACATAATTCAAATTCTGAAAGGAGAAATTTATCGATTATTCGTCTTAATTTATATCTAATAAATTAATTAAGAACTGTACAGAATTATAATGTAAATGATTAAGTACATTTTTTGTGGTAAAGTTAATAAAAGATATTGGTTTGAATGTTTAAATTTTATTTCAAAGTTTTATGACTAGATTTTATGTATTAATTTACAAAGTCTTGATTTTAAGTTTTCAGAACTTAAAATAACCGATTTTAATATAAAACTATGATATGAATTTTTTCAAAAGTTTATTATATGTTTTATTATATTTAAAAAAATTTACTATAAAATAAGCATAAAACATAATTATTTACGAAAATTTTTATATATATTATATTAATATTTTACTTTTTTTTTTATTTAAAATTTCATTATGCTTTAATAAGTTCATATTAAACTAAAAAAAATTAAACTTTACAATAGATTAAAGACTTATCAAAGTGGCAAAAATTGCGTAAGAATTTTGTTATAATTGCTTTCCTACGAAACTTTAAAACTAATTTTAGTGCAGCAATTATATTCATTGAAAAGCAAAAGTTTCCAAGATACTTTTAATGTCAGTTCAATCGTAAAAAGTTTTGTTTTTTATATGGTTTGTATGCATAATTTTCATAATTATGATGATTACAAGTAAATATTAGAAGCTTATTAGTGTGCTAATGCGTCAAACTTATAGATATATATATAATAATTTTTTATGAAACTAGAAAAATTCCTGAAAAATTTTATTGAATGTTCCACTAATTTGCAATTTATGAAATGTAAAATTATTATTATTATTAAAAAAAATTTTAGTTACGTCAAAATTAAGGCTTTCAGTTGTTATGTTGAAAGTTTTTTTAAACTTTAATATTTTAATATTATTTTTCTATAGCTTTTATTTAATTAAATTTAAGACCTTTACAACTCTACAGAAATAAATAATTCAATAATCTCAGTAAAATCGTTATTAATAAGTTAAATTGTTATTATTTTTTTAGGTGTTGAAGATACCCATAAATTATGTAAAATTTTTCAATATAATTACCGAAATCATAAATAAAATTTTTTAATAATCTATCTACATACTCGCTTATATTTATTTCATAATTTTTAATTTATGTTTTGAAACTACGCCATACTTGTTACAATAAATTTGCATCGAAGCATTTCTGTTTTAATTATCGATATTGTCACATTGTTTCATTTTGTACTCATTTGAACTATAGATTTAATAAATAAATAAATTTATGATATATATATATATTTAATAGTAACTTTATAAACAAACTTCAATTTTATTCATTGAAGCAACTTTAATTATAATTACAAAAATAGGAATGCAATAGAATTAAAAAATATAACAATTATTGTGATACAATAGTATTGGAAGAAATAATTATTATGGTAATATTTTCAAAAATCATTAAAGCTCTTGGAATTACAATTCTAATATTAATATACAAAATTATCTGGACACGATCAGCACCTGCGATAGAAATAATTACAGAAGCACGTAACCAACTACCGCGTCGTAAAATATTGATACTAGAATTTATAAAATAAAACATGAGCATGAATATCGTAGCAATGTGTTTGAGAAATGATGAAAATCAATTTACGAGATTTGTCTGAATCTAGAATTGGTTCACAAAGACTTATTAACAAAATTTTAAGAGAATTAGAATGGCTCATATGTTTATGATTACATACTGTAAACTCGTTTAAATCATGAACCAGTAATAATTTACAGTATTCATTTAATAATATTATTAGTATAAGAATTTAAAATTAATAATTAAAAATAGTGTTGTTAAATATTAATTATGTTTAATTGACAAAGAGAAATAATTTTAATATTGTGTGTTAAATTTATAAAAATAATAAAAAATTTTAGAAGACCTTATTGATGGTAGGATATTCAACAATACATTATTATTGATTTATAAATTGAGAATGCGTCAAAAATAATTAGTCAAATTTATGAGTTTTTATGTAGTTATGAATCAATAGAATAATTTTAAATGAATCGATAGAATTTTAATACTGATATACAATTAAATATAAATATATGTAAAATAATAAATATTAGTTAGACCTTATTAGATAATTTTTTTAAATAATAAGTTAAAAAATATATAATATATGTATATGATATATTATAAAATTTGATAAATATGTATAATATAAAAATCTAACTCTCTAAATAATTATTTTGTTGACAAATAAATTTTCACGGGATTAATAATAATTACTTTTTTAATAATATCAGTTTACAGATATAAAAATGGCAAAAATATCATTTAATTATTTGTATAGAATATTTACTTTATATAATGTACATGAGAAATAAAATTATGTAAATTATAACGTCGATTGAATACTGGAGAATCGTGCTCGACTTGAGAATCATCATCTAGCATTAAACACGAAGACGGATAAAGTGGTGTTGGTGACAACTGCTTTAACGAAAGTCATAACCAATATCAAAAAGCTATATCAATTACTTCTAGGAAATAATTGCTAATTCATACTGATGAACTTATTTACTGCAGAGTTCCAATGATCGGACTGATATATTATGGTATGAAAAACATTAAAATCGCATAAATTTAAAAATTACTGATAAGAAATAGCTTTGCGAATCTCGCGCTCGTATCAGCTGATCGTGGAGTTTTCAATGATGGCAATCAATTGGCTCCAAAGCTTAAGAGATGTTAAACGTTATAAATATATGGATACGTTTTAATAGATGAAAGTCAAAGAAATCAAGATGCAAACGCTGCTTACATCGTGTAAGTCATATAGGAGTAATAGAGATAAGACTTGCACAGGCAATGAATATATTGGCTAATGTATCATTTAATAACTTGGATCAATCCGCATATGAGTGGTTAAATTTATTTTAATGCAGATATTGACATAACAGACTTTCCGCATATAATTCTATGCATATATAATTATAGTAATATTAGTTGCAAAATCTTAGTACTTTCATTTTGCGAATCGTTTTTAAATATTGAAGCTCCAATTGAAATTAAGAGAATTAAAATAATAGCTGGAACACTTATTACCAATCAATATTGTTTCATTGACTTAAGATACCATTGCTCACAAACAAAGAAATCACACGAACTTTAAATAAAATTTATATAGAACTGATGTTGTTGAGTACGGCTATGACTCAATAATAAAACAGCTGTTTGTAATACGAAAAGAAATAAAAAATTTTTCAAAGAAAGATATATATACATATACAGATTAAGTACATATAATTTTATAATACTTAAATAAAATTATATGTAATTTGCAGCATTATTTCCGTTACAATACTTACCGTCTTGTGATTGATTCGAAAAATGCTAAAACGGTGTTTTTATGCAATTGACAATAATCCCGATATATTTGAAGAGATCCAGCTTCGTGATAAGAATATCTTAGTTTGCCAAGAATGTTATTTCGTAAACCTAAAATATTAAAATTTAATATCAACTTCTTTAGTACTAAATATAACACGGAGAAGAGTATTCTAAAATAAGTAAATAATCTGATGTACTTATAGAAAATGCACTTTGCGCAAGTCGATTTACTACTTTGGGTGTAAAAATATCCTGAATAAGAGAGTTATGTATTTGTGGCTATTTTTTACAACTTACGCACCCGGCTCATGGGAAATGTACACATTTAATCCAGTGTTATCAAGAGTCTTGTCAAATTTATATACGTACACACTGCATATAAATTGAAATTTTTAAGCCACTTATAAAAAGATAAATATATTTAACTGCATCAATTATGCTGTATCGATATTTTAAATTAATATTCAAAGTGCAGCCGCGCATGTTTTTAATAACGAGTATTCTAAATAATATGCTACTAATGTCATAATAACAAATCTTTTAAAAATAGAAACTCTGATTAAATGATGAAATATTCATAATGCATACAGTAAATATAGAACATCTGCTATCGTAAATAAAACCCCTAATTATTTTTCTAACAGATTAAAAAATGACTTCATTATAGATGGGAGGTTAAAAATTTATAATATATTGGCCAATAAAACGAGTCGATAAATAAGAATATATTTTAATACAACCTAATAATTCCACGTATGAAAAGATAAATTCTATCCATTTTATTACTGTTTAATTTTAATAAAAACGACAGGGACAAACAGAATATTATAATTGATTGCCATTAAAAAGTAATAGAAAATTAAAATACAATTTTATATTATATTATTGTTTTAACAATTTTAATGTTGATACTAATAATGCACTTTTCATCAACAGATGATATCTTTTCAATTCATCGTCGAATGCAGAATTTTTTTAATTATTTGAATTAGCGTTTAAGTGATATCACGATAAGATTCTAATATATCTTATTCTTTTAAGATGATTAACACTAAAAACAATGTATTAAAATCTAAATTTATAAACTGTGATTAGACAAAAATATTTTAAGTAATCAAAAATATCATTAAATCAATCAAAAAATAAATCTAACTATGAAGTTAGCGATATTGTCTTATAATTTATGACTTACGGCAAAACAAAATTCAAAGAAAACTAATATAAGTTGTTAAAACTTAATTATTATAGTTTAACCTTGTAGTATAGAAGTTTCGCAAAACTTAGTTTATTACACAAAGTTGCTCTATTTACTATTTTCTGTTCTATTAGAAACTTCCACAGTGGTTGATATGTACCATTAATATTTGTTTTAATTCACTGTGGATTTATTTAATTGACAGAAACAGTCGATGTATTTGTTAAAATAATATGTAATTATGATTTTCATAAATATACGTTATCTGAAAAGCGACACGAACGTTTAAGCTTATCTGATAATTAGATTATAAAATTATTAATAATCATATAAATCTTAATTAATTACTTATGTATACTTTATATTAACTACGTAGATTTGTTTTTTATTTCAGGGTGAGTTTATTAAAATCTTCATACCGGAAAGATCTGAGATTAATTTTAATATTAATTTGTAAAGTTTTAATTAAAATTTTAATTAAAAAATTATTTTATTAATATACTTTTTCATTCTGACTCTGTTTCAGAAAAAATCAAAGTAATAAGAAATTAAACACATACATTGGAAAATCAAAAGTCTTATTTTGAAAACTATAAATTTGAGATATACTCTTGAATTTAAAAAATTCTGTGAGAGGAAGTATTCAATATAAAGGTTTTTCTAATTTCTAATATACTCGTCGATTGAATAATTAATAATTTTTATCGGAAACTGAGCTTTTAAGTAATTATATTTTTGAGCTACAGCTATCTTATTCGAATTTTTCATTTCCGATATTTTCTATTGTTGATTTAAGCACTTTCAAATGATTGCTGTTTAATTTTTAAGAAGTAGACACTTGAGTAGAAATAGTCGCACAATCAATCTTTGAGACTTTCTACGGGCTGTAAAAAAAAGAAAGAAAGAAGATGAATGAGAAGGCTGCATCGGTGAGTAATGTAAGTGTAATCCTTAAAAGAAGACATAGATCGAATTCGAGTGCAGGATCTATTGGTATGACTTCTGTTTAAGTAAAGGTGAGTACACTGTTTTACTAGATGACTGTATAATAAATAAAAATCATGGAAATGCTAAAGCTAATTCAAAGAACGAACGTAAATTAAGTAATTATAAATTCAAGTATTGCTAGTATTAATAAATAAGGGAGACATTTTATTAGTTCGCGCATTTAATTTAAAAATAATACATTGCAATCAACACCCAACAACAGTCGGCTTGACTAAATGCGAAATAAATTAATTAGTCGGACTTTTAAACTCGTTATAAGACAAGCATACCACGGAATCAAATACCCTGCAAGACCGTAAAACATGCGAATTTTCGTCGCGTTCGACCGTCTGCACGTATACGTTAATTCGCCAATTTAAAATCCCCATTACCGATAATAAAGCAATGAAATGTCTCGGCGAATTCCTTAGCGTACCCACACGCACGCACGTACACAGGCGCACGGGAGCTCCCAGCGGGCGAGATATATCCTTCGCGCCGGCATTTCGTATCATCTGGTTCATCCTCATCCTCCTCTGGATGAGCTCCGCGCGCTATGCGCGTGTCTTTGGCCGCTTCTGCTATTCCCCACGCGGTGTACACGCACGCGGGGGATAACCATTTAGAGGCAGCCTTGACTTCGCCCGTTTAGGACGAAGTCTTAAAGTCGCTTGAAGTCGGGAGGGTCGCTTGAAAAACCGCTTCTCGCGAACGCTTTGTGTGTGTGTCTCTCTCTCTCTCTCTCTCTCTCTTTCCCTCTACCTCTCTTCCTCTCTTCCTCCCTCCCTCCCCCTTGCCGTTCGCCTTCTCTGGCCGTTGTACACGGCGCAGGGTATGCGAGTACGTGCGCGTCACCGAGGTCGGTAAGTCCAGGTACGCTTCTCACGATACTGCTGAAGCACGGGCGCACTTTTTGGCACGCGTGCGCGCTTCGCGGTAGATCCTTAGATGGAGTCAAGTGCACGATATCCATATTAATACGATTCCGGGCCGTGGCGATTCCTCCGACGTTTTTAGGGAGTAATCCCGGCTTTTTGATGCTGGGGAATCCGTCCGAAAAAGGAGAGGCGGTAGCCCCACTGTATACCTGCATGCATCGCTAGCCGTGGGAGAGACTGAGAGAGAGAGAGAGAGAGAGAAAGAGAGAGAAAGAGAGAGAGAGATTATTGAATTCTGAAGGTACGCCGCGCCGTGCTTGTCTTCCGTAACTTCAGCGATGCAACGTATTCCCGCCGCACCGCAAATTCAGGTTAGGTGGTATATAAATGAAAGGCTCGTTAACGGTATATATCTCTCTTAGGAGCAAGGGAGATCATTCGCGTGGTCAGTGCCAATTGCTTGGGATCTCGCGACTCTTCAAAGAAGATCTTCAATCACTGGTTGCAGCCCTAGCACTAGGTACTATTAACACTTTCATCATTTAAGAGTCCGTTTCCATACATGCTTGGCTCTTCACATTGTAATTTTGCAGCGCCTTACTCGTATTTACGGGAATATCGTGCAACCGTGTGTGTACTATATGCGTGTTTCAAGATTTGCAATTAGTAACAATGATACTGATGTTCGGATTGAGATTGTGATAGGAGAAGCCAGATTTTAGGCAAGATTTTATGATTATCAAATAACAAGGTGTTCTTCTCCTTAAATATTCATAAGTTTAATATTATTTAACTTGAAGTTAAGATTATAAAGCTTAATATACCTTAAATAACGTCTAATATGAGATTTTATATAATTTTGATAATAAATATTTTCATTCTTCGTGAGAATCATTTTTGCAACTTAAGAAATTCAAAATTTGTATTGAATGTATTAATATTCTCATCTTTTGATAATAGAAAACTGATTTTGTAGCTTAAAAATCCAAGCCAACTTTCATTTCGTGTAATATTGAATCATAAATTGTACTATCGCTAATGTAAATGCCAATAAATATTTATTTTTAATTAATAATAAAAGTTCATAATAAACAGTTTAGAAATTAATACATTATTTTTTAACAATAATTTCGTTGAATATCCAATAATATAACATTCTACACATCTAAAACTCGGAGATTTTAAACTTAATTTAAACAATATATATGTATATATATATATATATTTTTTTTTTTTAATATAATCCATTGTTATTTGTAGGTATCAAATAGTTTGAATACTTTTTCAAAAAGACTTCATTGCATTATTTTATTATAAATCTTATTTTTAAGGTGAATTGAAAATGTAACTTAATATGTGAATTAAACTTAATGTCGAAGCAAAACAGTGTTGTGGTAAATTCTCTGAGTTTTTCAATATGAGTAATTAGATACAGTGCGAATCGATTTTGCAAAAATAATGAAAATATTATAATTTTTAATTACTATTACATTCAATCAAAAGTCTGCAATAAAGATTTTTTGTTAATTTAACGAACTTCTATATAAAAAATATTGTTGAAAATATGAATAACGGATGCAGAATAAAAATACAATGGTAAAAGAGCTGGAGAAAATCATAAGAATTGCAAAAGCGCACGTGCACTGGATGTCTGCAATTATTAATTAGCAAACGATAGAATAATGTAAAAAAAAATAAGATTGTAAATTATTTATTATTTTCGATCGATAAGAACTTATTTTCGTAAAAAATATATAATATTTTAAGACTTTCTGTTTGTCAATAATTTTTATTTTACAAAAAAATTTGCAATTATATTAGTGATAGAAAATAAAATGTTAACTAATATATTTTTCAATAAATGGAGATTAAAAGTTTTATGATTTTATTTGAATTATTAAATACTATACACTAATGTTTACCTAATAATGTTATTCATAAAAAAAACTATTTTATAAAATTTCGTATTCGATCCATATTACGTGATATTTTAAATTAATATATGAAATTCCGGCTAATTGTAATGTTAATATTTATACAAACTCATTGTTATGCATCAATTTGAATGGATAAAAGGAAATAAAATTGGTATGATATTATAAGTTATAATTTTGAATTCTATGCAAACTTTTGTAAATTTACATAATTATTTTTGCATATTTCATTCTTTCCTTTCTTAAATGAATATTGTATATTATCGTTAATTACTGGACGATGAACCATTAAAATTGCATGTCAGTTTTAAACGATGAGTTTTATTAAGTTCATACAAAAATTAATTTATTAATAATTACGAAATATCACTAACTGTTACTGATTGTATTAAACTCATCTTTGCACTAAATATATCTGATCAAGATGAAATATTTTATTTAATGTAACAGAAATTATACATCTAAAAATTGATTTTTTCAGAATTTTCATAGGTATATAATGTAAGTAGTATTATAATTGTTAATAATATTAACGCATTGAAGTTGAATTAAAAAAAGAAATACATGTTTTGTAATATTTAATGGAGTAAAATTTTGTAATATTGTAGATGACTTTGAGAATTAAAAATACCATATGAGTATATTTTTACACGTCTAAAGGTAACTCTATTATTCTTTATTTTGATTGCGCGTGTTGGCATACAGGATCATTTTAAGAAGGACAAGGGAAGTGCGGAAGGATTATCTATTACATTAACAAGTTTTTCTTTATTTGCATACCCCTTCCTATGCTTTGCGTTAATCTATTTTAGTAGTATTGTGAATTATTATTGAATGTTTACTTATCGAAGTTTCTCCTTTTGCTTATGACGATATTTGTACTTCATTTCATAAGATATCAAACTTTTAAAATATTTAAAATACTACTTAAGTTTTCATAAACCGGTTTCTATATTATATAGCAACGACTTTGAAGTAGTATTATCTTCATTTCCGAATCACTCTGATATTGGCATGCATGGACTTTATTGTAAGTATACAAATTTATGGATAAAAAAGACGACGAGTTTCTTAATCAAAAATTATTTTGTTACGCTTTAATTTTAGTAACTCGATTTGAGTCAAATACTGATTTTTCTCGTAAATATGCGAATGTAAAACTTTTAATAAAACATTTAATATATTGAAGCTATACTTAAACTTACTCTTAGATATTTGAGGTTTATCCATACTTGTATCCATTCCTACCTAAAAAAAGTATAATTGAAGAAATAAATGTATTTATAGAAAACATAATTAAATTGCATAAAGTTTCAATTTTATTTTAATAAAGGATGTCAAATGCCAATAAATGTTTATTCATGTATAATTCAAAAATACATTGAAATATAAATTAGCTACAGCTTAGCTATAGCAATGGTAATAATAAACATTTTATGAGTTATTTATTAACGTTATTTTATTTATTAAGTGGTGAGTTTCTAAATATTTCAAAACATAGTAAAGTGAAAAGATTTAAAATATTGAGAAAGTGCTAGTTCTGCATCGTAAAATATAAAATAAATATAAAAAATATCCATTAAAATTAATATACTTATATTAATTTTATTTTCATTGTAAGTGCTAATTTGATAACAGTAATATGTCTGTTTTAAAATCAAATTCTCTGCATATAAAATGAGATATTATATTAATAAATAACATAAAAAATAAACAAGTTATTGAAAAATCAATATCTTTTTATTGAAGGTATATATTTTAATAAAAGACAGCATTTTTATTTGCTCATAAGAATGTAGAAAGGAATTCTTCTTTAGAAATATCATAAAAACTAAATATAATAACATAATAGCCAAATAATAAGAAACTAAAATCTGATTAGCGTTAAAGTTTTCGATAATTTATCCGAATTAAAAAATAATAATAATTAAATTTTTCATTTTAAAGACATTCTATTTCAAACATCTATGACAAACATTAATATCAGTCTTAGCTCAAGTGCATCTGATAGTATTTTTTCGGTATAATACTTTTTTCCATTTATTAACGAAGATAAATTCATATTTATCAGAATTATAAAAAAATGTTATTTTAATTAGAACCGTAACTGAAATATTTAAAAAATTATATAACGTATAATATGGATTTTCAAACTTTTATGCAAAAAACTAAACTTGTATTTCAATAAATACAAAATTTCTTAATATTTTTTATATATATTTTTAAAAGAAAACAGATGGTTAATTTATTTTAATTGTAGAATTTGTAGTATGAAATAATTACGAGCTATAGTTAATTATTATAAGTAGTAATTTTTGTAATTAATGAGTTCATATATTAATTTATTCTGATTTTTATATAAATAATTTTTTATGTTTTGTAATGTATTTTCAAATTATATAAACAAAAATTTGTGCTTGAATATATATTTTTAACAATAAATCTAATTAATGCATGAAAAATATAATGTTATAAAATATTTAAAAATAAAATGTGTAGTGTAATTTAATCAGCATAAATATTACATAAATAGCGAGCTTCATTATTATTTACAAGTACTTAAAGAATTTTTAAGCTGTTCATAAACAATTGATAAACATTTTACTTTATGCGATACATATGAACTTTCTCAATATTCTTTTTAGTATGTAAACTTATATATGTATATAAATACGCATATTAAATGAATTTCATCTATGGTCGTGCGAATGCGCACACGCACACTCATGCACACACACATGTATATGGTTTTGAAGATTTAAGCTTATGGCATGTGGACGTGCATTAGATGTATTTCATATGCGTCTGTGTATTTATTTTCAATCTACAAATGTTGCTTCGGGACACAATCAGGGTTTATACACGAGAGTTAATAATTGCCTTAATTAGCATGAAACGTCAACGTTCGAGTAAAGGTAGGAGCTTTCAGGCAAGGATACAGTCAACGCGTGGCTGTAGATAAACAAAGCAATGCGGAAGAATACAACTGAAAGATAATGAGGTATTCAAATAGAATAATGAATTCAAAAACATCGACAAGACAACTAAAATAAAGAATTTAGAAACGCAAAAGTATCATAAAATTGGTAAGTGAATCAGGACTTATGTATTAATCGCAACTGCAAATTATTTCAATACAAAACAGCAAACTGTAAACTGAATTTTTGCAACTAATTTTTATTTGACATTGCAAAAAGTGTTGTAAATATAATACTAGATTGGCGATAAATACGACCTTCTTTGCAGGTCTAGCATTTTATATAAGGATGGCAATCTTTTCACTTGAAGTACAATTTTCCCCTAATTTAGAGTGAAAAAAATAGGTAATATATAAAGTATACGCCAAAAGAGATTTTGCTCGGTAAATTTGGCGAGTATGATTATTCTCCAAAAGTACTATATCACCATTTGCGTTGGTAAGATTGCCGACAGAATTCAAGGAAAAATAATGTTAAAAAAGATATGTTAATAAATAGCTCGGTAGTTTGAATATTTCGTAGCTCGAAAAAGTTTTTCGCAGCTTATTATGGTGTTAGAAACTCTTTGCGTCTGTAAACTGCAGTTGCTTCGCTTTGAAAAATTCGTTTGGGCAACAAACAGCAGATGCTTCATCGGTAAACGATATTCAGCGGGAGGGAGCCGAGATTTTGAGCGCTCGGCATTACGACGGAACGACACGAAAAGTAGTCGTGGGTAAAGGGAGCGAAATAAGGAGAAGAAAGCCTGAGTATGCAATAGAAAGCTTTCGACTTTTACCGTTCCGAAGTCTCGAGAATTCGCTACTACATACGCGAGTGCAGCCTCGAAGCGGGAACGCGCATTTTGCCATGGATGTGCTAGCGTCCGATGCTACTTTATTTTTCCCACGGGGTAAATAATTCATCTCTCTTTAACTGATTTCACCTCGGCGCCAACGTTCTTTACGACGTCCAACTCGATTCCGCCTTTCCTTTATCTTCAACTTTCTCTCTCTTCACTTCCCTTACTCCGTCTTTCTCAACTGCGTAGGGCGCGCTTACGACTATTGTCTGTGTTCATGCCGCGGGGATGTATTACGTCGAGAAATACAACGTTTTCCCATCGGGTGAGATGCTACAGAAACGCCTGGTTTCCTTCTTTTTACGCTAAAACTGAATATAGCCGAGAGAGGTTCGAATCGATTTTTTTCTCCCTCTCTCTCTTCTTTTATCCTCTTACGTCTTCTAAAGATGATGTTTTTCTACTTTCACTCTCTTTCTATCGCACGCGAGTGCGAGCGCTTTTTCTCTTCCTAGGCCACAGTATTGGACGCAAAAGAGGAAGTCCTTTATGGAAGGAACGAGAAAGATGATGTCATATTTCGAACTTACATTCGTAACTTTACTATATCTATTCAAAATGTTTTCATGGTTTTTATGACAGAAGTCGCCGAACTATAAAAGTAACTGCGACAAAAGAAAATGATAAACCATAGCTCGAATCACATTTTGAATCTATCTCAACCAGTCAATGAGAAACTTTTGCTATTTTCTTTCAGCTTTTTCCAACTGTTACATTTAACAGTCATAGAGATGTCAAATTAATTAATAAAACTAATATTTATTTTATAGTTTGCAAAAAATGAAAGAATTCTACTATAAATCGAAGATAATTTTAGCATGTTAAACTTTCAATATGCTTCACATGCCATATAATTATTAATATGTTATATAATAATATTATAAGTAAATTATGAAAAAAATTTTGAAAATTGTACATTGGTTGTAAATATATCGAACTAATTTGGAATTACAAAATCATTAAATTTTAAAATGATTCATCGCATTAAAATTAAATATTTGTTGGCTTACGCATCAATTAAAATTTTTATAAATAAAAGGCTTACTTTCTTGATTACAGTTACAAAGATCATAGTTATTTAAAATATTTTGCATAGTTTAGTTGTAACGATAGAACTGAATTATACACAAACATTTATGGTATGAGTTTGATACTGTAAATCGTTCTATAATATAGAAATTTTTTTAAATCATACTTAAACAAAAATCAAATTTAAAAGAATTATCCTTAATTTTATATAATATTAAAGAAAAATATTTTGAATAAAAATAAGTAAAATACTTTGAATCTGTACCATTAATGAAGATACTTTTTTAGGATAAAATTTTAAAATTCACCTCAAGTTGACTATATAGAATTTCAATTATGTTTACAACAAATTAGTATGCTATAAAGTTACATAATCTTTTATATTTAATTTATACAATATATTAAATTATTTTATAATGTTTATGTTATGTAATTCAATAAAGTTATTTTAAGTATCATTTTTCATAAGAATATGTATTTGCAATAATATATGTTAGAACAGAAAGCTTTCTAATATACTGGTATAAATAAATGTCGAGTTGTAAAAAATTGCTCAGATATCATTTACATAATAACTTTTAAAATTAATGATTTCATGTACGAACATATATTGTTATTGATAAATTAATGTTTTTTATTTGTCTATTGAAGTTTAAGAACCCATTTTATAAAAAGAAGAAGGGCAACAAGAAGGGGAAGAAGCAAGAGAAGAAGGAGAAGAAGAAGTAAAAAACAGAAAACATAGATAAAAACAGCTTTATAAAGTTCGTAATTATTTGAAAACGTCTTTGGTAGGTAAGAAAAGTCTGAACGTGACTCAGTTCGTCATTCAGTGTCTTATTAGGGTTCATTAAATAATAAAAAGAATCCGTGATTAAGGCACCCCAAAACAAACCTCGGTAAGCAAGTAAGGGCTTTGGAACGTCCGAAAATTGTCGTCGACAAGTAACATCGAAGAAAAGCTTTGCACACGCTTGCATCTCGGATAGACGAAGGGGTAATTCTATTTACATCGTCCTTTCTCCATCTTCTCGCATTTCCGCACACACCTTCCCTTCTCCCCTATACCGTGTCCGTCTTCGTTTCATTCCTCAGACTCTTCTTACCCGAAAGTAAGACGGTATGCTGTCGTCTCAAAGCAGGAGAAGGAGAAAGGAAGGGCGTCGGCAACTAAAGTTAAATAAGTAACGCTAGCTGCCAACATAACGTCGAAACTTACAGCGTGCTGGTGCTATTCCATTTTTCATTTCGGAAAGTAGCTACGCTGGCTGCATTATGCAGGTGTAGCTCCTGAGCGCGGGAAGCACTTCTCTCTCTCTCTCTCTCTCTCTCTCTCTCTCTGATAGACAGAAGCAGTTCCGTTAAGCAGAAGTATTTCATTTTATCCCTTTTCCTCTTTCACTCACTTTTTCTCTCTTCTCTTCCTTCTTTTTATTCCCTCTCTATCTCTGTTTTGAACTTGCGCGTTCGACTGTCGACATCTTTCGCTCAAAATCCTCGCAATCGCTTCCTCTCATACTACGGATATACAAAGAGTATAGGATATTATTTGAAAGGAAGAAAAGAGAGAAGAAAAACGTCCCAAACTCACCGAACACTCAACTGCCAAGTGCATTGGACAGATTTACATCGACAGCTCTTTTATTCCTGTATCCACCCTCCAAAATACTATGCCTTCTCTTTCTATTTCTCTGGAATCTTATTTCTCTTTTAACTTCCCTTGAATATCCTATCTTCTACGGTCACTTTACTCCTCACCTGCGCCATTTTTAACTTTTTTAGCTTTATTTGAACACATGGTTTGTGCTTAAGTATAAGGAAAACTCTCCGACTAATTTCTTCTTGCCGTTAAAAGACTTGGAATAAATACAGTAATATTTCAATCTTCATTATTTTATTTCTTATATGATAATGCAAAGAAAGTGAGTTGAAATAATTTATAGATATTTTATTTATATCTTAAGATCATTAGAATAATGATACTAAGCTATAGATGTCGTACATTTATTAATTATAAAATTAAATTCCTAATGTTTCTTATTTTTATTTAAGTTTTTATCTTTACTGAAACTTTTTCACAAATATTTATGTATTTATAAAGTCTAGTATAAATAAAAAGCAGAAGAAATATACGTTGAACATGTGCCCTAGAAATATTTCATTACTTCTAAATTATACATTAGTAAGTTCCAGAAATACATATGATGGTAATTTAAATTTGAAATTCTATATTGTATTTTAGTATTTTAGTTTTAAAATTGTTTATACCTATCTTCTTTAAAAATTTTTTTTAAAGCTGTTAAAATTATTTGTATTTCTAGCTAATAATAATTGTAGAGTTATATTGGTAAAAATAATTTATTTTGAAGTAAATTTATTAATTTTCTTTAAAAATAATAAAATAAATAGTATGTTATTTTAATAATAATGATCGTAGAAGGTAAGATTGTTTTAGTTATTAAAATATTACTTTCTTTTCAAAATTTTCCTAATATTTTATGTCTTAATAAATATGATTTTTACCGTATTATAAATTAATTATCTAATTTCGTTTTAATATTCAATTTATTTTAAGGAAAGTGACCTATTTTTAAAAAGAATAATGTAAAGTATATTATAATAAATATGTTTGATAATAATAAATATTTTTAACGATTCATATTGTCGCATAATTAATTGACTAAAAATGGTTTACTGGCATAATTACGCGTACAAAGTGTGTATTTTAATTAGAGTTTTATTTTAATTGCGACTTTTATTCAAATTTATAGGAAATAATTGAAACTAGAGTATAATTTTATAAACTTTACAAATAATAATAATAATTTTTAAGAATAACGTATCTCTAGTGACATGTGGTATGCATTTAACCATCCACACATGTATGTTATTAACCCAATTATTTGTTATTACTTTAAAACATAAAAGCACACGTAGTATTAATTATTTTGAAATAACGTTTCTGTGGCATAATTATAAATTCTATTTCACACAACTTTGATTCGAATTGGAATTCCTGTCAACTTATTCGGTTTGCAAATAAAATTATTACACATTTCATACACGTACATATTTGCACTGATCAACTAATCGACGATGCGAATCTTGCCAAGTCGGATGCAGTATGTTTTGGTTTACTGCCAATATACTTTTTCGTTATACTACTCAAGCCTGTTTAACGCTTACCTTTGCCTTTATTACTAATGTTACATTGACGTGTTACAAATGCTGCCCAAAAAATACTCAAAATATTATAGCTTCTAATAAGCTGAAGTGCATGTATATAATTCAATAGCATATTTATATATTAATATTGTGCAACTGTTTATAGTAAATTTCAGATAATACTATTTATACGCTTTGCTAATAATAAATATATAAAAATATATATGTATGTATATATTCTTTTTAATTTTTCATGAATAGATTATGTAAGAAGAAAATGATTATCATCATAATAAACATGATTTCAGAAGTAATTTATTAGCAATTTTTAAAGAACGTTGATACGGTGTATTTAATTATATTTTTAATAAAATTACATCAATAATATATTTAGTTATAATACAACAGTATCGATAACTCGGATATGTTTGAGATAAGACTTATACTAAGCTGACTTCATATTAACGTTATGAGTATCTCAATATACAATTAACCTTTGGAAATAAATATTTATTACGTTTTATGTATAATACATCTTTACAGATTTAAATATTTCTTTATAAAATTTGAATTATATTATTATAATTACTTGTATAAATATTCAAACCGTAAAATTGATACATAGAATATCCTGATATTAGAGATCAAGTTTCAAGTATATAATATTATCAATAGATTAGTTTATTTATACCATCATTTTTAGATGCGTAGTGTGTGTTTGTGTTTACGTAAATTTGAATGTGGTAATTAATATAACTAACCACATGGTAGCAAATTTTAATTTTTAATATTAATGAGTGTTTAATAAATACTATTTTAAAAAACCTAAGTAGATAAAGTTTATAAAATAATTAATATTTTATGAAATGGTTCATTAGATGCTAGTTTAATTTAATTTCACATCACATCTTCAAATAAATCTACTTTATGATAAATAATATATTTTGTCTCAGATAATTTAGATTTCTTCTCTTTATTCCTTTATTTATATTCCATATTAGTAATTTGAAAATGCTTTTGAATACTTTTATGAGAAAGATTTAGTTCTTTCGCCATTAAGCTTTCCTCTGTTTACGTAAAATCTTTTCAATTTTTCGCATGGAGATTCTTATTCATTTATTATCAGTTTCTACAATTTTTACTTCAAAATTTGTAAAAATACTTTTTAATAACGACATAAAAAATTAAAAAATTAAAATTATTGACGTAATAATTAATTACACATACAAAAATATTTTTAGAATGTATCATTTTTGAACTATACGAAACAAGCTCTTCCAAATTAATTAGCTGTATATATAAATTATTAGAAATAATTTATATCTAAAAAATGCAAAAGATATTTTTTCTCCAAATTCTATTTTCTTGTATAAATAAAAAAAAGTTAGTCTTGTTTGTTTGATTTTTAAACTATAAATGCAATTCATGTTACAGATAATATAATTTAATGATTAAAAATTTAATGTGCACTTCATTATAAGTTTAATCTGAAATTTATAAATAATTAGAATTAGCGTTACTAATTAATCATTTTCACGCTTAAATTATATATATTTTATGTATATGAGATTATAATACAATATAAATCATAAGAAAATAATATTACTTTATTGTAAGATAGTAATTTGAAAAATTTCTGTTAACTAGTTTTCAAGATGATCGATTATAAAATAGCAGTAAAATAATTTAACAATAATATATTTACTCATGTCTTAAAGATAATATTATCATTCTTTTTAATTTAATATAAATATCTAATATATATGTGTATTCTTTAGTTATATTATTATATTTCATTCATACATTTTTTATGTTCATTTTTTTGTGTTGATAGTAATATACTCGAAAACATATAAAATTAATAAAATAGCGCAAAAATGTTTTTGTTGCATTAAAAGAAAGAATTCTAACAAATAAATTTTTTTAACTGGTTGTTTTGAAAGCATTACATTTGCACATAGAATTTATAAGCATTACTCAGATTTATTTCTAAAATATTTTTTACTTGATTTTATTTAAGAATTGGATTATTACGAATTAAGTTTTATTATAAATTTTTGCAATACTTTAAAAATGAGAAAAAAATAGCAATGATAAATAGATAAAGATAATTCAAATAATACGATTAAAGAATATACATATATACAAAGCTGACTGATATTTGAAATGCATAACAATAATATTGTTGAAATATAATTAATCATCCTCGTAGTCGGTAAAAATGATTTTTTTTTAAATTCTTCAAATTTTTATTAGTTAGATTAATATATTACAAATTTTTTAATAAATAAATCATTTATTATAGCTGACTAGTATACATTATATGTATAAATTTTATATAAATAATTGTAATTTTTTATTAATCATGATTTTATTAAAAAGCCATTACTGGAAATCGTAAATAATTATTCATAGAATTATTACTTATTAATATCATTCAAAAGAAGCTCTTATTCCAAATATTTTATAAATTGAATTATTCCTTTGAATTATCAGACGTTCCTAATTTTAACTAGTGATTAATTTGACAAATTCGGCACATTATTAAATACCAGTTTCATAATTAATAACGCTGTTCAATTTTATATTTCAGACTAAAAATAACTGTTGGAATTTATATTTATTGTCATAAAGAAATTAAACGAAGTTAAGAAGCATATTTGCAAAGCTTTGAAGATATCGGTACTATTAGATATTTAAATTATAATCCTTTTTCTGGCGCATTCACTGATCTCGGGGTATTTTTCAATCTTATTCATCACCGTTCGCTGTGTTCATTCTCCGATTTCCGAAATTTTTTCGCATCGTCACTCTCTATTCACTTTTAAAAAATTGCTATACGTTTGTTTTATCGACACTTCCGAAATAGGATGCGGTTATAGGTTTAAAAAGAGAGAAAATCACGCGTTGTAGTAGCTTCTTCTTCGTTGTTTACCTGCACTACTCATTGAACGGTCTTCAGACTGCGATAAATCTGTCAGTTCCAGGGATGCGCAACCCTTATCAAGTCGACCTTGTGTAGATCAATGCCGCGGTGAGCGGATGGTTAGGTAACCTGTTGGCTTAACAAGGCAATCAAGGATAGTTTCTCCTCGATACCGCGCCTCGTTGTAAGGGTGGCGAGGGGCACACGAAGAGTGGGCTTAACTTAATTAAGGATTGTTCTACGACTGCCGATAACAGTAACGCCGATCGAATTTAGTTTGTCGGTTCGTCTTTGTTAAATGACAAGTCGGTATAATCAGAAGATACAGATGTAAAGTTTCGTTAAAGAAAGTAAGCAAGTTTCAAGGTCTTGGTTTGCATTGCGACTTAAAATATTGGTATTCTTTTCAATATTTTCAATCTCATCGAATAATTTGACTGTATTCAAACCTATTTTACGCATATTTTTTAAACTTATGATAATGATCCTATGTACGTGCTGATAAAAATGTATGATCAAATCCTATGAGTTTTTAAAAAAATAAGAAGTGTGTAACAAAAGCCTTCCGAACAAAATAAACTACTTTGCGCTCAATTTATAAAATCGTTTCTCACACTAACTAACCGCTCCAATCTCACTAAACTATACGCAAATAAACAAACGCATGCACATATATTTGTATGTATGTATATATATATATATATATATATATATATATTCGCCTAAACGCATGGATATATGCATATATACGTATATACATGCATACATATCATTGATGGTATTGACCAAAATGTATGTATTAATCCATATACAAGTGATAGCTTTCGCCACGAAAAGTTGAAAATAATGTAAGCCTATCCAGTGACGATATATATATAAATGAACTTCTGTTAAATAGTAATAAAATTTAGAGTCATAAGATTAAATGAGAATTACTTTGCGTTAGATTTTTCAATTTCGCATGCTCATGCTTTAGATTGAATTCGTTTAATTCGAAGTGTAGTTTGATATGATACAATTATGCGCATGAAAACAATAAAGTATCTGAATATGAAATGTGCATAAACAACCTATTTATTCATGACTCATGCCTGTACAAATTACGATTAAGTACAGTTGAGAAGATTCTATTATTTATAAATATTTTTAGTACAATAAACGCTATGAAAATATGCTGCTTGTAATATTCACTTAATAAATTACAGTACGTATAATTACTTATCTAAAATAATTAATCGTCAAATTGAAGAATTTAAATATTCTTAAATTTCTTATATGGACCAGATGTTGTATAACTCTATTGTTATTATATTATTATTATTATTATTATTATATTATTATTATTATTATATTATTATTATTAGTATTATTATTATTATTATTATTATTATTACAATTTTTTAATTACGCATGTGTAATTAATCATCCCAAAAGAATGTGTGTATAAAGCACTAGATGACGTATTCCATAATACATCAAATATAAAGATACTGGAAATTACTAGAGTTGATCTATGAGTTGTCAAATAAATTATTATTTTGTCTAGCGTTATTAATAGCATTCGAGAAAAAAGCGAAAGCTCCACATAGTAAAAATATCTTTTCATTCTGTTTTGCTATGTAAGACTAAAACGAAGATATACTATTTTGCCTTGGGTCTGTAGTAGTCAATAAAAACTTAGCGGTTCATATTGTAATTCTTAATATCTCGAAATCTTTAAAAGCGTATATTTATATCAAGCTTGAAAATATCTTTATAATTCTCGAGTACTTTTAATCAAAGTCAAATTTGCATAATTAAAAATTTACTATTATTAATAAGATTAGAAATTATTGCACTAAAAATTTATTTTAGTTATTTATTTTTCAGGAATTTATGAGTAGAGCAGCCGATAAGTTATAACTTTCCAAGTGATCAATGCGAATAAGTAGCTACTCTTTTTGGGCTTCAATTAACTTTGAAGCAGTTATTACTAAAAGGTAAGTACTTATTAGTGATTTGTCAGTATTAAGTTGCTAGTATTAGCTATTTTTAAAGAAGTTAATATGGCACTCCACTACTTGAGTACCTATTTCAAGATATCGCATACTGAAATCTGAATAGCATTTTATATTCATGAGTATGCTTATAATAACAATTCAGAACTATCTATAAGTAGTTATGGTCTATAAATTATAGTAATAAGTGTACTACAATACTTATGGTTGTACATACTTAGATCGTAATTATACTATTTACAATTGCATATACTTAATGTGTATTAATTTTGAATTAGTTAGTAGTATTCCGCAATCGCTATATTTTTGTCATTTTAATTGCATTACTATTACTTTTGATGGTATACTAAAATATAATATATTTATTAAAATATCAGCTTTGTATTGCAGCGGAGGAAGTTTAATTTTTTTAATTTTTCTTATCAACTAGTGTAAGTACAGTGTAATTCACAAAATATTTTAATCAAATAATAATGTTTACATAATGTTAGATAGATAAATAAAATATGGAAATTACATCAAATGTATTAATTTATCATTAAATTATTGTGATAAAGGTTTGTGATAAATTGTTTTATCGTTATGTATTGTTGTGTAAATAAGAGATATTTTTAATATTATTATTAAATTAAGCGTTGCATCAATTTATTCTCTATTTTTCATTGTAATGTAGGAAATTCGTTACTTAGAGAAGAGATATCAGATTTGAGATTTGAGATTAGTTTTGTTATGGATTTAGTAGTAATAAGATTATTCAGATACTCGGAATGTTTTGGAATTATATATTTAGTAAGACAATTTTGTATAGAATACTTAAAGACTAAAGAATGTTTCCAAAAGGAATTTCTAAAATATACGAATTTAACTGTAAAATACGCAAAGTAAAATTAAATAAAATTTAGTATTACATCTTGAATTAAATTAAAATCATTTCAAATATATACATATATATATAAATCAAAAAATATTCTTAGATACTGGAAAATTTGAAAAATAATATGGTAAATAAAGTCGTAATTTTAAAAACAATCACACTAATAATTTTTTGAAAACTAGATTTTTTAATTTTTATAATGGTGTACACCTACAATATATTAGAAAAAAAACTGAAGTTTATATCACGTTTTTCAAGTCAAAATAAAATATTAAAGAGTAATAATTTTTATCTTGTACCTGTTTTCTGCCTTTTCTGTACACACAAATAACAATATAAGTAAAGCGAAAAAATCCAGTAGCTATAAAAGTTTCGCAATAAAAACTACTCCTTTTATACATAATTATCTAATTATGATTTAAGATTTAACAATTGATGTAACTATAACATACGATAGTACTCACATCATTAATTCAAGCCATAAAATAGAAAAAAGTTATTAAATTTGTTATAGTGCATTAAATATTTTCAGTGTCAAGTTATGAAATTGTAAAGTTTATCAAATTTTAGTTTTTAATTTGTAAAAGTAAACTAACCTAAGATAACTCAATAGTTACATTTGTACGTTCTACTTTTGAAAAAAAATTAAATCAATAAATTTTAATATTAATTACTATGATCCAAACTAAAATGAGAACAGTTTTAATTTTGAAGTAAAATTTAAATCTTTTAAAATAAAAAGTTGAACGAATAGAGAAAAATATATTCAAAAATACATGCGTGTTTTTTCATATTTTGTACGCGAATTGAGTTGATCCCTGTCTAAATATTAGAAAATTGCTGTTTTAAAAAAATAGTTTCTTCAACTGAACAAAGGTGGGCTTTCATGAAATTTGTTGAAATTTATACTTAAAGAAATTCATCACAGAAAAAGTAAAAGTGCGTAAAACTTTTAGTACACATCAGTATTCGTAAAATGAAAGCAGAAGTGAAAGAGTTATATGTGTGTGTGTGTGTGTGTGCGCGCGCGTTTATAAGGAGGTGAATAATTCAATTGAAAAACGAAAAATTTGAAGCATTCGGTAGTTATGAGTTTTCGCTTTGCACTTTGAAGAATTTCAATGTACCCTCGTATATACGCTCGCTCGTTTAAAGGCGCTCGCCTCCCACGGAGAGTACGCGGGCACGTTCAAGTAAGAAGAAGAGATACACCGTGTTTTTCATTCTGGAAGAAAATTCCATTGGTACATACGTAAGCGCCTGTAAACGCCGTAATAAGCTGAACTAATAGCTCGGTAGGTGACTGATTATTATCATATGAATCTTAAGGAGAAAGAGCGCGCGTGTGTGTATGTACGCGCGCGCCAGTGCATGCGCGCGCGTGCATGAGAGAGAAAGCAAGAGAGAGGGAGAGAAAGAGAGAGGAGGAGCGAGTGGAACGAGAGGGAGAAAATGAGCAAACGAAAAAGAAAGAGCGAGAGAGAGAAAGTCCTTAGTATGGTGAGGGCGGGCTTAATAAGGATGAAGTTTCGGCGTGGTCCTCGGCGAGAGTCTGAAGACACAAAGAGGAGACCGATACAGGAGGTCAAAAATGCGCTCAAAAAATTGCCGCCTATTTGAATTGCTAATAGCCCGCGCGCGCGCGAGCGCTCGCTTGCGTTCAGAGAGGCTCTCTACACCGGTAGCAAAACAATGGCTGCGTAGCGGTATAACCCGGCGAAACGAAGCGGTGACGAAGTCCATATAAGTGTTTCGTTTGGCTCTCCGCAGAAATGCAGTCGTGGGGAAAAATAAATGAATACAAAACTTCAGCGGGGCTCCGCGACTCGGCCACACGAAGTACGAAGGATGGAAGTCCAAGACGAAGAGGACGAAGAGGGAAAGACTGAGAGAGAGCGAGAGAGAGAGAGAGAGACATAAGGAGAGGAAAGATCGCGAGCGTGCGCACCCTAAATAATTAGTCACTGCCACGTCCGCGGGCTCGTCGCATAGAAGAAGCTCCTGCTGCTGCTGCTGCTGCTACTGCTGCTGCTGCTGCTGCAGTTGTTGCGCGACGAAGAAACCCAAAAGGGAAGGAGAGAGAAAAAAAGAGTGCGCCGACGGCCCTCGTGGGAGAGAACGAGAGAGAGAAGTTACTAGGGTGGTCAGAACGAAATTGAAGAGAGACGGCAAAAAGGGTAGAGTACTGTGGGAGGGTGGGGAGGCCCGCGAAAAGGGAGAACACGAGAAGGCGGGATCCGCGTATAGAGAATGAGAGTGAGAGAGCGTCAACCCCTCGTATCGACCCCACCGCCAACGATTTGGAAAGTCGAGGTTTACGATCAAACGACGCCGCGCGCACCTTTGAGGCCGCATTGTCGTGTTCATTTAGACCTACACGCTCACCTAGCTACGATTGTCTCGAATAATATCCAGGCTCTTTCCCACTTTCACAGTGAAGCTCCGCCGACATTCCGCAATCCGAGTGAAGTCTCCTTTGCTTCGTTTTTCTTTTCTTCAGGTTTTGTTGGGAAGTTTGAACGCATTAATTTATTTTTCGATGCTCTCCCTCTCTCTTATTTTATTTAGATTTTTCTCTATTCGATTAATGATGAATTGCCGCTATACACGAGTCAGCGTATTTTTATAATCTTTTTGCCTCCTCGTATCATAATTCATTTTAATAAATTATTCCCCGACTATATGTACATACATTATATTAAAAACGTACTTTTAATTTCATGTACAGAATTAACATTTTACTGATAATCGTTTTTCTTATTAATATGCGATACATTATTTGAATATGGATTATTTTAAGCGAAAGCATCGTCAAAGCTGTAAATGAAGAGATTCAATTTTAAGTAATTTATAATCCTTCCCCATTGTATATGAATTCCGTTATATACTCTATTTTTTACATAAATTTAATCAGAAACTCAGGATAGTACATTTCTAAACATAGTTGTTTCCATAATGTATGCGTTTACATCTCGTGCATATTCTGCATGAATCTAAAAAGAAATTACTAATTGATAAAAGGTTTTCTTCGAGTTTTTATGGATACTTCAATAGATTTCCACGAGTTTCTAAATTTTATTTGTAAACAAGCTTATTATTGCTAAAATAGTCATTTACTTCAACTTCAGAGGATCATAAAATATTGTACTTTTCAATTGAAGAACATTACAAAATAATCATTCAAAGACCTGACATCTCTAGGGTACTACATCTGCAAGCTTTTTATATTCATAAAGAATGCTTATTAAAGTTGCATATTAAATTTTTAGTGTTTTATACTTTAGTATTAGATGAATAATATGATGTTTTTTTAAAAAAAAATTTCAATCATAAACATGAAGATGAAAAAATTACTCGACTCGTTTCAACACTATACCTAAGGAATATTTATTAAATCAATAATTTATTTTAAAATTTCTAAATATTAAATCTATTTTATATATCAAATTCATCTATTAGTTTATTAAATATTTGTTTCGATATTTCTATTTATTAATTAAGTAGTTATCAAACATGTACATATTTACTTAAAAAATCTTATCTATTTTTATGATTTGGAAAATTTACGTAAAATCTAAAAAATTTGTGAATAGTTGATGCAAAAAGCTTTTGTAAATTAATGTATATCATTAATCTGTACGAAATGAATTCTAGAATGAAAAAAAACTTAATATTATTTTTAGGCACTTTCAACGTCATATGTTCTCTGTAATATAATGGTTACAATGCAATAATTTTTGATGATATATTAAAATTTACGTATACTTGTATGTTACTAAAATTTAACGCTTGAAAAATACTCTCATTATAAAATATTATTATACAGAAGATAATTGTAATTCTAATTTTTTATATTTGTTATTTACAAATAGTTTACTTGTATACTTATGTTACTTTCCTATACACAATTTTTATTAACTAAAAAACAATACAAAAAGTTATATTAATAATATCAATTTATTATATTCTAATAATATTTTTTAGAATTAAAAAGCAGACAATGAAATAAAAAATTCAAATTTGCAAATACACCAATAACTTTTATTAAAAAATTTAATTTATTCAATTTTTATTTAATTATATATTTAATTATATATTTATATTTATATTATTTAATTATATATTTATATAATTATAATTATATATGTATCAAAATAAACATATAGAAAATATCACGTTGATTCAATGTTATTCAATGTGTGAAATTAATAAAAAAATAATTTTAATTTAAATGAAATTTAAAAAAAATTTTTAAATAATTATTAATAAATTTGAGTTATTTTTCTTTCGATTTGATTAATATGTGTAGAACATTTTGTGTTATAATTTATCCGCAATTATATAAATAAAAAACCTGTATTAAGATATTAATTCAATCATTTCTTTAATTTGAAATCTATTAACTGGTTAATTTTTATATAATATATTATTGAAATAGTGATAATAGAAAAGATACGATCCGAATTAAAAATTATTTTTTACTCGAAAACAAACGAATGTAATTTTTAAATATTATCTTAAATAATTATAATTTAAAAAATTTATTTATATAATTATTATCTTATAATTGTTATTAGATAAAGATCTGTTATATTATCACAAGTTTTTTGTGAAATAATTATGTAAAATTATTTATAAAGTCGAGGAGGTATTTTCGATTTTCCAATGAAAAAAAGGTTTCGATAAATAGATTAGCTTCAAATTTTTATATTAAAATAAAAAAAAACACAAAAAGCATTTTCAATGTAGAGGCTAAAGAATTTCCACTAATTGACAGAAGCGCACATTATTTTTTACTAAATCATGGTAGTATTTATGTCAGCTGTTGCAAATGAAAGACGACGAAATAGGTATTAAAAATTTGAAAACAATTCAAATTTTATAATAATAAAATACAATGAAGTATATTTTTGTTTAAAAATCTTTGTCATAGCCGATGCAAGCACTTTCATATCACGCTTCGTACATCGCCAAATAAATGGTGTTTCACTCTTGAACATATTGATAAATAGTGGTATTATGAAGTAGAATAGGTCATATCAGTCCGAACCCTATTTTTCAGACGTACTTACGTCACTAGCATTAACATATTGCTTCTCATTTATGTAAATTATTATCGAACGTCCCAAGTCGCAATGAAAAAATGCTCTACTATATCATTGAATAAGGAAGAAGCATCGGAAAAAGGAAGAAAAATGAAAAAACAATGCTTCAGATGGTTTATTTTTCGCAGCGCTACTGTATATGTACACATGACCTATGTGTATTCTTCGCGGATGCTAAACACGATAGCTGCGGTAAAAATGCAAATGCTGTCGAGCGTTGACGCACGTGGCGTGTATCGCTTTCCTACCCCCTTTCACCTACTCTCTTCATGATGCTCTCTCGCTATCTCTCGTACATTTTCAAGTGGTATGTCGGCTCAACAGGTCTATAGAGACAAAAGTTGAGAGTATATCGTAAAGCCTTCACTTGGTACGGTGTGGCAGCAGCTGGTTCAACTAAAACCTCGAGATTCGCGTGCAAACTAAGCGACGGGGACAGTTTTATGACAGCGATTCCCAAAGGTCCGTTAAACCACTTCACCAAACTAATCGGGTTTTATGGCTTTAAAGTCCTGTTGAACTACGAGTCTAAAGCTCTCGCGGACTCCTCCCAAACCCTATTGGCGTGACCAGCTTCACAGCTATTAGATCCTTTATTCAATGACTTTTCAATGACCAGTCCCAGTCAATATTTTAATACATAGTACCTTCATTTGTTGGAATTGAAGCCGTGACTGCAATAATTGAGACACTGGAAGTCAATGCTCTTTAAATTTCTTTATTTCTCAATTAAAAATGAATTCCTTGTGCATATTTTAATTAGATGCCCATTTAGTATTACGCTACACTTAGAGTGTAACAGGAATATTATAATAATAATTTTTATTTTTTATTACAATACATTTTTTTACATCTATTTACCCACTGTGATTATTGAAATATTATAATAATGTGTATGCAAATGATTATTTCTAGCTTACATCGTGTTTAAAATTATTATTGAATTAATTCTTTATCATTTATTTGAAATTCATTATTATAGTTCAATTATCTTTATTTATTCAGCGATCGCACAATAATATCTTTGCACAGTAAAATTAAATTCTATCATGTTGACTTTGAGTTAACTTGCCAAGGAAAAAGTACGAGGTGAATCTTTAAATATTTACGATTAAAAAGTCCTAAAAAAATTTAAATTCTTTAAAACATTAAGAACCTAATTTTACTTAAAGTTTTATGAAAAATCTTTTTTTTATAAAATTTTTCGCTATAATAAAAATAAAGTTTGTTCGAATATTAATAATTTTGGATTTGTCAAAATTTTAAAATAATATTCTTCATTTGCCAAAGAAAATCTTTGTGCATTATAAAGTTAGTGAGCTAATTTTTATCTTTATATTTATTTATCATTTATTCATTTATGATTTTTCGAATATTAAACATGACACATTCTATAATGACTGTAATATTTAAAAAGATAAAATTCCAAGAATAATATCCTTTTAAATCAATATATTAATATAGTTTTTAACGAAGACATCAAAAATTATTACCATCGTTAAAAGAGAAATATTGTATTTCAGACTTTATCTAGCTTAATAGATGATAACTCTATGTGATTCTCGATAATAAAGATGACTCGCTCATATTGATGAACATAAAAACTTCCTCTATAATTAGGATGAAGATCGTAACTTAGAACTTAACAAGTTAGTATTTTTGCTTTATCGTATTTACATTTATTTATGAGTAAGAAATCATGCGAAACTATTTTAGCAATAACTTAATCTATGATAAAATTAACAAATAATATGACAGTACAATATAATAAAAAACTTGAGAATGCAATATATTATGAATTATTATTTTTATTTTATCTGTATTAAATGTTATGTGTGATTTTAAGAATCGGAATTATCCATTTTATTGATAACTAAAATAGTTATAATTAATTAATATTATGTAAAAATACTGAACAGTGATATTTTATAAAATATTTTTTAAATGTTTAAATAAAAGTGTGAAATTTATTTCACGAAAAACAAAGCTTTTAATTATATTGACTTGTGATAATTATCGTTAAAGCTGTACAGATCAACACCTACACAAGATTATTGAGACTATATATTAACCAATTTTCTATAAAATTATGTTAAATATAATGAATAAAACAAGAAATATTAGTTTTATTTGCATAAAAGTTTTATCAATAAGTAGTTTCCAAATACATGTCTAAACTATTCCAATATTTATTTCTGCAAGATGTATTATTGAAATATTAAAACTACTTCTTTCAATATTATTAATTTATTTAAAAAATAATTTTTCAGCATTAGCGTAATATTATCAAATTTAAATTAAATTTAAACTTTATGTTTGTTTTTAAATTTTAATTGTTCTATTTTAAAAATTAAAAATAGTCCGTATGAATTTATTAAGCTCAACCATTTTACCATTTTACTTTTTATTTATTATATATATACATGTGTGTGTGTGTGTGTGTGTATGTGTAAGCTAACGTACGATAATTTTTTACTCTGTTAACGAGTATCTAATCAGTCACTTTAAAATTTGAGCTTTTTCCCAACATGCAAGTTTTCGATTTAAAACATTTATTAATTTATGTTAGCTCAAGTAACAAGGGAAAAATAATTACAATCATTGAACTTGATAATCCAATTATCACGTATATACTGGATTTGAGAAAAAGCAGTGTAAGGATTTATTACAATTCTCATTAGGAGTTATTTGTATTTTTGTTTGGAATAGAGATTAATAGGAAATGAAACACAAGGCGAGATTGGATTCTCGGGCAACGTGTAAGTTATAGATTTTCACCATAGCGCATGGAGTAAATACAGACAGTATCAATATTAATTGTTCCACGTCCTCAAAGTAAATCAGACCAGAATTACGCAGAGTGGAGTACAGATACAATATCCATCAGTGGTAGTGGATCCGTATTCCGCAAGTAAAGGGAGAGACAAGACATTGTAAGCTATCTAATAATAGCGATTTGAAGGTTTGATTTTATTTGAAAGGTATCAGTTCACATCCTTCTTTAGTAATGATCCAAATTAATGCTACAATATAAATAAACTCTTAATAAGTTAAATTATGCAAACTAAAAATTGAGTACATTAAAAGTTTTATTTCATTGAAAAGTTTAAGGTTTTGGTGCAATTAGTCCAGCGTTAATGCCGGATATTCAGCATCTATGGTGTCTGAAACGATTTATATATTAATGATCAATACGAAAGAGCAATCAAATTGAACGTGATTCTTTTATTCGTGCATAAAATGATATTATAAATTTTATAATAGTTGTAATAAGTATTTTTCAGGAAAATCACTTCGCAGTTTTAATTAAAACCATGGAAATCAAATCCGTAACTACTGAAAAAGAAGAAAGAATAATGGCACAATCTCTTTGAAATTTAGAGCAGGACGCGGGCGAAGTTTTGTTCAAACTATCAATTTTCACGATAATGCAGGGAGGTTTGTGTCGGCAGAAGTTTAGCTCCTCGTAAACGGCACTCGCTTCTCACTTACAATTCTGTAACTGGTTTTGAGCGCATATTCGCACAAGTTTTCTACCGGCGATGGAAAAATTAGTCGACGAACTGCTTAAAAAAGTTTTTCAGAACCTGCCATTGCTGCTGTCGGATCAGAGAGAGAGAGAGAGAGAGAGAGAGAGAGAGAGAGAGAGATTGGGTGAAAAAGAGATAGAGGGACTTTCTTGTCGTCGTCGCCGCGTCTCGGCAGTTATGGGCAAAAGTGATTCCAATTATGTTAATTAGTCGAGCGCCACTCCTTTCTTCGGCGTTGAAGTTCCCTCGTTCACACCGTCTTTTCGCAGTCCTGTTGCGGTCTTTTCGCCGCCCACCGATTCTACTTTCCCCTCTCACTCCTTCTCTGTCTATGTGTCTACCTCTCTTATTCGCATAATTCGGCGACTCATCCTCCCGCCTCATGCTTTCATTTTCCCGCTTTTATTCATATCGCACTTAAGTCTCATTGAAGAGCTTACACGCAATTACATGATTTTTCGAGTCCGCCCTATTGTTGCGCAATGCTTACGTAGATTCTTTTCTTTCCAAGTTTTTGCAATTTTTTACGACTCTTTATGAATTCACTTTTTTCTGTACCTAGAATAGTTCAGGCAATTTGAGCTTGTTATTCGTTTTGAGTTTAAATTTGCAAAGAACTTTTTTATCTTTTCAATTTCTTAAAAGTAGAGCGTACACGTGTGAATGTAGACTTTGCAAGTTCATTTTTTGAAAAGAAAACATATTGAATGCATTGAATGAAAATAAAAAACCAAAAATTATAATTCAAATACGATTATCTTACGGTAAAATAATTTCAAAATTAATAATGTCTATTTACACATATTTACATGTATTTTTCTATTGCACAAAAGAATATTCGGATATTTTAATAAACATAAGTGTTTTACAATAGTCAAAATTTAAATTCAATTTATAAAATATAAGATACATTATTACATCAATGCAAATATTGATAATACAATTCAGAGAAACTTTCTAAGCAAATACACCATTAAATGTTTAATGTAAAGCTACAATTTATATTCATATATAACACGATAAATTTACAGAGTAATTAATTCAGAAACATAAACCAAAATAAAAAAAAATAATAGAAATTACAATAGTAATCAGAAAATTAGAAATATCAATGCAAAATATTTTTTAATTATTTCTCACGCGAAGTTAAAAAATGTTTAAAACTAGTTACACCAAATTAGCTTTTTTTATTTCTTGCATAAATTTTTTCTCTCTAGCGATGGATTAAATTTTTTTAATATATTTGCACAATTTTTCTTTTTAAATAGAAGAAAATAACAGAAAATCATTTTCTGTTGGAATCTTGTAGTCTTGAATTGTCTCTTCATGTATACATGAACTCAATTACTAGGATAACGTGAACATCTCCTGTAGGTCTGTCGGCCACAGGTTAATGCCAAGTATCTTCCCGTGTACGCATGGCTGGACAGTAGCGAACTCCAATTAACAAATTATACTGTGAGAATTCATCTTATAAATGATACAGTTTAGCTTAATTAAATCAATATAATTTAAATATTATACTTATTATTGATGTATTATTATTTTTAAATAACAATATTATAATAATAAAACGTAAATCAAAATTTATACAGTTTGCATTAAAATATTTGTTCATAATTTGAAAATATTTAAATTTTTTCTATTTTATATTTTCCATAATATGATTTATAAGATAAGTTTATTTAATATGAATGTAGTAAGTTTAAAGTTGGAATACTATTAATTTGAATTTTAATTCTAAGAATGAATTCCATTATCTTTAAGCTTCTTCAACATTTTAATTTTATTTTTCTTTCAATTAATATTTCAGATTATCATTAAAACTTTAAAATAAAAACTGTTTCATGTAATTATTATTTTAATATATTTCGGTATATTAGTTTAATTTGTAAACTAAAAAAAATAAAGTAATTCTTTAAAAAAAATTACTATTACATACTAAAAGTTCATCATAAAATCATAAAAACAGTAATTTCTATGCTTTCTACTTTTTTTCGAAAAAATAAAAAGTTTAATAAATATATGCAGGCTTTTGTAGCGCTTATTATTTATATTTCTCTTAATTTTTATTATTATTTTATATTTAAAAAATGTTAATTTTAATTAATATGGATAACGTTTACAAACTAAAATTCAATATGTTTGGTTATACGTCTTACAAATGCTAGTAACTAATAATTAAAAATTTTAATTATACTTTAACTCGTAGAAGATATTTAATTATTTAATTTCTTTATAAACGTAAATTTTTCCTTTATTTATTTAAATATTTCAAATTTTTATTCATATTAAGCATTCATTTAAAAAAATTTTATACTAATAGTAGATACAGATTTTACTTGAAAATTTTTTTAAAAAATATTTAAAAACTTATTATTCATAAAATTTTAAGGATATTTCACATTATTAAAATAAAAAATGTTTTCTGATAAATAAAAAAAGTTCAATTAAACCAATGTATTAAATTATTAAAATTTAATTTATTTAATATACATCTACAAGTTTTCCATATGCATTAATTTCGTTTTAATTTATAATATTTAATTTTATATTTCATTTTTTTAAAAGCACTTCCAAGAGATTCTATTTTTGTTATATAAATATTTATAAATCTATTTACTTTCTTACAGAATTCTAAAATGTTGTAAGCTTATTACTTTGAAAAGTAGAATCTTTTCAAGAAAATAGTGATATTACAACTAACTTTGAACATTTTTGTAACCAAGCTTTGTTCGTTAAAAATTAAGTCTTACAAAAAGTAAAAATCTAACGTCATATATAATATTTTACTGCATGTGTGTTAAAGCAAATTTACTAAAAAGGAAAGAAATCCAATCATAGGTAATCCTATATCATTTGAAACAGAAGATTATTATTATATATAGAATCTAACATGTTTTTTCTAAAAATAAGTGGTTAAAACCAATACCATTGAGTCGGCATAAAATTTAACAATGTTTAGAAAGAAAATGTAAGCTCTCAAGTATAAAGAAAGTTGAGATAGGTATGCTTAAAGTTTGTGATAAAACATATATTTATATATAAATGCCGAGTTTGGTCAGACGCTGTGTCTGACAAGACTCGACACGCATCTACGTATATATATAGGTATATTCACCGAGTAACTTTCGAACTTTAACGTTCTTTTCTTAACTTTTCTTGCACTTAAGAGGCAAAGTATTTTCTTTTTAAAAATTAAAAAATTTTGTGCTGCTCATATTGGTGCGAGTTTCGACCATTTATCTTTCGAAGTGAAAGACCCTCTTTTGCGAACAATCTTTTTTAAACCTTTTTTTATCACTACTTTACAGAATTTTTTTGCATCTTCTTTTCATCTCAATTAAGCATAATTATTATATTTTATAGAATCTAATTCCTGGTAAAAGTAAAAAATATAAATAATACGATATATTAATTCATTATTTAGGTTTAGGGTAATCCAAACAGTAACTTATGCTTCTTCTATTATCATGTAGTATACAATTTTTAATTTAATTCTTTTGTGTATTACACAGATGTTGAGAGTTACAAAAATTGAAGATGAGTGTTAGTAAACTAAATTTCTACTTCATCTTCACTTTTATTGTCTTTTTTATTTACGAAAATTTTGAAAAATTATTTGTTTTCTCGTAATAATTATTGAAATAAGAGGGAACGAACAGTTAACAGATGCTTTAAGTTAGTTTATCAATCAAAAACATAATCAGTAACTTTAGGCGTCAAATCCTAATTTTATTTAACTATTTTAGTTGTTTAGTTTACATTATTTGAGCTTAAACTACTTTGTTTGACTAGAAAAGTTAAATATATCGTAATATCAGTTTCACGTTTGAAAATAGTTTTGAGGTACTTAAAAAATTTTACTTATCGTGGAATTATTTTTATTAAGAGTTATATGCATCTATATTTAATTGAAAAGGTAAATATTTCTTATAAACTTTAGAAATAAACATTACCCGGTATTATTTTTTCGATATAATCGAATCTTTTAAATAAAATTGTTTTTATTTACAGTGACTTTTGCACTTACTCTTACTTTAGAGTTTTGCTCGATAGATGCTTTTTGCAAATAAAGTTTTGGAAACTGTTAAATGTATTGATATCATTAAAAGAATGCTTATACTATTTTTATAAATAATTATATATTCTTTTAAATAGATTATCATAAGGTATAAATGAATATAATCGAAATTTAATAACTTTTTTCATGAATTCTTACTATCATCTATAAATTCTATTTATACGTATAATATGCATTAACGTAAGCATTGCTTTAATACTGAACATATTTTTATTCTAATTTCAATTAAAAATATTTTCTTTACCATATAATGTTTTATTATTGCACTTCAGTAATAATTTACTTTTATTATTCATTCATATTCTTATATTAAAAATAAATTCTTATAAAATGAAAAAAATTATTCCAAAAACGTGCACGAATGTTTTATGAAACTTTCAATAATTAATTTCCTTTAAATTAATCATTCATTTTAATTCCGTCAATTTAAAGTATTTATAGAATTTAGTTAATTATATATAAAGAAATATAAATACATAACGTTTTGGATTTATTTAAATTTTAATAAAATTAAAAAAATTCTCTTATATTTCATTTCTTATTTCCACGTATTTGTAACTTAAAATGCATAAAAGAATAGATTTCGTAGTTACGCATAAATATCAATTGATAGTTGAATGTAGGTAAACGGCGATCAATGGATCAAAAATCTTTAGCAAAAAAACAGCTGGATTAAGACTGGATTTCAAATGAGAATGGAAAAGATAACAAAAATTTAGAATATGGTTAAGATACGTTATAACTGAAATATTTAATCACTGTCTTTTTTTATCGCGCGCACTTTTAAAGAAGACGGGAAAAGTCTCTCGGTTTCTCTTGCTGAGAAAAAGGTGACAGATAAGGAAGTGCAAAGAGATTAATGTAGTAAATTAGTATTCATCGCCATACGCCTGAATTACTAAGTTTTTTCTCTTTGTGTCTGTTTTTTTCTTTTTTTCACCCTCTTTTCCTCTCCTTGTCTCAGTCTCTTTTAATTCTCTATGTACGAAACCAGCGCCTTTTACTAAGTCTCTTTTTACTCAAGATCTATATTACTGGTTCTCTTTGAATAATGCAGCAATTTATTTTCCTCACGTATTCTTCGTCAATTAAAGAAAGCTGCAGTTGTCACTTAATCGCTGAAAATAAAGATATGAAATAAGCTGCAATTAACACAAAATTTATGATAAAGCTTAAGTAATATTGAATACAATACTATAAAATATGATTCATTTCACTTTATATTGAAATTTTAATTAACGAAAAGTTAAAAACAGTTAATGTTACGCTTGGTAAACAAATTTATTATTATTTTTTACTTAATTCTCTGGTATATTTAAACCTTTAATTTATGATGACATCTAAATAAAACAGTGCCCAAAGATTACATCACTTTGTGTATTATAATCTTATACTAATAGAACTAAAATAATTATGCCCCAGCTAATTTTCAATCAAGTATTCACATTGAGCTCTAACTAGTGTATCTATTAAATTTATCAAAGTTTATACCGTTTCTTTATTTTCACTTGAATTCAATTCCAAATGATAATATAATTAAAAAATTAGCAATTAATACATATTTTTAATTCAATAATTAGAGTAGACAAAATTTTAATAAATAAATTATCATTATAAAAATTTACGTTAAAATTGTAAATAATTTTTACAGCATGAAAATTCATGTATATATAACATTGGATACGGTTAATACTTGCAAATTAAAAAAAATAATGAAATTCTGTGAAAAAGAAGAAATAATAATTTATATATATTTTAAAGGGTTTATGATTAAAATACTGGAAAAAAAGAAAAATTTGTAAATTCGAGGGGTCGCTTTACAATAAATATATGTTATATTTCACATAATTGTAAAGGTTTGATCCTTGATACGTGTTAAAACTTTAGTCATAATTAGTAATAAACTATTTTATATATAAATTTTTCATCCTTCTATTTTTGAAATTTTTTATTCCAGACAACAGTTTTAACGAAAGTTTATTTCATACTTCACGAATTTGTTATTCAAATAAAGTTGTTACATTATTAAACGTTTATTAGTGATAACAATTAATTTCATTGCGCAGTAGCGAGAACGTATTTTCAACGAAAAGACCTTTGCGTATATTTATAAGTAGTAGATTTTATTCAATTTGCATTTTGCGTAAGAGTCACACGTTAAGGCTGATTTTTATACTTTTAAAAAATTTTATGACATGTGATGCAATACACATAAGCGTGCACTTACAACAATGAGGTGGTCCCTTAATTTGCATAGAATTTGCAAAAAAGCCTTGGAAAGTCCAATATCAGATACCGTGTAGATTAATCGAATTTTTTCTCGGGAAATTCTTCTCGAACTACCCGCAATCATAAATTTGTTTCACTTTCCTTTAACAACAAAGTAATTTCCGCCAAGGAAAAGTTGCTGCGTCTGGCAGAACTCGTCGCGTGGGCGTACGGCGGGAATAATGCAGTTTGCAACCAAGATTAATATCGGTCACCCGAGCGCGTGTCATGTGGCGTTGGAGGCCCGAGTCTCAAGTCTCGAGTCGGGGATGATCGAGAAACGCAATTGGAATGCTGGAGCGAGAGAATCGCTACATAGGTGAAGGGGGTAGTCCCAACGATCGATTCAGGGGCGTGCGCGTAGTACCGGAGAGTGGGGCCGCGGGATAATATTTACTCGTCGACGACTAAACATGAGTACGGGGAAGCAAATTAATGGTTCGTTGTTTCGTCGGTGTTGCAACGTTGTCCATATTGACCGATGCAGTAATCGAGTGACGTTGGCTTTTCTCCCTTCTATTCCGCTCTTTCCTTTTCTTCCAGCCAGCTAAATTAAGCACATTACTTCTAATAAAGAATTGCATTTGTAATGCATCGAAAGAGAGAGAATTGAAATCGGAATTGCAGTCCCAGGGAAGTAATTATTTGCGCGCATTTTCGAACAAGTGTACTCGTTTTTCGCCAATGTATTAATAAAAAGAACTAAAAAAATCTCCGAAAATGGATTTATTTATATTTTTTTAACCTTCTGTCTATAAATAAAATAAATACTAGAGCTCAAGTTTAAAAAATATGGCCCACTGTTTAACTTTTAAACACTAATTATAGTCGATGCATAAAATTAAAAAATTAAACTTTTATTATCCTTTTCAGTGAAAAATATTTAGTATCTTGCGATAGATCGAGTTCCTCAAATTTTTAAACATGAACTTATGAATAAAAAAAATATATATAAGAAAATCAGTAAATATTTGTGAAATTTTAATCAGAATTTTCAATCAGTAAGTTTCATTCTTTCAAAATTAATAAACGTTAATTACTTCTCTTTGTTGCCAATTTCACTTTAATCGCGCATTTTACACATTCACTGCTAATTATTTTGAGATTAAGTGAATGCAGTAAGAGTAAGAAAATATGTTTTTTCCTTATTCGAATTTAAAAAGTATGTATTGGAATATACAAAAAAAAATGAGAGCTTTATTAAACAGTATTCGATAAACAAGGTTCTCTTAATTAACGCATATTCAAAATGAATTTTAAAGTTTTAATTAACTACATAGATGAATAAAAGTGGTTCAAGTAGTTTGTACATTGTGTAAAAAGTTCATCGACTGATCCATTAGCAAGTGTACAAATTATTCAAATCGCTCCAAGAAATGCATCAATGAAATCATCGATGAATTCTTTATTAGTTAATTTTCTCGGTCATTAATTTTGTTACCGTTTTGTAACGAAAAGTACTGTTCCGCGTCTATTCTCCCTCTTTCTTAATACTTCAGTTCTAATGATCACGGATTCCTAAAAAAAAGGTACGCGACAACGAAAGGAGAGAGAAAGAGAGAATGAGCATCAGCATCGGCTTACAATTTACACGCGTGCATAACGTAAAATTAGCCAAGCAGATCGAACGCGCGTGCGACTCCGCAAAATCTGCGCACACGCCGTCTGATTCGTACTTTCGGGTTTCGATCCCTTTGATAGGACCGCCCGCGGCCAGTAACATTTTAATCGGACAAGCGGCCACCGTGTTGCTTTCTCCGTTTCTTACCCCACGCCCCACGGCATTGCCGTCTGCTATACGACTCGACACTCCTTTTATTTTATACATACGCATGTACAATGTACATGGACGCACGTATGCATGCGCGTAGGTAGTACATGCGTTGCGCCCGAACATACGCGCGCACGCACACGCACGAGTTCGCTGGATGTATTTATTCGATTGGCAAGTGCTCGTGCACCATTTTATATATCGCGAATAAAAATATCGATGTTTCTTCCGTCATCGAGTGCTGAATGGTGAACGTACGCCGGAAATGTTTAGGTATTTGTCGTTTTCATTTTAGAAACTCGATCTATGCTTTTTTCTCGGCTCTTTTTCGTTTTCTTATACCTTGTTTTTATTTTTCCAGAAGCTGATCGAATTTATAATGAAAGTATAACAAATGGTAGCTACGGTATTTCAAGGAGTAGTCTATAAATTGATGAGAAAATTCTATATATTATCAAACAAGCATATTCAAATTTTTAACAATCAGTATTTTGATTCGATACTTCTTTTATAGTGCAATGAAAAATAAAATCTTCCCGAACTGCAAATACGAAATCTAAACAGAAACTTCTTTTACTTAAATATTATTGCTGAATTCCGCATAAAAATTACTGCTTGTGTATAAATACAATTTAATTCTTCAAAAATTTAGTACGATTCAAATAACGGTATTAAAAAAAAAAAGAACAATAGAATAAGAATTTTAGAGTTCCTTAAGAAATTACAAAGTAACGAACTACAAAATATATAGTTAAGCATTTTAAAATGTTTATTTTAGAATGTATAATCGTATAACTGCTTCATAAAAATATCGATAAAATTATACACAATTTATGTAATAAAAAAGTTTTAATGGGTTATCTTTAGAGTAGACAATTACTATGAGAATACCAGGTAAAAAGTTTCTAAAAAAACAGAAACAATTACATTTTTTCTCTTACAAACATCTCAACTTTTTATTGGGCCACTTAACATGGAATCCTCCATATACAAATGTGTGTGTGTGTGTGTATGTGCGTCTATATATATATATATATGTATGCATACTTAGGTATTTACAATGGATGAAGGTATAGTCAGCAAGAATGCAACCTGCATGCTGCTATGTAATGTCTGTCATTACTTGGCACGTGCGCATGGATTTACTGGTGCTTTATGCTTCTAACTTAATCTGCCTTGCATGCGAGTTTTCTTATTTTCAGGTGCTGCCTCACTACTTATATATCCACCCTACGCATATGGATGCAGAGTAAGCTGTCTTAACATGGTATATGTTTTCATTATAGTTTTATGTTATGTATCTTTGTTTCTATTCATGTGAATTTGATGGACGAGCCTTCGGTTTTATGGAACTTCACTCTGAAACAATATTTTACAACAATTTATAACTTCTAAAAAAAATACTTAGGTGCACAACAACTTATTAGGAAGATTGTCAATAAGAAATCTCTTATTTGAGATATTTCTTCATTGTAAATACTACGTGTACAGTAATGTAGACTAATTGGTAGCTACTAATACTTATAAGATAATTTTAAGGTGATTTCAACTCAATTTCATCCAGTGTAAACATTTGATTATGGATGGTGACTTTATTCTGAAAACACGAAAAACCAGATTTTCTTTGTTATTAAATGTTTACTTAACGTTATCCGTTAAGCCGCGTTGGAGCAGAAAAAACATTAGTACTTACTTGGGCTATTAAAATTCTTACACGTAAATTAAATATTCAGATCCTTTTTGTTTGCTCCTATTAATTTTCTTTAACTTACATATTCGTATAAGCCAATAGAATAATACACTATAAAATGAAACTTTAGTTTCGAAATCTCGCAAAACTTTCTGACAAAACTGAAATTATTGTGTAGTATAAGTTGAGTGATTGTTCTCTATAAGGAATAAAAAACTGTATTATAAAATGGTTTATTTTTATAGAATTCATCGATCAATATAATACTAAATAACTTATTTACACGTGACACGTATCATAAATAATTTTACAAATTGATTTACGCTATTGTCAAATATGCACTACTTGTAATGCATGACTTTATCCATCATTTAAATTTATTTCGCTTTTTTAGAAAGTCCCACACATAATAATAAGACTCGTGTATAACTTACAATTGCCTTTCTTCATAAACAGAATTCAATTTTGATAAAAGTAAAGTTTACAATCTCAAATAGGCACATAAAATCTGAAAAGGCTCTATAAAAAATGCCAGCGTTATGCAAAGTTGAATTACTGAAATGAAGAACGCATGATCATTGCATACTGGAACACAAGCCAATGCAATCATAAAGCGAGTAATTTATTGTCATAAGACATTTTCAGGAGGGCAAAAGTAGTTTTTACAGCTGCAAACTGCCAGACATGCTACGTGATAACATTATGTCTGTCTTTCGTTCTCTCTTTATCTGCTTCTCTCTCTCTCTCTCTCTCTCTTTGTCTGTCTCTCGCTCCCTATCTGTTTTACTCTCGGCAGCGAAAACGAAAGAGAAAAAGAAAATAATGACGTTTACTCTTACGTCGCGTGTCCTCTCCGCGTTGCCGTCTTCCTTTTTAAACGGGGGCGATAAACGTTTATCTCAAACTTATATACAGACGAGCTACTATTTTTCTCACGTGCTTGTTTATCTATCGCCTTTTCTCCCTTGCATCCCGCTCTACATCCGAGATAGAGAACTCGTACAGGTGCTACACATTACAAGTGACGCTCGCGCTCGTTTGCATACGTGTATGGTACGAGCGGTGGTAATAGCGCGAGCGGAGAAGTGTTTCGACCTGACTCATGTTTCTTCTCTTTGTATCGTCTAACGACGTAGCCAATAACGTTTTAAGATCAAGGGTATTTGGTTGGTGCAATTTTTAAAGGAGAGCGTCTCCGGGGTTACGAGAGTGCCTGTATTTCAATGAGATAATTTGATTACGCGGGAAGCGCAGCTGCGCGAGAGGCGCAATCCGAGTAGAAATTTGTCGAGAAAAGAAATATCTCGGCTAGTTACTGTAAATTAATCTTTCATAATTAGGAATCTCAGTTCCAGATGTATTAAATCATAATTAAATTAGGAAACTTCGTCCCGCGAGCTTCGCGGGCAATTGAAATTCCAGGGCTATTATTGCCTACAGAGCCCACCGCACAGTCCTCTAATCCGCGTCTAAAAATTATTCAGGAGCAAACGCTAGGCTTTGTAATCAAAGTATAAGCTCTGATGCATAAAAATTGCCAAATTTGTATTCTAGTCGCACTAAGTTGTTCCATAATTTTGGGAAGTTTTGACGGCACAATATAGTTAACAATCATAAAGTCCGTAACGTGATATTTAGCTGGCAATCTTGTGTATCACGTACAATTCGCCCGAACGCTCATACTACTGAAATAAAAGTAAAACAAAACGAAAGCTCGCACGCAATTGCCAATAAAACAAGCCCGTTACGGTCGGCTAGTTTATTCAGCAGCAAAACAGAGGCGAAGGCGAAGGACAGGAAGGAAAAAGTTGAAATTTTTTCGTCTGCTCCCTAAAACGCAGGCGCACTTGCTAAAATATTTTTCACGAACAGCGAGTATCTGGCGCTGTGAGGAAGCGGCGGCGCTCGGCAAACTTACAAGACAGTGCTTTTACGAGGCAGTTGAGCCGCGACATGCGCTCCGCTCAACAACACGATATTTGTACGGAAAATAATTTTGAGGGTGTTTAAGCGAGTTCACGGGGGTAAAAACAAACGAATTCATGCTAGATAAATTCTCCGGCCGAGTCAAATAAATTGTATTTTATTTTCCGATGTATTTATATGCTGCGTCAGTTTTCCCTGCATCTCTTTGCTCGTGAGTGTAAAATCTACTCGGTTGCTTCATTTTAATAGCCGCACTCCTTATGATCATTATAATGCTGCCTGGGCATGTCGTTTTACTTACCAACACCGTTTTATACGCACGTAGACTTTAAGGCCTTATAGAGACATTATTGCGTCGAAAATTGGTGTCGCTTTGTCACATATTCTAAAAAATATATAACAGATTCATTTTTAAGCAAAGCGCAGAATCGTAACTTTACCCGCTCGAGATTGAATTTCAAGTATAGTTAGACCTTGAATGTTGTTATGAGTCGAGACCAAGTGTCTCATATATTATATTTAAAGTCCTCTCAACAAAGAGATTTAAGTGACAGTCACGTACAGAATTATGCATGCGTACGTGCAGAAACAACTTCTAACCTCTCGCTCGGCGGTTGATTAGAGTACCCAAAGCTAATGCCGCAGTAAAGTCGTCCTCCGCGATCAGAAAGTCGAAAAGCATTTATTCAAGGCATCGATGCATTTGGCTCAAGCGCCCTCCTAAGAATCCTCAAATATTTCGATCGGAATACTTGCGCAGCGACTTCAGCAGAAGACCGTTAATGAAAGGGAAAATTTGGCCCGAGACATTTGCCCGCTTTTTTTAAACGCTGCCGGCGGTGGAGCAAATAAAAAATATTCGCTCGGCCATAAAAGCAACGTGACTCGCCACGCTCCTTTATTTCAAAAGAGTCGTCCCGCGAGCATAACTTTTTGACAATTTTCAGACGCTCAGGAAAGTCGCGCGAGTGAGGGCAGCTTTTACGAGTCCTCGCGATCGCTGCGACTCGTACGCGGACAAATAACCCAGAACCAGCCCAGAACAAGGGAGTGAGAGAAGGAAGGAAGGAAAGGGCCAGTGCCGCGCGACGCGTTTGTCTTTTACGTGCCTGCCTGAAGAATGCATAGGACTTCAACAATGGGTTTGCAGCTAGTGTGCTGCCGGTGGTGACTGCGGCTGCACAACGGCCCGGTAGCGCCATTAGCTCACCCACGTCGGCGGTGCCCTCTCCGGTATCAAGAGAGCCCCGCCGCGCCGACGGCCCTGCTCCCCCGGCCCCCTCTCGCGCCCCGCTCTATCCACCCTCTCTCTTAGGACCCGGTTGTTGCATATTCGGTCGAGCATTGCCCCTTGTAAAAAATGCTTAGGTTTCAATTTATCGCTCGTCGGGGCTTTTTATGGGAAAACACTACTGCGAATTCCGAAAAAGAAGGGACGCGCGCGCGCCTCTGTGTAGAGAGGGAGAGAGAGAGAGAGAGAGAGAGAGAGAGAGAGAGAGCATCCGTGTGTACGTGAAGGAGGCGATTGATGAAGCCGCGCGAATAATGCAGAGGTATCTGGAATATCTTTATTCCTGCGCGCCACGGCAGAAGCTACCGTAATCGAGAGGAGGACATTGATTTCGCATCCAAGGATGGCTTATTGATATAAGGGACGATAAGTTCGTTTGGCCGATAGAAGTTGGGGACTTGGGACAAGAACGAGATTGAATATGGGTGACGACGTAATTACCTTTTTCGAAATTTTATAGGAGCCCGGAGAGGGCCGATTTCATTACTTTTTCTTATTGAGCGACGTCGCTGTCGATGAAAAATTTACTAATTAGAACTTACGCCAATTAGCTTGCGAATGATTATCAAACCAAGTGTATCTTGCCAAATATTCTGCATTTATTTCAAATCTGGTTTTTATGGCTTATTCTTTCGTTTTGCGTTCTTAAATTTGATCGCCTAATATAAATTTGTGACGAATAAATTAGTTGCTATCGGCAATTATGAAACATGTCAGATTGTTTTTAGTACGAATAATTCTATAAATTCAACTAGAAGTCATAATTAGTAAGAAATAAGCGTTTAAAGCTATCTATAAATATTAAACAGCTTTTATTTTATTAGTTTTATATGGTATATCTACTTATTCAAGTTCTGAAATATTGTAGATACTTGTATCAGTTATAAAGTTATTTTACTTCTTTATAAGTTCGTTTCAAAGTATTCATAATACGTGTGTGTTTTATTTTAGCTTAAAATTTTATTTGGCACTGAAAGATAAGAAAAGTTTTTGGTATAACTTTTTACTTAAAATCATTAAATAAAAATTTATAATAACGAGCTTGGTTATAGCAAATAAATTATATAAAAAAGTCGAATTAATTATATTAATACGGTAAAAAATCTCGATACAATTAAAACTATTTTCAAATTATTGTTTCATCGTTACAGAGGCTAGCAAAAAATTTGATAAAAATATTAAATAATAATTCAAATGATGTAACTTTTATGTTATCTATAGAGACATCAAAAACTTTAAAAAGTAAGGCTGTTTGGAGTTTTGACAATTTTTCAAAGTTGTATTCCTTTTTTAAAATCTCCTAAACTTTAACGATCAGCTTAATGTCTTTATATTTTTCTGTTGCGCCAACATTTATGAATGTCTGTTTGATACAACTTGTAGTCATAGAACTACACTTTCTGAATATAAGAAGATTGCATTGTCAAGATTAACCTTAAAAATAAAAAAAGAATTAAGGAAGGCGGGAGAAGTTGTATCCCTTATATTTCTCCAGGCGGTGTCACTGATAATGTAATCTCTTCTCCTCTCTTCACCGTGCAAAGCAAGACTTCCTCGATTCTGCTTTTTTCTCATCTCTCTCTCTCTCTCTCTCTGTTTCTGTCTCTCTCTCTTCGATATCAAGATGCTCGAAATCTGCCAAAAGACAAGTTGAGCGCGATAGAAGAGCTATAAAACTAAAGAAGGAAGGAGTGGATAAAAAAGAGGAGGAAAATGCGCAAAAGTGGGAGTGAGTAGGATTAGTCACAAACCGCGAGAGGCTTTTATCTTTGAATGATAGTCGTGAACGGAATGAAGATTTTTCCTTATGATAAGGAGTTTTTTCATACCTCGAAAAGCCAAAGTGAGAGCCTGCTGGACTGAGAAGTAGTAAAAGGACCGTAAAGGAAGAACAGAGAAGTCAAGGAGCGATAGAGAGAGAGAGAGAGAGAGAGAGAGAGATAGAAAAAAGCAGAAGGACCACATTGAGAGCCTAACTTCTACATAAGTCATCGGCAAAATGAAGACATGAGAAGAGAAGAGAAGATAAAGAATAACGATCTACGCCGCGAGAGAATCCTCAACCCCGTTCTCTCTCTCTCTTTCTTTCTGCTCTCCCCCCTTTTATTTTTAAATGCATTCGCAAGACACGCGGGTGGCCGCCGTGTTTTCCTAAGTCGGCGCAAAATTACACACTGGATGCTTCGAGGCGCGCGGTTGACTCCCCTCTTCTTCCATACCTCTCTTCTACCTCCTCCTTACCTTAGGCCTTTTCGTACCACCCTGCGTCTCCTTTTTTTCTCTCTCCTTCTCTTTTGGTTGTGGCCGAGGCCAAACTTCGTCTCTCACTCGTTTTCTCCTTCTCTTACCTTGTCCTCCTTTCTCTCTCTCTTTCTCTCTCTATCTCTCGCTTTCGCTCTCCCTCTCTGGACCAAGGAGATGAAGGAGGAAGTTTCGCCACAGTCTTATTTTTCGGCGGTCCTTTATAGCCCTCTTCTGTCCGTGCTCTTCTCTGCCTCTCTCTCTCTCTCTCTCTTTCTCTCCCCTTTCCCCCTTCCGCGCCAATCAAAAGCAAGTAAAACGTAAAAAATCACCGAGCGAGTATTTCGTGGAGGGTCTCTTCTGATGGCGAAGAGGTCGATAAAGTATTGGTTGAGCCACCGTTCGACTCTCCTTCTTTCCTCTTTTCTCTCTTTCTCTCTCTCTCTCTCTCTCTCTCTCTCTCTCTTTCATGTCGATCTACTCCGATTCTGGACACCGTGTATACATACACTCTCAGTAAAATGGCACGCCAATTTCTACAAGGATACACTTCAATTACAAGGAGCTAATGCACTCCTCTCAGTACGATCTCCTCCCACAATTCCTTGCACCCACATGTATCTATCTGTACAAGCTGGTCTCCTCGCTGTTTTCCTATGTCTCTCTTTTTCTCTTTTTTGATGTATTTGGTACTTCTACCCATTATTGCGACAGACTTGTCACCGCTTTTTCGCCCCGTTTAATCGACACCTGCTCTCACCACCTTGTTAATCCAGGCATGTATATATATATATATATATATATATATGAATGTGTATTTTTGTATGTATGTATTTATGTGTGCAAGAGAGTGAGATGAAACAACAGAAAGGGAAAGAGAGAGTAAAAAAGAAGGAAAGACATAGAGAAGGAAAAGAAAAAGATAGAGTGAGAGAAAGAGCCGCGATTTTCGCCACCCATGGGACCACCCTAGTGTAGCGTGGAATATATATTAGGATGGGGAATTTCTCCAGGCTGAATTCCGTTCAGCCAGGCATCGGCTCCAAAATAGATATTGCAAATTCTGCATCGCCGCGACCCGATGATTGTGAAGCTAACGAGTACACGAATGCGGATAGAGAGAGAGAGAGAGAGAGAGAAGGAGGGGGAGAAAGAGAGAGAGAGAGAGACAGAGAGGATAGTCTCTACGGGCGTTAACGAGCTGGTAAATATGTTGACAAGCGCCGGTCCAAGTGGGATGTTGGCTTTATAGAAGTAGTAAATGTAAGTGTAGATGGGCAAGCGTGTGTATGCTCGCTTGAGTCTGTGTTTAAATTCGTGTACATGGGGTTTTGCTGCCGAAATGATTATTATAGTGCCTAAGCGAAGAGCTGCTCATCTTAGAATTTGTAGAAGCCGCCGTATAATTTTCCACCCACTAAAATAACCATTACCCTGACGTCCATCCTCTGACCAATCGGTTCATCATTATCAGCAAATAAGGTACAGTATTCGAAAAAATTTCTATCGAGCCCATTCCTGCAAACTCTTTGTAAAGAAAAATATTTAATAAGTTCTAAACATTATTTTTCGTACAATTAACTATAAGTAAAAAATTAATCAATGACCACGAATTATGCATATTTTAATCTCTATCAGTCAATTAACATAAATAAAATGAACTTTTCTGACAATTTTTTTGTAAAATTACAATTATAATAATAATTAATTGATATTTGTTGAATGAAGTGTAATAGATTTTAAAAATAAACATATGAATAATACATTTTTATCTTTGTAAATGCACTAAAATCAATTTTATATACAAAATATCTAAAAATAAAATAAAAAATTTTCCAATTAGTATGTAACGTAAGCTTTAATTTTACTCCTAATGACTTTTAGTGCATAAAGAATGAGTTACCTAAACAATTTTCTTGTAATCATCGTTAATATATACAATTTTTTAAAGTCGTAAGAAATTTTTTATTTTGTGTCGAAATTGTATTTATAATAAATTATATTTTTGTAATTTAAATTTCGAAATCCGACTTTTAAATATAATTTTTCAGTATTTTACGATAACAAAAAGCCAAAGTTGCTATAAAAAGCAACGATAAAAGATATTGAAAAGTTTAAAGGTTCGTTTATAAATCCCTTATAATTAATTCTTTTTTTTGTCGAACTGTAAGCAATTGCATAACTAAATAATTGTAACTCTTAATTATACATCTCTACGATTTTTCTTATGTAATGTTCATTCCAGTAGTTTATTTACTATAAAGATGTGTAATAAAAAGAAATAATTAAATTTTATGTTTTTATTATGATAGTCTGAAAAATCAAGGAAATTTTTACGAGACAGTTATGCTATAAGCACACAAATTTGACCTACAATTATTTATTCGCGTATTTGCTTTTATTTGAGAAAAGAAAAATAATAATATAATTTTAAAGCCCATAAATAGCCCTTAATGTAACCTCATCTTTATTTCACTCACATAAAAACATACATCATTTTATTTTGTAATGCATTCTTCTCACAAGCTCAATATATATTTTACGCAATTCGGTCGTTAGGACTGTGAGCCCTCAACTCTTTTAACCAAGTATGACTCGCGCAGTTCCCACTAGATGTAATATCTTCATTTTTCGACTGCTGCGGGAAAATCGAGTCTCGGGGGACCAATTTCTGTTCTATGTATTGTAAAATTACAGTGACTATGAGGTATAAACGTCCTGCACGAGTGATATTCGCTTTTGTTCGGATCGATGTTAGCGCCTCGGTCAACACGAGCTAAGCCAGCAAACTATGAAATTGTGTTTGGTAAATCTCTTAGGAGTAAGATGGAAGGAACGAGCACAAGAGAAACAGAGTGAGTCAGAGGAGGAGGAAGAAGGAGTGATGAGAAAACTGAGGAGAGCGAAGGAAGCACAGAGGTAACATGATTCAGTGGTGCTATAGGTCAGACCCTAGGCCGCCTTTGATATTTAAATCGGCCACGGGAAGAGGGGGTGGGTTGCCGTGCCGGCACGAGGGGGGGCCTACAGCGGCACGACCACACACGGGAATTTGGCACTGTCTAGGTGCCGGGCGCGCGCCTTGAGTCTCGCACAGTCGAAGAGTGCCACTTTTACTTTTTTAACTTTTAGCGCCGCTCGCCACCTTATGTGGAAACGCAATTATCGCTGGGACTGATCGCTGAGTCGTGGTGCACTTTACTGTTTATATCTTATTCGAACGAGACTATGGCGCCTTCGCGTAAAATATCTCCCGGCCGTTTCATTGAATATTCGAAAATTGCGTAATCTCTATTTGTTATATCGTTTTACATCGTTTTTTATGCTTACGTCTGCGGACGTACGCAACAAAATACGTGAATCAGTAATGTAACGGAGTTTTGCTTTTGTTTTGCTATTTTTACATTTTTCGCGCGGTCGTGATTATTTCAATAAGACATATGTATAGATTAAAAATAAATTTTCATCTCCGGTAGATTTTTTATTATTAAGTAAGTAGATGATAAAATTATTGTGCGTGAAAGAATTACAGTCAGTTTCTTGGAATCTATAATTAATAATAATATCCCATGTTTTATTTGCATTTTGTAATTTATTATTTAATGAAATTAATCTTCAAATAATGTGTAACAATAGTTGGAGGATTATTTTCGTCAATAAAAATATTTAAATAAAGTTTATAAAAAATTAAGTTTCAGTTACTAAAAAATAAGTCTTAATATAGAGACAAATAATATTTTTTTTATAAATTTCATTTTTAAATGTTCAATAATTCTGTTCATCGTCGAAAATATTTTTCTATTTTTTAAATTATTATATTCTTTTTTTATATGTGTAGAAACAATTATAAATTTACTCAATTTATAATAAAATAGAATATTATTATTTTCGATGTGTAATAATTTTTCTTCATAGCTTATTTTAATTTTTTTGAATTATAGGATCAAGTTCTAGTCTCTAATATTATAACTTAATTTTAGAAACTAAGAACCCATTTTAGATTTTCATTAATTTCATTTCAAAAAACATTATTTTTGATAACCTTTTCCATTTAATAAATGACAATTTCTCTTATTTTATACAAAAAAATTATTTACTCTTATATAATATACACTATATTTTGAATGTCTATTTTTATCCTTTAAAATGAATGTTTGATGTTCAGTATGTTGAGACTTAGCTACGTATATTTTTATTTCTTTACTCGGAATATACTCGTATGAAAGAAAATGGTTCATTTATTTATTTTTCATAATATATTTTCTAAATATAATTATTGTTGTTTCAACGAATATAATTATTTAAATAACTTCATATTATTTTAATTTTTTTTTTAATTTTAATAATTTAAGATAAAAATAGAAGAAAAGTTTTACAATGTACATGAAAATATTGTATTAAACTATTACAATTTTGATAGCATATATACTGTATTATTATTCTTATTATTATTATATATAATTATAAAATATTTATTTTTAAATAAATTAAGTATTCGAAACTAATACATCATTATTTATTCACATTTTAAAGCAATTATAGTTTTAAATGATTTGTAGTCTCAACAATAAAATTTAATTAGATTGATTTTGTTATCACCTGAATCTAGTAAAATGTTACATCCACTAACATGTAAAAAGCTTTGTAAATATATACACTATTTGATATTTTTTCCAACGTAATATACAGCATTATAGTTAAAAATTATTAAACACTGTATATTAATTAAAAATTCTGTAATTGATGATAGGGCACTTAAATTATACTAAATAATTAGCTTTAAATGTGTGTTTTATATTATTCAAAAAATAATTATTAAAGCAGTAAACAAATATTATTTTAATTTTCAAGAATATGATTATATTGATATATAAGAACTCATTGAAAAAAACTATAAAACTTTTTCTTCAAATAGTGAATAGAAAAAAGTGTGATATTTGAATTTTTTAGTATTTAAAAAAGAAGCGTTAAAAATTTGTAATTATTTATAAATAAAAATTGTTATTTCTAATAACTATTTTTGACAAAATGTTTCCTTCGTAATTTTTTTGGAGAACAAAAACACAATGTATAAATAATTAAAAAAATCGAATCTTAAAGTAAAAAAAAATATTTCTTCATTGAGTAACTTTTAATTAATATTGGAAAATTAATTCGTAAACAGAATTTACAAATTTTAATTTTTAATAAGGAGAAAGTATAATAAAAGTCAAAGATTTTTTTTAATGCACCAAATACGCTATATGAAATGGTTAAAATAAAAATGTGTTAAATACAATTATGAGGAACATCAATCTACTCTATAAAACTATTGTGTAAAAAGTTTCACAAAGTTTCAGTACTACGTACAACTAAGTACATTATTGCGCTTGAGCACGTGTAACTTTACTCATTCATTTAATTCTCACGTTGAGCAGCTGTAAAAATGTTTGTTAAATAACAGTTATTGAAAGACCATATTAAATGCAATGCAAAAATCAAATGCTAAAATGTAATATGGTTATTCAGCCCTTCCTTTCCATCATACTTGTTCTTTTAACGAATAAAAAAATTTTAATTCGGACACACGCGTATCCTTTAGGGATGCTATTACTATACATCACCAACTATTAAAATAACGTTACTGAAGGGTATATTTAGTAGACCCTACTACAACGTGAGTTATAAACAACTATGCTTCTGTAGTTCGTTTTCTCTTGGCAGGTTATTAAATTCATTATTAATCATTCTTTTCTATCCTCTTCGATGATTAAATTCTAAAAATTTACATTCGAAGCATCCTCCAACGACGTGCGAGTGCGACCGGAGTAGAAAGGCCTAGTTTCTATTTCGCACGTGCACACGCGAGCGAATCTGTCGAGACGCTCGATCCGCTAGGTTAAGCGGTATTATTTTCACACGTACCTGCGCGCTTAGTTCAAAGCTCTCCTTTTCTTCCGGCGAGCGGCGGGAGCATCAGAGGCCAAGTGCACTGATGAAAAAATTATGTGGATCAACGGCTGAATAAAGTAGCAGAGCATGGGAGCGGCTGAAAAAGCGTCGCCTCACCGCGCCACCGACAACACGCTCGTTTCTTCTTCCCCGTGGGTGCAGCGTTTGCTGATGCTCCTCTTTTCGTCTCTCTTGCTTTTATTAGATCGTTTCAGAGGTGGACCCGTGGCTGCTTCTGAGCTCGCGAGTCCGCAGTTATGCTCGTTGTAATGGGATTGTGGGCGCGGGCGACTTCTTTTCTGGCACAGATGCGGTCCGTATCTCCTAGCACGCAGTTAAGGGATACGGAATATCCAGCAAAAGATACGGCAATTATCAAACTACCTCGCTCGTCTCTGGACAAGATCCGGGAAATCTTGGCCGGATCCCTTTTTGCTCTCGTTCTTTTTAAACACCTTCGTTAGCTGCTTGCGAGGAGATGCTTATTGCGCGATAAAGCAAAGCTTGACTAGCCGGTACCCCTAAGTGTGGATTGATCGTCGAAGAGAAGTAAGCTCGAATTGATGCATTTAATAACCCCATTCCGAGCGCATAGAGGGTAATGCTTAAAAGATTGTTCGCTTAGGGCGCTGAGAAGCTCCATTTTAGTCGTAAATAATTCTATCGACAGCCGCTCGAACGACACGTCCAGTCGACGATTATTCGAATTTAGTTTGTTCCCTTTGAACGAAGAGCAATTTCTGTCATCCTCGGAGATTGCGCCTGGCTAACAAATCCCACTAAAATGAAAACTGTTTGATCGAAGTAGCAATCCCAATTTGGTCCGGATCATCCTTGATGGATCGCATTAGACCCTTTGTATCAATCGACCAAGATAAATGTTTTACTTTTGTTACGATACCAAAATTGCAGCACGGGAAGTTTCGGCGTCTTAAAAATACTTACACATAAGTGTACTAATACTATTAGCATATGACGAATGGCAGTGCAGGGTACTGACTAACTGCATGCGAGCCTGATAAAGTACTGTTGCCTCATTTGAATATTCTTGCTCGGATGTTCTCCTTCCACCAGCCAATGATGCATGTGAGAATCGCAATAAACACCGTGAACCATTAGACAACGAGGTAAATTATTGTCGTGTGGCTGATCAAAAGTCGTATATTAGTAGAAGATGGCTATTAACCGTCTTTTCGAATCCAGCAATTAAGAGCTGTCATTTTAATAAAGTTGGGCTCGCCGAATGTCGAGCCACTGCCCAACTTGGCTTTATAATGAAAGCTTGACGTAAAATGACAAAAAATCGCACGGAGGATAAATAAATAAAAATAAAGTCTCGAAATTCATCAGCGCTCATCTCGGCCACCCAGAATCTAGAGTTTGTGGTAAATCTTTGCATAATATTTAACTGACAGGTCTGTAAAAAATACGAGTCCCAATAAAGCATACGTGGTGCGCGATAGGCCGAGCAAGGAGCAAGAAGCAATAAGCAAGAAGCAAGAAGCAGGGAGCAAGAATAATTCAGCGCTCAGCCGGGGAATAGCGATTATCAATAATTAATACAAATAGCGATTTATTAGCGGCTTCGGCTGAGGTACGAATTTCATTTACGTTCGATAATAACCTGGCGAGGCAAAAGCTTTCGGCGAAGAGCGATCGCGCAACGAAGCACTCAGCGCGTCCGGGCCCAATCCATCAATAAACTCCCAGCGCAGCGCCTCCCGCTCGCTCGCCCATCGATTCCCACGATCTCCTTTCGCGATCCTGTTCGGCGACAAGTGCTTCGTGCGCGTTCTCTCTCTCTCTCTCTCTTTCTCTCTCTCTCGCTTACCCAGCTCACGGGCTGCGACATGCGTACCTTTCTCTCTTTTGCGCCGTGACAAGCCGAATATTTCTCAGTCGTTCGGTGGCGGGCGGCGACGCGGAACCTCGAACGAACGCTCAGTGTGTCCGCTCGATTCTCTGATTAACACATCAGTCTCTCTCTCGCGCTCGAGCGCGCGCGCGCCCTGGACTCGCCCGCCCGACAAGCTGTTCGCATCGACTGTATTGCTAATAAGACACAGGTAGTTAGTCTGAGGGAGATGGAGATAAAGGCCCTCGCCGAGGCAGCGCTCGTGTGTGCGTGCGTGCGGAAGGTTATATGCAGGCAGTGGCGGCGGTGGCTACGGAGGGGAGCTCAAGCTCACCGAGGGAGGGGGAGGAGGAGGAGGAGGAGAAAAGGCGAGCGCTGCTGCCGCGGCGAGCGGGGGGTCCAGCGCCGAGAGAAACTCAGAAAGAGAAAGAGAGAGAGAGAGAGAGTGAGAGAGCGAGAGAGAGATTGGCGTACGAGGGAGATGAACGACTATTCGGCTTGGCTCCTCGTGTGCGTAAACGCGTATATGTATACATGTGTGCAGGCTCGTTCTCTGGCATCTTGCTCACATATTCGTTCGTTCGACTGAACACGCATACACGCACAAGGCGCTCCTATAGTAAGAGAAAGATTGGGAATAATCAAGGGTCGGAAGGAGAAAGAGATATACACGGGCGCGCGCTCGCGCGTATACGCATACATAGAGAGAGAGAGAGAGAGAGAGAGAGAGAGAGAGAGACAGAGAGAGACAGAAGACAGTGGACCACCCGAGTTCCGAGGTGAGTGCCAGGTACCCTGTAATCACAGTGCCGAGCCGCGAGCCGACAAACCAAACCAAAAGAGATAAAGATAAACAGAGAATCGAGCCTACGAGCTGACGGGGGTATATAACCTGGGTAAAGAATAAGAGGCCAATTCTCCTTTCTCTCTTTCCTTCTCTCCCTCTCCCTTTCTTGAAAGAGAGAGAAATCGAAAGAGAGGCTTCCTCGTTAAGTATGACGTGAGATCGCTTCCTTGACCGTGTGCTGCTGTTGCTACTCCTGCCTCGTGTCGCTTGGTCTTTCTCGGCATCTATATATTCGCCACATCGAGGTTTCTCTCTCTCTCTCTTTCTCTTTATTTCTTGGTGTCTTTCTCGCTCTCCTTCTTTAACAGACGTGCTCTTGCGTCTCTGAGTTCGGCTTCAAAGTTACAGTTTGTTTTCGCGGATAAATGGATCTGTATATTTTTACAAGAGCTTGGAGCCTTTAAAGCCAATATCGTTTTTTTCATCCAATTATATTATCATACCGAAGTCCTTCTCTTTACTTGTTCCTTTTTTAGATTTTGTTTCTCTATTTTTGCTCTGGTGTTTTCTTTTCTCGTTTTATTTTTTGATCAGAAACAAGTCCTGGTATTCAAATTATAATCATTGTTCTACTATTGATCAGTATATATTTAATTATAATTATTTATAAAGATTTTTTTAATCAAAAATGATTTATTTCATTTACGTAGTTTTTATTACAACGAATAATCTATGGATTTCTCGTTAAGTGTAGTTTGTATTATATAATAATTAGTCACTTTGATAAAAAAATAATATTTTTTATGTGAATACGATCAACATGTTTTTTATTATTATTATTATTATTATTATTATTATTTGTATAATAAAAAGATACCTTACTATATATAATTATTATTGTCTTAAATTAATACATTGTTAAAATAATGACATCTAAAAATATGGTTTATTAGCTTAGTAAAAATGCATACAACCATATACAATGTTATGTTATTCTAAAGTACCAATATATAAATAGTTTTAATTTTAATTTTTATAACAATTAATATTAATATGAAAATAGTCAACTTTAATAATTTTAATATTTAGATAATAAATAGAAAATTTTAATAAAAAATTAACTAAAATCAATCAATACATGAAATATCAGTATGTGCATATTTATATTCTTTTTATAAACGTTACGCATTCTCCATAAGGGATTACTATGATTAGTGGTACGTACCTGATTATTTTAGCTTTTAAGTATTTGAGAACATTCTTGGTGAACAGAGAATAATGTATAAGATTATCTAATAATAAAAATTAAATATATTAACTTTCCACAAAAAATCTTCTTCCAATAAAGTAAATGAGGTATGTACTTAATTAATAAATTAACTAAAGAATGAATGATAATTTATTTCTTATTCGACATGTAGATTTTTATATACTTTAATTAATACATTGTTTTTGTATTGAAGTATAACTTTTATTATTAGGTTGAGACTAGTTTCAAATTTTCATCATTTTATTCAAAACGTGCATTCTAAACTTTATTTAAATATATCACTAGTTTGTAACACCTTGACATTATATTTTTATTAAACTTACTTATCAATAAATTTATTTATGGAACTATGCATATCGATTAAAAATTAACTTTCTTTTCATTTAAAATTATTTGATTTGAATATGATATAAAAAATAAAGTGTTTCGTGGTTGTATGCAAAGTTAACAGTTAATTAAGCACACAAAATAAGTACCAGAATTAAGCTAGTAATGTAAAAGCTTGATTAACTCTTTTTGATGTTCAATTTTTGAATAAAGCAGCTCTGAATACGTGAGTCCTGGTATTCGAGTTCAAAGTTACAGTCTTTTTTTTAGCAGATAAACGGGTCTGTACTTTCACGAACGCCCAAAAGCATTACTTTCTTTATTCATTAATATTATCATACTGTTTTCTTTTTCTTTGCTTTTTAGTAATATTGTTTTGCAAGACATCAAATTTATGTCGAATTATTTCAACTCTATATAAAAATTAATTTCTTATTAATTTCTGATTGTATTATATAACTATTGCACATTATTCAAATATGATTTTCTTTTAGTTTTTAACCTTTTTCTACGTTTTTCTAAGAGTTGTTATCTACCTATTATCTTTATAGATATTTATAACATTTATTTTGTAAAAAACGATTTTCTTACCAATAATTATTGAAAAAGTTAATTAAGTCACAGAAAATTTTTTAACAACGAAGTATCAAATTCTTTGATGCCTCAGAAGAGAGATAGTGTAAATACTAATATGTGCGTATATTAAATTTGAAATATTTATTAAGTTTTTGGAGAAATATGATATAATTAAGAAATAATACAAAGATAAAAGGTAAATAATAATCGCCAGAACTAGAGAAGTTATTTCATGTATGCTTGAACAAACATTCGATTCAAAAAGTGTTTGGTGCAACTGTAACTTGTATAGGTGGCCGCTTGGCCGTGGAAAATCCACAGACGATTTTTATTCTGATTAAAAATGTAGAAAAAAGTTGACTTAAGTATTTTTTCTATAAAAATACTCGTGTTTTACGTTTCTATCGGTTAGTAGAAGCGTATTCCTTCTTGAATGATAATCACTTTTCCTTTTAGATATAACCAGTCTTTAATCCACATATTTATAAAAATCTACAAAAGTAAAAGTTATGTTCAAAGAATATATTGCATATTACAATTACAGTTTTTGTTAAAAAACACAGGCTGTCTTAAGATAATTGTCGGTACAAGGTCTTAAAATATATTTGCAGCATGTCGTTGTTAAAAAATATAAGAACTTTTTAAAATTTTTTTAATTTTAAATAATTTTATGATCTTCCAAAAAGTTAGTGTAATAAAAATTTTTGATAAAAGTTTGTTTTTTTTTCTTGAAGTACTATTAAAAAATTTTCAGGTAATCAGTATTTTATAAGTTAATTTAATTTACTAGATTTTCTATTTTAATATCAGCTGTATTTACCAATAAAAAAATTTATGTAAACTGATCTAATTTTTTAAAAAACCCTCACTAAAACTAAATAATAGCACTGACATATATCGTTGGAATTTAAGTGCACATTGCGAAAAGAAGAACTAATATTGTAAAATTCTTTCTGAAATAAATCGTTATTTAAAAATATCCGCAACCAAACGAGAAATGTACTTTACATGTCAAATTGATAAAAGCATATATTTTAATTTTTACATGAGAGTTGTCCGTATCTTTTAATTTCAAGAAGAAGAATGTATAAATCTTATATATTTGATTACACACTACGTTTACGTATTGTTATTTTCAACTAATCATATATGAACCTACGTTAGTCAGTATCGAGTACAACCAGATATCATACCAGACTTATGAAATTACAAAGTACTCTAGAGGGATCTCATCGTCGAAATCCCGATCACGTACAGGTCAAGTAAGATCAGATATCGTACTTAAATTCGTAAAACTACGTAGCGCTCTACCTGGACATTATAATCGGAAATCCTAAACACGTAGGAGTCGAGTGCGACCGGATACCGGACCTAGACTCATATAATTACGCACTAGTCTATTTAAAATCCGTCGACGATGACTGCATTTATAAAACTGTACGAAACAATTGAAAAGAATCAAAATTTATACAATCCTGGATGATGAAGCAACAAAACTGTGGTTTTATGAATAAAATAGATTTAATAATACGATGAAAAGTATTTGATACGAATAGTATTATTAGGCATACGATATAACTATAATTTTTAATTTATGACAGTATCATACTCAACTTATTTTACTTTTTATAAAAATAACGATCTCCTGACATACACTTAAAACATATTTTAGATTGTTTTTAAAAATGTATTCAGTTAATTATGAATGTGAAAGAATAATGCATAAATATGCAAATAAATTCGTATAAAAGAATTTTTATTTAATCTTTACCACTATTAAATGAATTTGATATTGTGAATAAAATTCATAAAATTAGCTGAATAATAATTACAAATTTATTTATATATTTATCTATTTTATTTAATAATACTATTAGGTTATTCTGTAATATTAAATTCTATAATTTTAAATACTAAATTTTATAATATATAATTATTACTTTATGAATATGGTACCAATAAATAATAAGAACATACCTCTTCAATATATAATTTTTTCAGTAACGTTTTAATTATTGCAATATTTTACGTTATAAAATACTTGATACGAATGCAGATGTTATATTAAGGACATAAATGACTGCTCTATTTCAAAGTAAACATTTATTATAATTGAACCAAGAATTACTATTATAATTAATATTTCTCTAAATACACAATAATTAAACAAACAAATAAAATTTTATCTTGTTTCGTTCAAAATTTTCACATAAAAAATTTTGAAGTAATATTAAGATTTTGATCTTTGATCAAAGGTAATTAACAATGTCGACCAAAAGAAAACTCTGATAAGGTAACTACAAACCAATTCATTTTTAAATTATTAATTTTTGTATGTATATATATAGTACTACATTTATATATATATATAAATTAAGAGAATTATTACGTTATATAAATTTAAAATACAATTATATAAGTAATTCTGTTGTTTTAACATGCTTCAGTTCTTAAAGACAAATACATACTTTTACTTACGAAATACACGTAATACTGAGAAATGTATTGCAATATATAAGTGTAACATAGATATTATGTTTTGAATATTGAACAATAACCTTCCAAAATATGTAAATATTTATTTTTATTTTTTACGTATGATAATTAAATTTTTATGAAAAAATTTTGAACTTTTATTATTCTTAATAACAAAAATTTCAATAATTTTTTTCAATATCGTTTTAGAAAAATAGAAGTAAATGGTGTTAATATATTATGCAAATAGAAATTTCAATTAATAACGTTTGTAAGTGTTTATATTTTTTTGATCATAAATCATTGATATAATACAATGTTTACTTGTTTATACAATATTATTAGAGTAAAATTTTATTAAAATTACAGAACGTTATATCTGTAAACACGAATCAATAAATGAATAATTTTTGTTATTTTCAAATACTTAAATTAGTCTTAATACATTTTCATCAACAATTTAATTTTGTATTCAAAACAAATTCAGTATTGCATTATGTTTCATTTTTATCATAATAAAAATTCAATAATAATTTAATTTAAATATTTATTTTAACAATATTTTTATACAGATTAAAAGTGTATCTAATAAATTTTACTTCATAAATATTAAATTATATAGAAGTTAAGCTTACTGATAAGAACGTTAGCTCGATACAGTAGATACCTAATTTCGATTTAGTTAAATGCCCGGTTATAAAAATTACCTTAATCCTCTTATTAAAATCCTTGAAATAAATTGATATTATTAATTATATATGTTTAAATTTATTCGTGATCATTATTTAAAATTATAGATGATAAAAAAAGCTTTTCGTTAATTTTCACAATAATAAACAAATGGTGTTAATTATAATATTAATTTGAAATCAAAGTGTGTGTTAAAACCACGCCTAAGTAATTAAAAATTAACATCTCTTTAAATAAGTTTTTTTGAAGTATTCCTTTGATTTTTAATTTTTAAATTATCAAATTGTAAGTTTTAATTGAATTAAGAAAATCGAAATAATAGTAGTTGAAAAATTATTTTCAAATAAAACTAACTTTTCATTTGTAATCTAAATTAGTTTTTGAACCATGAAATGCTGTTGAAAAAGAGCTTATGAATAAAATAGCTAAATTAGAGTTTTCGTGTAATTTGAAAAGTTCACGATCAACGCTCACACTACGTTGCACGAAAGAAAGCCATCGTTGTATTTTCATGATATTTTTCCGACAGCATGAGATATATAACACCGTCTAACGGAGTAAATAAAGTAAATAAAAAACCAAAACTGGGGTAAGGAATTATTTTGTACATGAAAAGAAGTATCATTAAAGCGCCGTCTTCGTAACATTCACGTTCCTTCTTTTCTTCCAGGTCTTCCGTTCTCGCTCTTCTCTCCCTTTGCGTCGTGCACACATCATTATCACTCAACAAGATCTTTACGTACCATGTGTGCGTTCGCGTAACTCATCTACGTACGGTTTTCCGAAAGTCTGGCTGTTCTGTTTCTTGTGTCTCCCTGACATTGGATCGTACACTTGAAGCAAGGAGACGACGACGACACACCAAGTCAAGCGAAAAAGAGGGAGCGACAGTAATGGCTCAGCAATTATCGCCCTCCTCCTTCCTTAGGGGGCACCATCCATTCTTAGGGACCTTAACTAGAACACGGGCTCTGAGTTTCTCTTAGAGAAGTGCTTACGTATTTCGCCCAAACACAAATACACTAAGGATGTTGTACTGTGAATGAGAACGTATGCAAGAAGCACGTTGATTTTGAAATGCTAGAAATCACGTCACGGGTTCACAAGTGCACCCGCGCCTGTGCTCATTTATCCATTGCACTTTGAAAAGTAGGATGAAAAAAGCGAAAGAATCGACTATATGGGTTTGACTGAAAGCTCTCGTTTTAGTTGGAACGTTTCTGACTCTCCTGTAAACGTGCGCTATTTTTAAGGCTATTTTACAAAGTTTACAGCGAATTTTTCACCACAAAGAAATTTCTGTATTGATTTTAGAAACCAATACGATTGCCTTTTTACTCTCTTATGTTATTTTCACCTTGGAACTTTGGCGCTGGAGGTTCGTCTAACAGATTTATAAAAAATTTTGAGTTGCAGACCTGGGAAAAGGAAAATTAGAAATAAGTAATTGGAACGCATTATAAATAAAAATTCGAGTCAGTTCTATTTATATATTTCTTTTAAATAAATGGCAATATATTGCAAAGAAAATTTATCTGTAACCACTGAATCTATTACAAGATTTCATTTTCCACACAACTTCAAAAAATAAACTGGGATCTAACCATATAAATAAAATTTTTCTCTGTGAATTTATCAGATTAACCAAGAGTCATTTATTTTTCTACGTTCACAAACTTATTTTACAAATTCCTCGTTTCGAATTAGATCTTTGGGTGTATATTATAAGAGCCTAGATTTTGCACGTGATGATAACTGGGAATTCTCTGTTTTTTCTTCGGTGTTCCCTATTTTTTATTCATTTTATTGCAGGAGGACATACTTCGACGAAGGCTGCGTGATGGAAACTACAAGTTCGGGTTAATGAAAAGAAGAATTTTATTGAAAAGGAGCATGCGATCGTTCATCTGGATAATTTATTATGGACTTTCTAATAAAAGAGTTTAACTCTGGTTCTTAGTTTCGTATTGAATTATTGCAAAATTAGTAAGTTGATAACAGTTAAAAAAACATCATTATGGATGATTAATTATATTGAAAGAAGTTCGCATTACTTTTTAAACTAATAAACTACTGCATTAATGTTGGGAACAAAATCTCTATTTAATGAATGCTTCCATTGATAAATTTGAAATATGATTAAAATGTAACTCTCGTTATTTTATCTATTCACGTTTATATTTTTCTTTTATAAAATAAACATATTTTTGTAGAATGTAAATAAAGGTTGACAGAAATAAAAATTGCGCTGTGCTTATACGTATGTTCAACATATTCATTGGTTTCACAATCTAAAATGAAAAAAACTTGACAAATTCGAAGCATTTTAAAGATCAACTTTGACGAGAAATAATTTCGTGTTAAATATTATCATCAACACAATGACAAAAGAGTGAATAATTCCACATATTGTCATTATATTAATTTGATATACAGTACAAATAGCAATAAACGACAGTCTGCTAAATTTTTAATATTTTTGTATTATGTTTTCTCAATGATGATGACTTTAATTACTTTTTGCATAAATTAATAACGCAAGATACTAATAAATCTTTGATTTTTTAAGGCAAAGTCGTTATGGGTGCAGACAATAGCGAATGAAGAAAACTGCACAATAGACTACAAGCCGCGTATTCATCACCATGCATTAACAAGGCAATCAAAGGTTGTAGATTACGATGGGTAACACACGTAATAGAAACTTCAAAACTGGAAGGGCCATTAATGTTTTAGTTCGTAAACTAAACCTTAGATGAGCAGATAATATTAAGATAGACTTCATAGAGATAAAGTTTAAAGGTAAAGATCGGATTGTATTACTCGAGAATAATCTAAAATTTTGACCTTCTTTCGCGCAATTGTACTATCTATTTTTTCCTTTATTAAGCTGTGCACGTGAGGCTTAATAACAATTATTTGCTTATTACGTGGTGCATTTAGTTAATTCTTAAATAAGTAGTTGTTATCTGTTGGAATAGAATATTTTTGTCAGATAATCTTTCGTTGCTAATTGCGTTTACATGATAAATTCTTACTACATTTTTAGTAATTGATTTAATAATTATCAAAAGTATACCATCGTATTAACGAGAATAAATATTATCTATTGAATTTAAAAATTCTGGAATTTCACAGTTTTTACATAAATAACATTATTATATTTACGCTTTGACTTTAAAACACCGGAAAAAGAATAAAAATAAAGCATTCGTTTTTAAAGTAAAGATTCCAATATACCAAGCGCACTAATTTGAATTCAATGTTCATTGGTGACTTCTTTCTATTTGTATTTTTACATGTTTTCATTGATCGTGATGTGTTTCTACTTAAACTGTATTCTTCACGTTTTATAATATGGCCTCTTTCTTTTTTTATTTAACTTCTATTCGATACATTGTTCTTTTACTTTTTTATTTGCGTTCTCTTTCATTTTTATCTTTAAAAAATGTCCCATCAACTATCTTGTTCTATTTTTCCTAAATAAATGTTAATTGTTTTCGAGTTATTTTTTCACTGTATATTCGAGCAACTTCAGTACGTGTACATGTAATGAAAAGTCGAAAAGATTCTCTTTTTACTCGTTCTCTATCCTTATTTCTGTCTATGTTTTCATTCATCACTCTCTATCAAAATTTTCTAATTTGTCTATTTTATTTATTTCCCTATTCATATATTGTACATGAGCTGCACTCTACAAGATTTTAAGTGAAATCACGCTGCTCTAAGCATCGCGTTCTATCACTTTGGGCTTTAACGTGAATATCCATATATACCTGTGTTACATATACCTATTCATGATGTATACGTGCGTAAGTGCATCGACGGTTACAAAGACGGCAAGTGAAGGTTCCTATCCAGATCTCATATTTTCATGCTTCTACATGCAAAAGCTACAGTACATTATTAAACAATTGTATCATGCTAATGAAAATCTTATAATACTTTATTATTCTATCAATATTAAAAACCATTAGTAGAAGCAGAAATCGGTACGTTAATAATATAAAAGGCCCTTATTATGCTTTCATTTATGTTGTTTTCATCGTTAGAATACCAAAAAAAGAGTATACTAGAGTACAGAAAATAGATTCTATGAGCTGTAATACCAGAATTTATAAATTTAGTTGCATATAATTTATCGATAAAAATATGTAAAATATTTTGAAGAAAATTTTTATTTTATAATGCACAATTAAATAATAATTTAATATAAATTTTTTATCAGTATAATTCTCATAGTCCATAAACATAAAATAAGTAAATATAATAAATTTTAATAAAATAATGTGTTGTATTTAATATTATTTTCATCCATAAAAATAAAATAAGTTTTAAAAAATTTATTGTTAATAAGTAATCATTTGAATTAATTTTTATTTTCGAGTTTTAATAGCTATTAAGAACATTAAAATCGATACTGGTGATTTTTATATTTATTTGATTCATTTAAATATAGAATACTTGAAATAATTATAGCTTCTTCAGTATTTTAATTATTATTTTATAAAAAATATATTTGTGTCTTTATAAAATTATAATTAATACATAAAATAAGTCAATTTTTCAGTTAGTAAATTACTTTTGTACTATTTCCATTAATTATTTACTTATAAATTTAACTTCCATTACGCAATAACTTCTTGCTTACATTCTTAAGTGCTTAATATTTCAAATAATTCATAACGCCTTGTAAGTAAGCAAAACTTGAAGTATATATGTTGCGACAAAAAACTAACGACATCTATTTCTCATATTTATTTTAATTAAGTCGTATTTTAAATGAATTTTATTTAGAACAAACATATAAAGTTATAAAAATAAATCCAAATAAATTATTAGTTCAATAAATTGTAAAAAATTATTAATTCTATTTATATCATACAGAGACTGCGTAAATAAGGTTTGAGAAACAGTTATTAAAATTTTATAAATGAAAGAATAGATTAAAAAATTATGCAATATTTTTGTTTTAAATCTTTATAAAAAAACTTATCTAGAGTAATTATTTTATAGCCGAGTAGAAGAATGAATATTGATTCTATTAATAGTTACATTAAAATTTTTATAATATAACTATTATTACTATTAATAGTTACATTAAATTTTTATAATATAATATAGATTTTTACAGTTTGTTGATTTCAAATAATCTAATATACATAATAAATAATATTATTTTATCTTTTAATTAAATTTCATCGTAAAATTTGTTTAATTTACCGTTAGTACATTTATATCATTATTTTAGTAAAATTAATTTTTTATATCGTATTTCTTAAACTTTAATCCTCATCAAGATTTTTTATTGTTTATTATAGTTCTTAAATAAATATATTTCAGATGGTGCTTAAATGTAATAATTGTAATGCCATTATATAATGCTTATCTCTTCTCGTACATATGGTTGTTGAAAGATATGCTAAGTTCAGTTGATAAAAAATTACGTTTTCTCTTTTTAAACAAGTATTAAACTAATGTGAGAAGTTAAGTTTCAGAAAAAAACAGAGGGTTTTTAATGGACGTAATGTAAAACTTTCATTCTTTTATGGTATATTGTATATTTTGATATAGTATTATAAAAAACGTTAAAATCGATTTATAATTTGCTAATGGACATAATTAAATTTTATTTCAGATATCAAGTAACGTCAATATTTAGTAAAATTTATTTTTATGAAGCTTTCATCTTAATATTCGAACACAAAAGATGAGATTTTAATTAAAGTCGCCGAATATTAAAATGAAGTTGGATATTTTCTCAGATATTATTAAGAAGTAAATAAGTAATCGATTCGTTTATGTAATAAAGTAGACCAGAAATATTATTTTTTTAACAGAATATAATTAATCTTTGAATATAAATATTCATAAACGTGAATTATAACACAGATTTATTATAAGACAAATTTTTGATAGAAATTAAATTACAAAGAAATTTATTTGAAAAAATCTTGTTTTGAATGAATTTAAAAATAATTTAAACTAAAATAATAAACTGAAATACCTTAGTAAAATTGATATTACTTACTTGAAACGATTGTTAAGTGAACAAATAAAATAAAATACACAATAAAGTGAAAAATGCAGAAATACTTTCAAACTTTTTTAATACCTTTTGAAAAAACTGATTCACTCAAAGGTAAATAAATTCAATTATCACATAGAATAAAATTGAATATTGAAATCTGAGTGATACAATAGTAATAGTAAATCATGTGTAAAAAGTAGGTTAAATTAATAACAATTATTTGAATTTTTATAGTTTATTAAAATTTTTAGATTGAATTTGTATTTAATAAAAATAATAATAAAAAAGTTGTAATACTGTATATCGTTCTCATTATCAATTGACTATCCGAGGAAAAAATATTTTTATTAAAAGAAAGATATATTATTCAATATATTAAGGTTGAAATGTATTTAATAAAAACCAGGATATTTTAATAATTTTATCTAATTTATTGATAATCCAAAAAAAATATTTTTTTTATTGAAAATTGTCGTAGCTCATAATGACTCGTTCATATGAACAATATCTCGTTGCCTTTAAAACAAAAGAAAATACTTACAAATGATTGACTAAATAATAAATCATCATCTGTAGCCTGAAGCAGTTATTCAATAATTTTCAATCTCAATATACATTCAAGCGTCAGTGCATACATGCGAAAATCGTACGCGAATCTACATTTCTCACATACGCGCATGCACATCCAGGGATAAATTTGTCAAAACGGGTTCCCCGACGCTTGCGCGGGGCATAATTATCGTCAATGTAAAGCAAATATCCACATAAAGTATTTATCATCGATGCACACGTTCATGCGTTCACGAACATTGCATCAGTGCCTTGACGCATATGCCATATTCTTCTACACGAAGTATGAACCCAACGGTGATAAATCAATATGGCAACATTAATGGCACTCGACCTCCTTCATTTGCGTATAATACTTTAACCATAATCATACTTAGGGAAAGGAGTACGCACGTTCGCGCAAGTACACAGATACATTTCTTACACTTAGAGAATATGTGCAGAGCATCTCCAGTACGATTCAAAAACTGTTCCAGAGATGCAGTTAAGTACAAAAACGGGAAAAAATTCACGTTTGCGTGTCTGTAAAGGTTAATTTAATAGAGAGCTTTTGCCCTCATACGAGTGAAGGCGCTGAAGAATGAAAGGAGGAAGGTGCGTACGCAAAACTTAAATCAACAGTAGGAGTAATTTGGTAATTACAAGGCTTGATGTTCAAGATTTTAGGAAAGAAAACTTGAAGGAGTTATAGAAAAAGAGAAGATGAGATTGAAAGTTTTTAGATGCTAAACTGGAGTCTTAAAAAATGGGATGGAAGAGAAATAATTTTATTCGTCAAAATAAGCAGTCTTATATAAATTAACAGATTATGATAATACTAACATAATAACTAATATGACTATATAATAACACTAAATGATGCTCAATTAGGAAAATATTCACATCAGCTAGAAATGCTCAAATACACAATGAATTTCTGATATGTAATATATCACAAACAGTATTTTAGGTATTTGTAATTAAAAAATAAAATTATTGCACTTATTTTATATGCTTCTATTTGAATTTGTTTACTAGTTTTATCCTATACTACTGGTAAATTACAATCTATTATTATACATACACACATGTACAAATATTGAAAAACGCAGGTATTATAAAACAATTTTACATTTATACGCAATTAAATGATGATTCTCAATATTCTTCAATTAGAAATTAAATGAAAAATTCATTTTGTATTATACGTATCCCGAAGAATTTATAAAAAAAATATAATTTTGAGTTGTGTTTACTTTATTTATATAGAGCAATCAGTAATTTGTAATTTCAAAATTCAATAGATAAAAGTAATTTACATTTACTTTCCGTGATAGAAATATTTATAAGAGATTATTAATTTTACCTACTTTTGTTCATTTGAAAAAAAGAACAAATCCATTTCGCTAATTAAAATTATAGATAAAAGCATGTGTGCGCGTGAAAAAATGAGGCTGACAGAAGAAATAATACGCTTGAAGAAATTCAACATTAACTAGAAATTAAAAATTAAGTTGTTCAAAGTAATGAAGATGTCCAGAATTGCAGACAAATTGGACTGAAGCACAGTAGTCTCGACTTTCTGAAAGCGAATGAGAAGAGGAGAAAGAAAGAGGGAGGTAGTAGGGGAAGAGGCTACGCATGAAATTGCAAATGCAACGTAATCGTCCGCCACCCACCACGTGACAAATCACGCGCCGAGGCCGCAGCTTCTCTTGTCTCGCGAAAAAACGCCGAACCGTTGGAGCTGCGCCGTTTCTTTCGGACCGGCGCTCGCGATTTCGCCTCCTTCAGTTCCCATGGAATTCGCGCTTCGCTCTCTTCCTTCGTGTCAAGATTGAACGCGCGCCCCGCTCGGTAACAAACTCAAAACGAACAACATGAATGCGCCCGTAATAGTCTTCCAAGGAGGGGCGTTTTTCATAAAGTTGCAAGAGCGCGCAGAAGGAGGAAAATCTGTAGCGTCTGTAGAAAGGAAGGCTTCGTGCTCGGTACGCACTTCGAAATTGCGATGAGAGCACAATAATCACGTGTTTTGAGACATGGTGCTACTGCGAACCGCAGTTTGTGCGAATCAACATTACTTCGCTATGGATGGCATTTTTATTTAATAAAGCGTGTTTGATTAACGCAGAAGAACGGTGCTGTACTTTAGGGCACTTTATTTTTTAGAGGGCAATGCACAGAGAGCAAAAAGTGCAGCCGCAGTTAAATTTGTCAACAGTTCGCAACACTTGCATTTGCTTTTAAAAATTGAAATATGTACTGTAAGCCTAAAAAATATCTCAACAATTCGTAATTTTATTAAAAAAGCTCCAACTTTATTTTTAACAATTTTAATTCATGAAAATATACAATATATATTGATGATACATTTTATTATAGCGTTTAAAACATTTAACTAATAGCTCTTAGGTGTTTTTGGAAAGATTCAATAATTTTTATTATTTATGCAAAAATTTATATGATGGTAGAGCAAAAAGTATACTAATATAACTTATTTAAATTAATTAAAGCTCAATAAGTTCGTACCTCATATACATCGAATCAAATAAATAATTGATATTAATTATATTCAAAACATATGCAGTATCATGTTTTGAACAATAAGTTAGATCGTATTATAAAGATTTAATCTCTACGTTCACAAATACATTTTTAATACTGTTATATAATTTATAATTACTTTGTAATTAACAATGAAATAAAAATAGTAGATATTTTTTTAACATTAAATGGATTATTATACTGATAATATAAAATTTATCTAATTATAATGATATATATATAATATACATGTAGCTATCATTGCAATTATATTTTATGAGTCGAAAAGTTTTTCAATAAAAAAATTTTTGAAAAAAATATATTTAGGAAATAGTCTTTGTGAATACAAACATTTTATGAGATTTCCATGTTTAAAGTTGTCGCTGACATACGAACTTTAAAAATGGTTTGGAAATTTAATTAGCTTTTCATTTCATTTGATAGATACAAAGCCTATATTATTAATAGCAAACTTGTGAATTCAATTAAAATTAGATTTATATTATTACAATATCGTAATTTATCAAGGCATATTAAAGCTCATATTTAAGTAATTGATTTTCAAAAATTCATTATTAAAAGTTTTGTTATAATACAATTGTCAAAGTAAAAATGATTACTAGAAAATAAAAATCATTAAGGATTTTATAGATATTTTGAAATGAAATATAGTACATGCATATAATTTATTTTTATAACACAATTTATCATTGGATTATTATCGTAAATGTAATGTTTTAGATATTTTCAATTTTTACAGGTGCCACATGTAATTTAAGTTTATTGATTAAAGTATAATATTAATGTTTAATTAATATTGCAAAGAATATTTGGTATGATTTACGAACTATTCTACTTTTTATTAGAATTATTTGAACAAAAAATTATGTTTTTTTAAAAGCGTGATTTTTATTTTATATAAACCAAATGATTTTTCTTGTCCAGCTTAGTATGTAAATACAATTTAAATTTAGTCTTAAAATTATTGGAACAGGATGCGTAAAAAATTATTATAGCGAATACTTTCAACTGATTTTATTGACAAGGATTCGTACGCTTAAAAGTCGTTTTACAAATACTAGATATTAATACTTAAAGAACTGTTTAGAATAACAATAATTCTTCGCAGTTTCATTACATAATTTAAAGTCGCATTAGTAAATATCGGTAACAAAATAATGGTTTGTGCATTAGGATTAAAATTAGATTTCTATTTTTAAAAGCATCGAGCATTTAATTCAATATAGGGAGGATTTTAAATTAAATTTAAGTGGTATCGGGGAAGCGATCGATCGAAGAGTCATTTAGAAATTCTAACAAAAGTGCGGAGATTTTTTATGTAACTTTAGAAAATTCAAATAAAAGGAAAACAGAACACTGATTTCTCTTGATTCATCAGATTTTAATTAACTCGAATACAAGCGGCGCAAATATTAAAGCATGAAAACGGTAATGTTGAATTCGAAATTTTGTGAAAACCGATTATTTAGCATAAGACGGTTAAATAAACACACGCTATTTGCCAGAGAATAATACAATTATTTAGCTATAACATTAATTACCCAATTATTATCATCAATTATATTAGAATACGCATTAAATGCTAGTAGCACCTAAATTTCTAATCTTGTAAAGACGCTCGTAAAGTTTTATGTATGCTATAGCATTAAGAAACCAGTAAATTTTATTGTATTCAAGCTCGACTGTCCAAAGAAATCCGTAGAAAGAGCTAGTTAGAGGAAGAGAAATGAAGACAAAGAGAGAAAGAACGAGAGGAGGGAGAGAAGGAGAGAGCGTTTTCCCGTGTGCAACCGTAGTTAGTCAGTGACATAATTGAAAAAGATAAACGACCGTAACACAGCAATGGTAGCAGTGCAGTAGGCCCATAAAGGCAAGGATATGATTGTGCGCGCACCGTCGTATACTATGCGCGGAGCGAGCGAGACAGCAAGAGAGAGAGAGAGAGAGAGAAGAAAGGGAGCGTGAAAAAGAAGGGAGTGGGCGCGCGGCAGCGGAGGTACATAAAGACGTCTCAGGAGTCGGCGCGTGCCAGGTGCTTCGTGCACACAATAGTATCCCTGTCAGAAGCAGCAGCGGCGGCGGCGGCGCGCGGTGCCGGGGAGAAGAGATGAGCGCGAGAGGAGACCCGTTTGACCGGAAGTTGAAAAATAAGCCAGCATGGGAGGTGCCTTATTAAATGAGCGAGGAGAGAAGAAAGCACGAGTCTTGTCGTCCTCCTCATAGAGCCCGTAGTCGTAGTCCAGTTGCCACCAGCCTCCCGCGTCCACAACGACCACGCAAGCGCACACATACAATTTGTCAGGGTGGGCGGGGGAGAGGGATCATTATATTGTGGCTCCTGTGGCTCAGCCAAAGCCCTTGCTTGCATGGCCGAGTAGGAGAATGGGAAGGCGCAGGGAGCGAGCGAGACGGGCTGCGGGTTTCCTTCTCGTTTTTACGTTCCCCGAGATTACCCCAAGCCCGGAATTTCACGTAAGACGAGATGTGGAAGGGTGCCACTACTTTTTACTAGACTCCTACGCTGTCAGATTCATCTTATTTACCGCTTATTATTTGCGTGTAAATGCTAGCAAATGCTTTTCGGTTATTAAAGTGTATCTGGTAACTTCTGGATATAACAAGCTCAAAATGTTTACCGGTAGTATCGTAAAAGTAAAAACCGAGCTCCCGGCCGACCACCACTTTAACCTAAATATGCTCTTATTTTTTCAAAAGGCAGATATTGGAGCGAGTATATATTAAAGCGCCTTTAAAACGAATAAAAGTATTCGAATAAAAATTAAAAATTCCATCCTCGTGCTATTTCATTCTCGAAAAAATCGTGATTAATTGTTGCATTCGTTTACGAAATTCACTTGTTTTCCACTATATTAAGCTTCGCTTATTGTTCCTAATTAATATCTCTTTGATATTGGTAAATCTTAATTATAAATATTTATTTAATTATTTAATTATTAAAAATGCTTTATAATTGCTGTGCCGTTATATTTTTCGAATATTATCATTAACCTAAACTGCGGGTCTTTAAAATAAAATTTTTCTCCTTTTATAAATGTGTAGATGCTATCGACAGGAGATTATAGATAATGTGCACGAATGACTATGTCACTTACTTTTATTTGTTTTTTCAAATAAATAATAATTCAAGAATGTTCATATTTAAACGAGGATATGTATTTGATCGTTACACCACATATGTGATCCAATTCAGGAGATGTAAGATAACGTTCTTTTTCGGTCTGATCAACCCTTGATAGATATATAACAGTTTTTAGTGCTCGGAACGTGAACGACCGCGGAATAGTTTTCCGCTACTTTGCGCTTTTGGTGGTGACGGCGACAGAAACTTGAAACGAGATCCTCAATTTTGCGTTCTCACGTCTTCTCCTGTATGTATGAATTTTAATAAAAATTAATTAAAACGGAAAATATAACACACCCTTAAACAAATTACTTCATAACTCGTGACGTTATTTTCTCTCTCTCTATCTCTTTCTCTCTGCGAATGATGTAACGAAAAACAATATTTGTTTATTATAACGAAAACTTGTAACCAAGCGAAACGTAATTTGTTTAAGATATTGAACACTAATTACATATATATTTATTTACTCATTGATACAAGTTTATTGAGTGATTCAATTTTTTCAAATTTAATATAAAAACAATTTACAAATTTAACGAACAAGATTATTTACAATATTATAGTCGCAAGAGTGAAAGTATCATCTTAATAAATGCAAAGATATTTAATTATGCAATTACAATCCGGTTCATAATTAAATTTGGTAATTTAAAGACTTTTCATTTAACCTATTTTACAAGTAATTATTTGCTTAATGTTTTCGATTATCATTTAAGAAATATTATTTGAATAAAATAAATCAGGCAACTAGTTTATAAATTGAAGCCACTCCATAGCTATAAGAGCTGGTAATTATAAAGCAAAAATGGCATATTTAAATAATCAGTGACAGCACATTTAGATAAAAAAGATTTGATTTAAGATACGTTGCTTTCGTATCTCTGTGTAAAGTAATTATTAAAAATTTAACTGAGCAAATTTATGAACGAAATAATTGATCCCCATGCGCTGCTCAACATTTTTACCCAAATGATGCCATTCCTTATAAACGTCATCCAATTTAAAAACCATACCCAAAGTAATTTGACACCCGTCCGACTCTCAATTATTAATATACTCGTCATTGATCGGTGCATTGCCTCATGAAATTTAATCGACGTATTCTCGGTATATAACACGGTCATGTACGTTCAGTAGTGGCGTCGGTGGTAGCAATTTCGTAAATATAAGAGAGTCTAGGTTAACATACATAATGTAAGTCGCGTGCCAACATCCATGAATAAACGACAGTCTGGAAGAGCGAGGGCGGGGGGGAAGAGACAGAGAGAGAAACTGCTTTTGCAGGCGAACGTCGACTGAACGTCATTCCTGCTCCATTGCTCGCCTTTTCACCATAGTGTTGTCGTTGCTTCCTCCCTCTTTCGTTATCTTATCCTCCTTCTCACTCTTTATACTCTGTCCTTCCTTTTCGTGCAGTGTAATTCGAGATAGAAAATACTTTCATTCAATTTGAGCTTCTAAGAATACATTTTGAAAATGCTACTGAGAGCGTATGCAACGTTAATGCGAAATCACCAAATTTTCGGTACATCAAAAATTACACGTTTATATATTTCTCTCTTTTTTAGCAATTGATTAAGAAAGAGGTTAGTAAACTTTCGCCAATGTGATAAACAGTATCGTAAAGTCTGAAATTTATGAAAAACCATATCAACAAAATTTGACGTGATAGTTCTTTTATGCGAACACTTATTTTTTTAAAGCAATAGATATTTATTTAAAATAAATATATAGTTTTAGTTTATAGTCCATTTGATATATTACCTTTTTGTTTGATTTAAATACTTTACATCCCTTTTATGAAAAATTCATATGTTTTATAGAAAGAATATTGATTATAACAAAATTTTCCCTTCAATTTGCGAGTAAGTGTAACTAAAAAACATTAGCACATAATAAATGTTTAAATTAACGCATCTCTAAAGATCTATTTCATAAGATACATATATATGTAATATATATGTAAAATATATTTCATATATACATATTGCACTTGGTTCTTATTTAATTAGTTTTGTTGTCTAATACTATTTTGCTCTTTAGTACTTCGGAAGTAATTGTGTGCTAAACTTTGGAAGTTAGTATGTGTATTATGGAAGATATATCTGCACGTATATCTAACTAAGATTTAGCATTCTACGATTGAAGATAAGCCTACGTGACAAAATTATCATATATAACGTGTGTAAAAAGAGAAAAAGTCGATAACAATTAAGGTAAAAATTCTCTATTAACACCTCAAGAAATGGTGGCGAAGATTAGAGGAAAGAAAAAAATGCAATGGAAAAACAAAATCTACTACTTCTCGCTCTCTCTCTTTCTCCCTCTCGTGCATCGCTACTTTTACTTTCCTCGTGTATATACTGACTCAGCTTTATGTGTATATATACGCAACGGAGTGCGCACGCCTGCCGGGCAATCCATAAATACCCTTCTAATGGGCCTAAACTGTCTCTTTTACCGCACCGTTTTCAAATCCACGACGGGAGGCCTTAGCGGGCGAGCCAGCGAACGAGCAAGAAGAAGCGCGTCTGTCCCACGCCGGCTGCATAAGAGAGAGCCTGTTCCGGTCACTTTACCTTTCGAAAAATCGGACCGAAGCTTCGTTTCCATGAGCCCTAAAATCGCTTTAATAATTTATACATGCTGGATACTGACACCTCTACTGTTACTCCGCCGTCGGTGTCCCTCTCCGCAACCCTCCTTTCTTCTTTTACTTAACTACCGACCCCTGCATATTAATTACCCACAAGTCGATTGTTTCTTTTTTAATCGCACTCTGTTGTAGCATGTCCACCACCTCCGTGGCGGTGTAAACTTTGCAACAAATTTCTAGTTTTTCATTTTTAAAATCTGCGCAAAGATAAAACTACTATCTTAGTGAAACTATCTGGTCAACAAAGCTATGCGTAAGAAATTAATTTAAGCATGCCCCTTAAAAAATATTGTACATACCGCTTTGCGGAGTGTGTTAGGCTAGAGCGAATTATTTATTTAAATTAGGTGACTAAAGATTGAAAGAGTGAAAAAAAATTCTATGCAAAAATAATATTTTTGATAAGCACAATTGGAATTACTGTAGCCATTCTAATAATAACATCTATATATGATAATATAATTATGCCCTAGCATTATTGTTTCTAAATTTAATCGAACTAAAGTGCTTCTTTATGCATTCTTGTATTCGAGAGCAACATTACTTTTAATAAGAAAAGATAAACAATTCTAAATTCGACGAAAATTTATTATCTAATGTTAGATTCCTTCTACCTTGAATGCTAGATAATGAAACTCTAAACTGATGGAGCTATGTAATGTAATAAAACTCTAAGAAATATTTATTTTTTATGATGCAATATTTTTTATATTTTATGGAATAAATTTTTTAATGAATAGCTCGAGCTTTTATACTATAAGGTATAAGACGAAGGCTAGTACTTCGATTTATATAAATTACGGCATTTGGCATTTTACTTTCATATTCGATTTGCCTCGGTGCATATTTAGTACCATTAATGCATGCAATTATACGTAAACAGAGTATCGATGTTTTAGATAACATGAGAGAAAAATCGTTCCTTTTACTTGCAACAAATTCATTTGTAAATCGTATGCGTTATCCGGCATAGAAATATCCGTCTTTTCTCTTCCCAACAGCATCAGCATTGAATTTATGAGATTATGTTTCAGGTGACTATAACGTCTCTTTTTTATAATTCCATATGAATATATATCTTCTTCAATTGCATCATAAAATCCATCCGATTTAAAAAAAAAGATTATATCTTTCCTATTTTGATAGAAACATCATAATATAATAAGTAATTAAAATAATTGTTTGTTACTAATTTTGTTTGAGTTAAATTTTAATAATTGGTTTCACAAATCGAACAAAATTTAAACATTAAATCAAGGTTACTTCATATATGAAGTTTGGTTTTTAAAATCTTTTCCTGTTGCGTCGTTTTCTAGTATATGAGTTTTACGATTTTCCGCACATGTTAGTCATGAAAGAAGCTTAGGCTGAGCTTAAAACTCAACTAAAAATATCTTCACAGAACTCACTACTTTTTTATTACATACTTTATTCCAACAAAATCTTTTAAGTACTTTATTAAAGGTAATTTTAATAAAATAAAACATATATTTGTTATGATTCTAGGATTTGAATAAAATAAAAAAATATATTATAAATTTACTAATTAATAATCCAATAATTTATAAAATAATGTAAAAATTAAATGCAACAATTTATTAATACAATATTTCAATATATTGTATATATACGTGAAAACGTTTTATATTTTAAAATACACGCGAAGAATATACGAATGAGGAATTTTATTTTTATGAAAAATGTACCATACACATTATGCGTATCTGAAAATAATATTTGACATATAATATCGTAAAATATAGAAATGTGATTGAAAATACATTTATACTAAGAAAACTGATCTTTTTAATTTAAGCACAACTATTTATTAGGTATAAAATATAATTTTTATATATTCTTATAAAATTTATAAAAATATGATCTTCAAACTAAATTTTTAAACGAGATTTATTGAATTATATTATTATATACAACTCTTAAATAAAGGAAATTATAAATTATTCCATTCGATATACTTCTTTTACTGGATTACTTTATTTTCTTTAAAATATTCATAAGAGATCCATTTCGAAGATGTTTGATTAAAGTATAGATTTATAAAAGATAATATAATTTTACTCACATCACTATAGATCACGAAAATTTAATATTGATCATAGACGAAATTTTATGCAATTGTATAAAAACCTGTATAAAAGTAAGTATATTGAACAATTGCTATAAATTTACTTTTTACCTCTGAACTGAAAGAAATACCTAGAGAAAACGCCAATAATTTAATGAAATTGTGCGAAAAATTGAAAACCGTTTTAGTAATTATTAGAGTGTTGTTAAGTTGGAAAAAAACAAACAATAATAGGATTTTTATAATTATTTTAGTGCATGCACAATATCTTGATGAAAGTGTCGTTATTTTCCCTTTTCACAACATTTCATTGTTGCTTCGAGGACAGTTAAAAGCATATAATCTAAGGTATCAAATTAACAATTTAATAACACCTATCGCTCGTTTATAAGGTACGTACATTGCAACTATCACAAAATGTCTACGATAGTATTAATTTCACTTTTTACGACCAACTCAACAAATTGAAAGTAAGAATTTCAAAACCAACAAATCTTGTCAGCAAGAAAAATGGTGTCTTGTGTTCCTCGTTTCTTGAGCCTACTCGTCCTTCTCGGATAGGAAATTAAAACATGAAACTTGCCGGATAAAAAACAACCACAAATCGACGGCAAAAGTGCGAACACGCAACAGTCTGATCAGATAACAACTCTCCCTCTCTTTTGCACTCTTTTTATCTATCTATTTATCTCGAGCTCTTTTTTCCTTGAATACTTTGTCAAAGTGCAATACTGTCTGGCACACGTACCTGGCAGGAGCTAAAGTGAAAAATTAAGAGAGAAGTGGGTATAAAGAGCGTAAGAGAGAGGGATGGCAGTGAGAAAGAAATAGACAGACAAAGCAAAACAAGGAAGTAGTGCAAAAAAGAAATGAAAGAAAGGAAGGACGGTCGGATAGCTCTGCGCCACCGGTGACGACGAAGACGAGGTTCTACGTAGACGGATGGAGAGGCGAATGAAAGAAGAAGAGAAGAGACACATAGGGCGGCACGCGGGCCGCACAGGAAGGAAGGAAGGAAGGAAGGAAGGAAGAAAGAAGAAAGGGCAGAGTGCGGATGCTCTGCTCTAGCCTTCATTCTATGACTAGTCTTTTTATCGCTCCCTCTCTATCTCTTTTATCAAAAGAGAAAGAGTGTGTGCGACAAAGTGTTGAGGAGGAGAGAGAAAGAGAGTAGGACGACACAAACGCAGCAATCGAGTCGCCGTACTCCCGAAACGGCATCATCCCTCTCCCTCTGTCTCTCGCTCTCTCATTCTCTCTCTCTCTCTCTCTCTTTTTCTCTCTCTCTCTCTCACTCTTTCTGTGTCGTTGCGTGTGCCGCTGGCTGCGCGCGCAGAGCTTCGCGTGATGACCACCGTTCGTCGCTGCCAGCGCTTGCCGGTCTCGACTGAGCGCGAGCGGCCCGCTCAGTCTAATTTGAACCGCCGCGCGCGCTCGAGCTTTGTGCACATCGCACGGCTGCAGTCAGCCGACCGCCGCCGGTCAGTTCTGCACACGGATCAACGCGCGTGTTCCCCGAGTTACGTTTAAGCCTTACGCGTCGAGGCGACCGTTTTCTCCCTCTGCCTCCCAACGCGGAGCCGCGCCTCGAGGGGGTGCAGGGCAGACGATATCGCGACGCGCCCGTCCGCGGGCGATTTAAAAATCATGCCGTCGCCTATCCCGAGTTTAAAGCTCCCAGTCAGTTCGCACGTGTAAGCGTAACATGAAGGTAGTGCCAGTAGCGGACAAGAGCGGTGTACCGCCTCGGGGAGCCCGACGGAACGACGTTCACGGATGACTCGCTCGTACCCGTGCTAACCATACAAGCGCAACTACAGCAAGCAGCAACGCCTGCAGCAGCAACCGGGAAGCAGCGCGACGTAGAGCGGAGAAGGCTTAGTCCAAGCCAAGTGCACACGATGCTGCCGGGGCGACGAGCCAGCAGCAAGAAGACGACGGCGACGACGAAGACGACGGTGTATTATTCAACGAACGGTGCGTGCGGTTCGCGGGGCCCGAGGCCCGAGGCCCATCCGCGCTTAAGTCACAAGCAGCGGAACGAGTCGCTCCTGGGGCCTGGCTTTGGCCGTCAGTTCACGCGCTCGTCCGCCGGGAATTGAATCAGTTAAGGGCTCGACGGTGTGGTATACGAGGACCGTACTTTATACCAAGTCAGTGACATCATCGGTTCGCGTCAGCAGAAGTAGAGCCTAGAAAGCGATCACCCTGCCTCTGTGCCCACTGGACTCACCGGAGCACGCGGAGATGACGAGTTTGGCACTGGGATGCGAACAGTTAGGGAAACGCAGGCCACGCTGAGGGGGACGAGGGCCGGTGCACGATGAGGCCCGGGCCGGTAGCGGCACCCCGCGAGTCGAGACCAGACCGAGGACCCACGCGCCTCCAGCAACGTCGCCGCGTATGCTGCGACGCCTCGTGAACGAACCTCGCGAACTCGTGATAGTCCGAGGAGTTTGCAGGTGTGCTGAGATAATCGCCCCCAGGGGGTGGGCGGGGTAGAAGCAGTAGTGGCAGAAGCAACTAATCAAGCCGGTGAAACGATCAGCCAGTGGAGGGCACAACGTGACGACGATGTGGCCGTCGCTACTCCTGGCTGGATTCTTGGGTGGCTGGTGGGTAGCGCTCGCGTTATTCGCGGCGCCGCCAGCAGTTACTGGTACCAGCTCTGCCTGGAAGAAGAGTACCTCGCCGACTAGCTACGCCGAGGACTACTACTACGGCAAGACAATGATCTTCGGCTTCAGGCCAGGCAGGTTGTACGAGGACGGCGCACCCCGGCCGCGATCGGAGCTCGGCGTCGGTGTTTGGAGGCATCGCCGGCGCGACAGCATTCCCTGGGTCGATAATTCGCCGAGCGACGACAGGCACGAGGAGCGCTTCGCGAACTATTCGTCGTCCGAGACGGGCAGGCGGGGGTCAGCGGTGGAGCGGCCTCGTCCCGCTCGGTCCCCCGAGTTGAAGCAACAGCAGTTGCTGCTACGACCGCGAAACCGGACGCGCGCTGAGTCACCGAGGGAGCAGCGCCGAAGGTGCCGAAACCGTAACTGTCGCGGTAGGAACTGGTGCCCGGACATGGACGTGGGTAACCGGGCGTACATAGCGCCCACTGTGTTCGAGGGCAAGGCGCGCAGCATGTCCTCGTTGCGCAAGCCGGGCTCGAACTATGCGGTGACGTTTGAGGTGAAACAGGTGTACAAAAGTCAGCCGGGCTTTCTGCCCCTACAAAAGAATGACAGCGTGAGGCTGCATTTCCGCGACAAGACTGTACCTGGCAAGTCGACGATTTGCAGCCACGACAGCTACGGCAACAAGGAGCTTGCCAGCGGCCAGCGTGGGCACCAGCAGCAGCAGCAGCGGGAGCGCGACAATCTCAGTGCCGAAGTAGTGCGGGCTAATATCAAGAGAGGTAAAGTGTATCTTGTGTTTGTGAACCGCGTGGGACCCAGGAACTTCACGATCCTCGGCGAGCCGGTTATACGCAGCAAGAAGAACGAACAGGCCGTGCAGGCCGTCATTCGTCCTGATTACGGTGAGTGTCATGTCTATCTCTTTCTTTAAAGCCCCGGGATATGTTTGAGAGGCCGGAGGAAGGAAAATGGTATGGATTTTGGCGCATAGGGAGGCGATGTTATGGAGTAGTCGTAGGTGCCGCAGCTTTCACATTATTGCCAAAACTGCTGGGGGGTATTGCGTAAGGAGTGGAGAACCGGAGGACCTGCAAGTCGACTTACGGAGATAAGGTCGTTGAAAACCAATTTGCCAGAAGATAGTGCATTAGAGCCATTAGGGTATTGCAGTAGTAGTATGATGCGGTGGTCTTACATGCAAACTTTTTCTATGTTATTGTCGATTTATTTATTTCTTTTTATGTAAACATCAATAGGGATTTATTAATGTTTTTCATTACTATACTTTTTCAATTTCTTTTACGAATACGTGAAAGTGGTCGTTCTTACTTATAATTTTTTAGATGACAAAAGCAACTTTTCTCATATTTGTAAAGAAGTCAATGGCTTCCTTTTAATAATATCCTTCAACCAACTGCTAATACAACTAAATTTCTATTTCGCTCCAAGTCTGTTTATTACAAAACTGGATAATGTTTCAATTGTAATTTTTGTAATTTAAAATTTAATTTGTATCCATTTTATTAAATTTAAATACTGGAGATATTTAATTTTATTCTAAAAAGGAACTTGTAAGAATACTATTAATATAGCTTCTTTAGCATATCATGTTTAGTTAATGTAATATTTTATTAATATGTCATCATATATACATGTTGCGATTGTCAAACGTTATTGTGCCGTATATTAAGCTTCATTAGTATTAAAAAATTAAATGAATAATTTTCGAAGTAAAAATATTATAATATAAATTTCAACTTTATAGTAAATAATAACTTGAGTTTTAATGAAATTTAATATTGCCTAAACTCTTTTTTGTATAATGAAATTCAGCAATTTAAAAATAAACTTTTCAAATGGTTTTAACTACGGTGTAAATTACTGTAATTATTAGGATTCTCTAGCTTAATGTGGTAGACGACTCTCTTGAGACTTTTTAGACATTTGTCAAGATAATTAGAAAGTTAGCTAAAGAAAAATCTGGGGCATTTGGTTATTTTTGGGATTTTCATAGTCGAAATAGATACATGAAAGAAATAGATTTGTCGAAGAGGCATGAGTTTTTATCGTAGTACATAAAAATGTTTCAAGTCTTTCAAAATTGTATAGTTTGGAATAGCGTCATTTTATAACCAATGCATAATCAAGTAATTCATATTATTATTGACAAATTATATTTATTATCGATTATTATGAAAAAAATTTTGTTCCTGAATTCTGACGAAAAACAATTACGATTTTTAGTGTTCATTCACAAATGTTTGTTGAATACCAAATAAGCTAAAGATATGGTGAAGTATGATATTTATATAAAATGTACCGCGAAAAATAAAATGTAAACTGATGGAGACAAGGTATAGTCTTCTCAAAAAAGAACTAGCATTTACTCGTTTAAAAGCAGATACTAAATATTTATACATAGCTATTCAACGAAACTCAACCCCAATAACTTTACCGAAATACTCGTTAAAGTAAACGTTACTGTTCACATTAGCCGTCCTCACACTAAAAAACGCCCGATAAAAGATTCGCGAAATTCCGCAAAATGGAAAAGCAGCAGTTAGCGAAAGCTCCGACAAAATTGTCAATTCAAGCAAAATTCTTTTTGTCTACGACAGCAAAGCGCGCGCATTCAACCGTAATAACTTTCTCGTATGTGCGTAAGTACGTACCGGGGCGCATTTAGTTTTCACGGTCGGCCAAGAAATTTCCATTTGAATCTGTCCTCGCGGACTCACCGATGTAAAATAGCGCGTGCACACACACAGGCACGCATCCGTCACGTCCGACAGTGAGCGTCGATCTCGCTGGTGCATAATGCCTGTCCGGTCATATTGCAGGCGTGAGCGGTATAAAGTCACTGCGGAAAGACCTCTGTGCAATAAACTTTGCTCTGTGACCCGGTGACTCGCGCGATTTCGCCCTTGATTTATGCATCGCCATTGAACTTGCACAGCGAAGCTGCGGGAGCTTTCGATCTTTGAAGCACGTCTATCGCTGGTTTGGCTAGGAGAACTGTACGAACCTCCGATAATTGAATGAACTGGCGACTTGTGAAATTCTTCGTATCTGTTTAGCTTGCCAGTGCACTGCGTCATTGAAAAGCATCGGAATGTTTTGTGGTTACCGAGCACTATGATTAACTTGTATGGCTTTAGCCCGGAGAAATAAAACGCAGTTTTAAAACGGAGATTATTGTTTACTTCGAGCGTTATTAAGATAAAAAAGTTCTGCCCATGTTCACAAAGGCAATGCTTAATTGACCTTTTAAAAGAATGATAAATGGTTCATATTTTATGGAACGAGATAATAAAATGTTAAAATTTTTGTGCAAAGAATAGAAATTTTAATACGAAATTAAGTTCATTTATCACGTATCAAAAATTAAAAATAATAATTCTTCGAGTTAGTTTGAGAAAGTTCGTCTATAGAAGTGAATAAACAATAAAAGATAAAATTTTTTTAATTATATAAAAAATGTACTTTATCTGGTTTATAGATCATTAGTTAAAAGAGTTTTTACATTTTAAGAAGTTAATTTCGATTACCAATTTTTGTGCGAATAAATCAGTTTTATTTTCACGAATGTCAGTATCAAAATAAAAATGTTTAAAATAGCCAACTTTTTTTTTAAACAATTAATTTTTAAAGAATCTAAAATCTACACACATTAAGTATTAAGAAGATTTTTTTCTGCGATGACAAATATTGATATATAAAATCTTATACAGATAGAACGCTAAGTTTGACACACAAATACTTTTATCATTATATTTTGAAGCTAAGAAATTAAGGACTTAATTAAAAAAACTTCGATTAAGGTAATTAACAGCTAGTTTCTTAATATAATGTATATATATAACTAAACTTAATATAATAATATATATAACTAATATTTCCCTATTGTAAAAAATTTATGAATTTCTTATAATATAAATTATGTATGTTATTTAAAAATATTAATTTAAAAAAATAATCCTTTAATGATATTAGTTGATAGTACTTCAATCTAAAAATTTAAAGTAAATTGAATTTTTTTCTTTTAAAAACAAAGAAGCTAAATTCATATAATTATTATAATTTAAAAATGGATCATTAATTTAAATTATTTCTTTAAATTTTGAATAAAATTTATAGACTTTTTAAAAAAGTAAAAATTTTAATTTTTTCAAACGAATAAATATTAGTATCTTTATTAGAATAATTCACTTTATTAATTCTGCGATAAGATATTTTAATCGAAAACAGTGTAAAATTTATTTGGTATTTTCAATTAAAATTTTACGGAAATTTTAAATATAGTGTATAAAAATTTATTATTCTTTTATTTCTTTTTGTATCCAGTAATTTTATGTTTTTATTTAAGTAAATTATTCGAAATTAAAACTTCAGGGAAAGAAATAGCGTACAATATATTTAAATTTTAACAGTGTGCTTTTATGTACAAAGCTTCAGGTTCAAAAAGTTTATAATTATTCAGTTTATATTGAATTTTTCGGAATAATGAAATAATAAAAGCGTATAAAAATGTTGTCAAATTCCTTACAAGAAGCCGCACCATCGTCGCCCGTTACTACTGACGATCCGGTGTTCGCCCGCCGCAGTATAGTTCAATATTCAAAACTGTACGTGTAATACAAACCTACAGTGGAAAAAGCAATAGCTATATACGGAGAGAGAAATATTATAAGATTATATGCGGCGGTGCAGCTATCACGGCGTTTATTACACGTGCCCTAGTAGATATTGCGTATAACAGAAAAAAAACATCTCCTGGCAGGTTCCCGAACGATAATGCAGTTAATTTTTACCCTATTTATTAGTCCAGTTTACAACGAAGTATAAAAGAGTAGTATGTGTGTATGAAAAAATCCAAGTCTTGTACATGTAAATTATAAAAATTTGTATTATTACTGAGCTTTAAAATTTTTTAAATTTGAATAAATAAAATTAATAAAACAACGACAAATAATGCTTTTATTGTTGATGACACAATAAAAAACGAGTAAAAATTTACATTATGTTTTTTATATTTGTAATACAGTTTACCTTGTTTTTATTTTCATTTCGGTAATAAATTTAAATAATTTGAAAAATTAAGTTAAGATTCATCGTTTCAATTTCAGTTCGTACTTGAAATTTGTTGTATTTCATAAAAAAGTTAATTTGAGAAATGATAAAATATTTTATTTTGGTTTTAAATGAAATCGATAATTGGTCTGAAATAGTGGAACTTGTATTATAATTATCAAAGCTCATTTATCATAGAGTAAGAACAGAATTGGATTATCAGTTCATTGATTATTTATCTTTGTAAGAGTGCAGTTGATTAGCTTTACTATTTGCCGCTTAAATTATTTATGTACCTTTTCCGACAACGTGCTTTACATGTAATAGTTTTCGGTTACGGCGGTATATACCATCATTGTGAGATGAATCTGGAATAGCTTTGCTTTAATGGTGTTTTTCGTCGCTTCGTACTCTGTTTAGCCTGAGTGCAAAAGGAATAGACGGGTTACATTGCAAATTTTTTTAAAGAGCTTTTCCGCAATGTTCAATAGTGAGTTACGAGCGGCTATTGAAACATTTTAGTTCCATCTAGTTACGAACTTCCTATTTTAGCTGCCTAAACCATGAGCCGATTTTAAATTCCACTATCATTATTTTTATTTTTAATTATTTTTGCATTAAACGAATGACCATGTAAACTCTTTTGACAGACTGATAAATTTTTATTCAACGATTATTGGCGTGTAAGATTTGTTATCGAAATAATTGATGCGGATGAAATACTTACGGATTTTGGTGTCATATTGTCGTTATTCAAATGCTTTTACTATATCAGATAAACACAAAATTTCCATGGATTGATATTTCATGATTCACAGAATCAAAAACATCAATTTTTAAAAAGCAATTGTAAAAAATGTTTTTGCTCTATTTTTTATTGCGTACTATACTTTTAAGATTGTTTTCAAATGTTTTGAGTTACGAAATTCATACATTAATAACACAAAATAATATTCAATACTATAATATAATTTTGATTTGTGCAGAAATAAAAATAAAAGGTGAAATGTTTATTTATAGTGCTAATACTTTTATTGTTAAATGTAATAGAATTTTTTAATTTTAAATATGCTTTGCGCTACATATTTTTTTTTCAAATACAATTTTAGAGTACAATATTAACTTGAATGCATCATTTTAAGTTAGCTCATAAATTACAAGGATTTCATATAAAATCGAATAAATTTAGTGCACTCACTCGAAAAAGAGTAACAGATATATTAAAGAATTACCATATGACAGTTCTAATAAAATAAATTATAAAAGTCATGAATTATAAAAATGCTGAAAGGCATATTTAAAACGTTTAATAAATTTAAATAGGAAAGCTAGAAAAGACTCAAGTTTAAGTACATATATCATTTTCGTATTCATATAAGAATTAAATGATCTAAGCCAGATGCTTTTAAAATTGCAGTTATTCGACAAAAGGATATTCTTATTTTATTTAAATGCAACAGGTATGGGTGATATTTTTTTTTAATTGAAATCTCTATACCGAACCAATTTTATATTCAACTTAAACAGTGCATCCATACTGTTGATAAAGATGACTATGTCCACTCTTTCGTCATCTTATAAAATAAGGATGTCAGATGCTTTGTGAAAAATAAAGTAACGGCAACTCGTCAATCGATTGAGGATGTACTTCGAAAGCTCATTATAAAGGAGTCGCATAGTGTACGCGAACTACTTGGTTCTCTTAAAATCATGTGCAATCCAGATGCATTACGAAATCAGTTGGTACACTATGGGAACGTCTTGCTTCGCGCAAGTATTCGTCAATTTCCTTGCAAATCAAAACGCTAATCCTCCCTCGAGTTCCTTCCACGTAACAGATGCACCCATATGCTGTTCCTATTTATACATGTAAATATGTAGAAATACACGCGTGTAGTTGTAGTTAGCTATACGGCTCGTTGTCGAAGTCCCCGGAGGTTTCAGGCGAATTCGCTCGAGTAATGAGGGACTTAATGTTTTGGAGCACTTAGTGGATACTGACGCGCATCGACGCACCGATTTTCTCTCTTTCTCTGTCTCTATCTTGCAGTATGCATTGCTGTACGTATGTCTAAAGGATGTTATATTATGCTCTAACAATTTCAAATGTATTTCAAGTGTTGTGTTTATTAACACCACAAGATTAACCCTCCATCAGGAATTCATTAGTATGTAGGCGTACTTTTTCATAATGTACATACAATAAAGTATTTGTATTATATAATGTTTATTCGTGGTGGATTATTTTCAAAATTTTATTATATTATAGAAAGACTTTCTTTAAATGAACATGATCGGTAATGCTGTAATATTTTGATCCTTAGTACACCAAACACAATAAAACAAAAAAATATTATTAACATTGTATTTTTATATTTTTTGTTTATTTATTTACGGAAAAGATAGAAAAAATATATTAAAACTCTCAATACCTTATTTACATTGTAACTAATGCAAGATTTGAGTAAATAAGTTGTTTAAGTGCATATTCAAACCATTTAAAAGTAGGAAGTAAAAAAAAATTTTCTTTTTCATATAAATATTCGTTGAATAACTTAAAATCGCACCATAATTATTTTTTAATTACTACTAAAAACTGGAAGGGTCATTTCTTTGTGACTAAAATTTCATATTTGTCTCTTTTGCACCAAATCTATCCAAGATATTTAGTCATGTTCTTTTTTTAAAATCTAATTTGATATTAACTTGCTATCTTTGTCTTGGTCTACCGAAAGACCTCTTGTTTTCCAGTTTTCCAACTGAAATCCTATATGTCGCTCTTTTATTTTCTATTTTAGCTACATGGTTCGCCCATCTTATCTATGTAACTTAATCACCCATACATTATTGGTTGAAATATAGCCTTTTCTTATCTGATTATTTTGTAATTTATTATATTATCTGCTATCTGTGCTTTATTTTTTTTTTATAGAAGCTCCATTTCCAATACGTATGAAACCACGAATTACATTAGTATTTCATAAATTTTCACTTTTCATTATATACAAAATTTTATTAAATTTTTAAAAATAAAATTAAAGAGTCCATTTATGTAGTAAATAAATAGTTTTATTTAATTTTTCATTTCAGTTTCTTGTAATTATAAAACTTCCTAAATATTTCAATTTTTTCAGTTTTTACAGAATTGTTTAGTTTGTTACAGAAATTGTTTTTTTTATAGTTTTTTATATTATATATATATCATAATTATTATTATATCTCAAAAAATAAAAGTTTTTTTAATCATGAGCTGAAACATCAAAATTTAAGTTCATTATTTGAATGAAACTATATTCTAAGAATAGTAGCTTAATAATAATGAGAGGTTAATAGCATATCTTCATAACATTGTTTTCGTTTAATGAATTATAGAAATAACCCGTTTCGAATGAAATATTAAATTCTATATCGTTAACTTGGTAATGTACTGGCATTGATTTAAGTACTTAGAGGATCGCGATTAAAATTTAGCTGTAATAGTTTATTATTGCACGCATAAGCCTATGAAAAATATTGTATAGTATAATTGTCATCGTCGAAAGATGAGAGGGTGTATCCCTTTGAATTGCCCTTTAAATCTAATTATTTTTATAGAAAAGGGATATCAATGTCAAAGAATTCAAAATGATCAGAGTCAGCTTATACTAGTCACCTATAAATTGAAAAGAAGAACAAAGGTCATTATCTTCCTTATACTCAACGCGAAAACACATTGGGTGCGAACGAGGCCCCGATGCGTTGCCGCTGCATTCGAGGAAACTTTAACGTTGCTTTCTCTCTCTCATTCTCTCCTTTTCGCTCTCTTTCTCTGTCTGTATCCGAGTCTCGCGACGGAAGGAGTCGCGAGCAATGCGAAAGAGAATGAGACGGATATAGAGACCGCCGAGTCCGCGGCGCGGGAGATGCGCCGCGACGCAGAGGCGGTTCGTTGATCCGCGGTGTGCAGTGTGCAGTTGCGGCACACAGCGCGTAAAATACCAGCGGCGCAACAATTCTTCAGCATCAGTCGTTCGCCAGTGACTAAGCTCACAGACGACAGCGTGCAGCGGCAACAGAAGTGCTGGCGAGAGAGCCGCTTACGAGGAGGGGCCAAAGAGCGACTGGGTAAAAGAGAGAAAGAGAGACATGCTTTGAAGTAGGGAGAGGGCGAGATGTCAATTATAAAGCCTTAATCGGAAACCTGTCCTTACTGATGTTGGGCTTATATATACCAAAAAGAGAGAGAGAGATACTAAGAGACACTGCAAACCAAGAGACGGTTTGTCTCTCCGTCTTTCATTATGCTTCTATATCTTTCTTTTCCTCATTTTGTTTTTCGATTTTCAACTCTCTCTCTCTCTCTCTCTCTCTATCCGTTTCCTTCGACGGACCTATATCGACCTTCCATCTTTCTTCTCTCTTTAATTTTGTACATCCTCTTTTTTTTGGTCAGGTGTAGCTGCGAAGTTTGGCTTCGCAGATTTCTCGCTTCTAGTATTGTGTACTTTCCGTAGTTATACATCACTGAATCGAAAGGTCACAGCTGCTTTGCTACTGCATAAATTTTAGAGTGTATTATTCAAATCGTATTTTATTATCTATACGAATGCTCGATGAACCAACGGATGTAGACTTCATTTACTCAAATATTCATCCTGACAAATTCAAACAGTTTTCTTCAGATATTAACTTTTTAAAAAGTTTTTAGACTGAAATTTTGAAAAATGTTTTACGATAATACATATACAGTTTGGCTGGGATTTTTTTTTTTTATTCAAAGTTCATATAAAGCAGAAATGATGAGTATAGCCAGTTCAAAGAATTTCTTTCTATTATCATATTTCAACTATTATATTACTTTGATTAAACGTCCATTAAAGATCACTATTTCTTATTCCAATAATTTTCGCATACATCGGCTTTTCCAATCTATCTTATGAATAGAATACAATACAACACATGTGTACATTCGTTCGCTAGTTTTTACTTTTATAAATTACAATGACTCGGTTATACAATAAAAATAATCGATTCCTCGGGGATAAAAGCGTGATAAATTATTTATATTAGAGATAAATCGCCGTGAAAATGAGGAATAATAAAAATACACAGAGGAGAGCGGATAAAATTTTCATTCACGCTGGTAGAAGCCCTCGCCTCTTACTGCCTCGGCAATGTCTTTCTTAAATGCTCTTTTTCTCCCGCGTTCGCACGCATATAACCCAGAGGCGCGCACCGAAGCTACGCCCGTCGCGTCGCAGGTGCCGATAGGCGCGATGTGCTGCTGCTCGTCGGCTCGACTCTTTTTGGTTAAGTAGGTTGTGTCCCCCCGTCTTAGGAGACATCGGCGAGCGTGGAAAATAACCGCCTGCACCGTGTAAAATGCGCCGGTGCTGTTGCTGCTGCTGCTGCTGCTGCTGGTGCAGAGGCGATCGTGAGAATAAGGAGTCGAGCAAACGCGTCGGATTTTACGGACGTCGCCGTCGTCGATTTGCACGGAGATACACGTATTCGCTATCTGTCGTATAACCGATGATGACTTATTTATAATACATTCAATGTGCGATACTTTGTGTGTCTTGTAATGCCGCTCTGGGATTGATTTTTCAGTCGAGAGCAGCGCATTTATTGGCTTGATAATTTTATGCGTATGAGTAATGCATATTGATACTTGTATAAATGGAATTTGGAAAGTTGAATAAACGCGTGCTAAATTTCTATTTGTCGTATGTGTGCCTTCATCTAGATAAAAATGGAGTGTATTATTTATTTGAAGTATCGTAAACTTTAAGTACTCTTTGAAAAAGTAAGTATTAATAAGCGTATAAATGTCAAATATAATCTGTTGTTATATTTTATTGAAATTGCCTGCACGACGTGAGAAGAAAATTCAATTACTAATTTGGCTAGTTTCCATTGGTTCCGATATATATATATATATATAATTTTTATATACTATTTTAATATTTAACCCTGGCAGTGTTTATTCGAATGTTTAATAATACATTAAAGACAAATACATTATTGGTACCACATTTTTCTTTTAACGTTACAAATATGAGTAATAGCTCAAAATCGCTATAAACGATTCACAGTAATCATTAATCATATAAATGTGTGCTCTAACAATCTTGTTAGTAATTTCTTTCTATATTTTAAAGCTTTTTACGCGCTTTTTGTTGTTGTTATTGTTGTTATTGTCATTATTGTTATTATTTCTTTTATTATTAAAATGATCATTGTTTAGTATTATTATTCTACACATTATAATTGTTTATAATATTTTAATATGTAGCGATTAAATTTTTTTAGATTTTTATTTAAGCATATATATTTACAAAGAAATGCATTCGCATGTACGAAACTTAATATAATGTAAGTTGAACTTTTCAATAATCTAATTATTATCTGTTTTTAAAGTTTATGAAGGATTAATTAAAAATTTTGTGTAATAATTAATAGATAATAATTAATAATCAGTTTTAATTTTTTTCTTTAAGAGACTTCCCTATTGGTTACTGTATAGTATTAAATATTATTGGTGATATTCAAATTTGTATTATTAATTTAAATTTTTTATTACGAATATTCGTAAAATTTCCCAATTAAAAATTATATTACATATTAAAAATTTTAAAAGAAAATTAAAAAAATATTTGTATTATCAGAGAACATTTAATGATATGATAAACCAATTTATTTGTTAAATACGTTTTAATAGCAATACCATTTTTTACAAATAAACTCAAATAATAGTAGTATAAATAATAAATAATAATGTAGTAAAATAATTTAAATTTTTCATATCAGTATTTGAATAAAAAGCTAGAATTTCAGATGTGGTATAAAATTTATCAACGAGATATTCAAGTAAAAGTACTAGTCTAATAAAGTTTTATATATTGACAAACAATTAAATATTAATAACAATTAAAATTAACTTTAAATTAATATTTTATAAAGCATATACGCATAAAAACCTTCTTTTATATCTTCTTAGAAATTGAAATTATTATGGCGAAAGAAAAAATAAAAAAATAATAAAGTAGTAAATAAAGAAAGCTATATTTGTCAAATATACAAGATTTTTTGAATTAAACGTTTTAAAAGCTCTTAATAAAATGGTATTTTTATATAAATTAAATCATAACTTAACAATACTTTTTTTAATTTTTAGCTTCAGAGCTTTATGGTACTGTCACTTTTAATTATAAAAAAAGTAATGCTTCGAATTGAGTGAAAAATCTAATGTACTTTAATATCTTAATTACCTATGAAATCTATTACATATATTTCGGTATAATAGTTTTATCAATTTTTTTAAGATATGATTTTCTATGCATAAACATCATGAATGTTTATGCATATAAAATATTTGTTTTTTTTTAATAAATAAGTACGTAACTACATGGGTAAATGTTTTATGAAATAAGAAATGTATTTTGTTCATCACTATAAGTCTTACACGAAGAATGTATATTTTAATTGTAATTCTATCGTTTTTGTCGAAACTCAGATTTTACTATGCATACACACTAACAATCAGTTATAATCTAGCTAAATTTAGCATTTTAATTTTACATAAAGCACTATCAATAAAAAAATATAAGAGCTGATAAAATGTTTGATTTTACGGTTGACGATATCGTTTAAGCTACCTCCGTGTAAATTTTTTATTTTTGTAATAATAATCATGACTAACTTGATACTTTGATAAATACATATAAAATTAGAATCCGTTGAACAGAAGTTTCCTTTTTGACGAATCTTATTATTTATCAACTTATTAACTAATGCAGTGTTGCTTTTTCATATTTATTTTAAAATTTAAACAATGTACGATCTTTATGTTACAAGATTGCTATGTATTCATATGTAAGGAATGGGCTTAGAAACATTCTAGATTATTATAAATTAAATTAAAAATGTTTCATATCTTATTTTACCGAACACTTAATAAAATAAAATAATGAACTTTATGAGAAAAATACATTTTAATGTTTTTATTCTATTATTTCAATCATTGCATCTATATTAACTAAGTCTATGCTTCTTTAAGAAGGCTGCAATACTAAAGTATACACGTATAGATTTATGTAAAATTACGTTTATTCATTTAATTATTATTAGATAAAGATACTATCATCTCAATATTATTATAGGAATATAAAACAATAGAAATTAGCTAAGTTTTTTCATCGTTCATTATGAATTATTAAGTTTTTTTATCATCATGAACTAATTTTATTGGCATTATCTTTCATCATATTTTAACAATCTAGAAAGTTGCATTAACAAATTCACGATTAAATTTCGTTTTAAATACTCTCTGATGTAGTTTGATTTAATCATTCCATATACGTAATATTAAAAATTCAATTCGTGTAATATTACAACAATAAATATTTAATAACAATACGGCATCAAGTAATTGAAATTTGTTCAAATAGAGTTCCAGAAATTCAAATTGAAAGAAAATAATAAAATAATTGATAATTTACATAATTGAACTTAAATTCATTTTATAATAATTTTATTTTGTTAAAATTACTCTTATAATGTTTAAAAAAATATCATGACGAAGATGAATGACTTAGTTTCGTGACATTTTAAAGATACGTTTCTACTTGCAAAATTAAAAATAATATAAGAAATGATAAGAATGTGTAATGAAATATGACCACAGTTTGTTATAATATTAAAAATAAATTTGAATTTTTTTCGTTTATCGATATCTCCATATAATGACAAGGCTAATTTAAGAAAAAATCGTGTATTTTATGCAAACAGTGCATTCCTGTGGTATTTAAAAATCTTATACTCATAACACGAATATGTAAATTTTATACACGTGAAAAATTTCTCACTACTTGGTCTCATATTTTGTTGAATTTTATATAAGAATTCTACCTAACTTAAAAAATAATAATTTCAAGTTGAAGACATATAAGCAGGGCATATTTCATCGTGGTTAAAGAAAAAAAGAAACGAACAAAGACGAAGCAAAAACAAAATGACGAATAAATATTAGAATTTCAGCGACATTGACCACCAATCCACGGAATTACGATGAGAATTAATTTATCGAGCTGAAGCTTAAATCTCAATCATTCCGGATACACAACTGATTTATTGCACACGCTTAATAAGTAATACACCGCTTTCTAATAAATAGGAAATAGGTTTCTCGCCCTCTCGTTCCGATGCGAGGAGACGCGACTATCGGTGCCGACACTCGAGTTCTGCTTCACTGATCCGAGCGCACATTCACGGTTCCGACAACAAAAAGCGCGCACCCGCACGAAGTTTATATTCAAATCTATCTTTTGCTCACGAACGCAGCCCAGAGCTTTTACAATGCCTTTGCGTGCTTTAATCTCTCAAACGGCTTTACGTCCCACGCTTCGCGCTTGTTAATTAATGGCTTTTCCCAGCGTAACCGAAGAGAGCGCGACAGTTGCGAATGATGCAAACACAACGAGACTGAGAGGCGCGCGTTCGCTCGGTTTGCGATCAATCTAAAGGATTCTCCGGCGCTCACCTTTATGCGATAAATGTCCCTGTGGGGTCGGCTTTATTTCGAGCATGTAAGTATAACGTGTCAGAGGTGCGCGCGGGACCTGGATTTATCGGAATAACCGGTCGGATCGATTCAGGGGAAAAGAGCATTTGAGAAAAAATAACTTAAGCGACGTTAATTACTTATTATAATGCTTGCTTATGATTTCATTAAGGCAGGTGTTGAGTTCCTTTCCTTATTTTAACCAGCTTTTATCTGTATTCGTGTGTTCGCTAAATATTAAAATTAAGTTATTGTGATATAATCTAGCTTTTAATGGCTAGTTCACTTAATTTATTCAAACGGAGTAATGTTAATTAAAACATATTCCTTTCTTATAAAAGGGAGAACTGAATAAATTTCGTCTGTGTTTTATTTTTGTGCATAAATTATGAAATGCTATTCGATTAAAAACTTTTCAGTACATCAAGTGCGAGTATTTGAAGCAAATGAGCTCTATAGTTAGATTATAAATAATAATAATAAATAATAATCTATCAATTTTTATGTACGTGCACATTAATTCTTTAGTTTTTTTATTTTGGTGATTGCAGGGTATATTTTTCGAAATATTTCAATCTAATACTGTAATTAATTCTCCCGCGAGGATTTCTTTATACAAGCCATACCAATTTATGAAGTAAATATTGCAAGTTTTCTCAATTTTATTTCATTATACGTAAAAAGAACATAAACACTTTATTTTATTAACTTTTTAACGACGTTGTATATTGAAAATGATAGTTCAACTATATGATAATGAATAAACTGTTATTGAATTTACTAAGAACTACATTAAAATTTAAATTAAACAATAGTACCTTCTTTAATACTTGGTTCAAATAATTAAACTAAAGGATGGGCAAACATCATGAAATAAATTTAAAATCTTTTAATTTTCAATTTATGATACAAAAATATTTTATATTTTTAATTGAAAAATTGTGCTCAATCTATATACCTTATCTTTAACAAAAATAATTTTCTTTCAATTTTACGTCTATGACGCAGAGAAAATATATGTAATAAAATTATAATTGGCTACTATACTTCGCACATAAAATAAGTTACGTCGAGTCAACTAATAACTATTACGCATATACATAATTTTGCATAAAATATACTACTTCTTTGTACGATATCGATTTTGTATTCTTTATTCTTTCAACAATTACTACTTCTCATCACACATTCTTCGAGTCTTACAACACAGCCTTACCTGTATAATTACTTTATAATAATACTATACCGTAGATGGTGACAATTTCGCATTATTGTTATTATCAGATGCGCAATATCTTGGAAAAGATTATAATGAAATTACGTTAAACCGAGCGATACTGTAGGCATTAAATTGCAGAAATTTTCAACGGTTAAAGATTTCAATATCATTACTTTGATTTTTAACGAGAAAAGAAATTCGCAAAATCACATGTCATATTTTTTCTACCAGTAAAATATTTTTCTCTTAATGTCAAACAATTTGGCAGTCGATTTAAATATCAAATCTTTCTTGCTACGACAAGCTACGACAAAAAAGTAATTGAGACGAACTGCACGATCCGTAATTATTTAATAAATATATAATATATTATTAATTTAGGCGCACGAAACCGCGTTTCGAGTCCATAAACAACAGTGTCCCGTTATTAAAATATTTAATCGCAAAACTCGAAGCAAAAACAATAGAATAATCCCGATACTTTCATTATACATTCAGTGCTTTCCTCCCCTCAATCTGACAGGCATGCGATGTGACGATTCACACAAGCCGCTTATAATCCGGACTGTATTTAGCGCGAGCACGTGCACGCGAATGATCGGTTTCGGCTGGTATTCCAGATTTCCGGAAACAGTTCACCTCGGAACTGCCACGACACCGCTTCCACCGTCTATTCGCACTCACACGCTTACATAATACACATATGGGAGCCAGGCGACGCGCCACTCGGGTACGTGTGCCTTTGCGGCTATATGCACGCGCGTGCTCGCACACGCGGACGCGCACGTAGTGTACTCGCTCTGTAGATCGTCAGACACCACGCTTCGGATTCCGGGGCGTTGATTGGCTTACGTCATCGTTTCGCCTCGACGTCGAACGCCCGAAACGTGCACACACGGTCACAACGGCGAATTACTATCGAAATTAATTGACGTCAATTATCGTTCACGTTCGGCAAGCGAAGCCGAGCTGAGTCGGTACCGCATGTGTCTGCGCATCCGTGTGTGCACGCACCCCCATGTATTTCCGCGAGGGTGTAGCCGTGGAAGAGTTATCTTTTACCTCGATCGAAAAATTTTCACCGTCACTAATATTGACACGATGCGATGCATCCGCGAAAAAAAAAGAAGTTGCGCGTCACGGAAAATGTGGCGAAGCGATAAAATGGGGAGGATTTTCGTATGGCGTTACTTTGTTTATAATAACGTTTAATTTTGTAAATTTCAATATTGATCGAGTTACTAGAAATTTTGAGAGGAGCGTTAAAATTATCTAGAGGTCAATTTGATAAATCGAGATTCACTGTGATAATTTGTGGAAAGAAGAAATGATAATTGACAGCAATTAATTATTTTTATTTTGGTTTCCATTTAAAATTTTACAGGTAATAAAGTTCGATGAAATAATTCCAGGTATATTTAAAAAAAATAATAGATGAATGAATTAATCGATATAATATTATTACCAAGAAAAAGAAACAGCTTTTTTATCATTAAGTATTTATAAATAATATAAAATTATATTCTATCGTAGTTTATTTTAGTAGTTCAATATTTAGTTTATTAATTATAATAAATTTGTTCGTGATATTGTGAATATTGCTAAATATTTATTTAGATTTAAATTTATAAAGAATAAATCCACATAATAATAATTAATGTCATCAAGATATTTAGTTTATAACAATTATTATGAAACTATTTCAAGACTAAAATGAGATTAAATAAAATTAAAATTTTTAATCAATGATATATTATTGAATTAGTACTTTAAACTGATGTATTAACTTTTTTCAAACACGTTCATTATTTAATCTTTGATAAAGCGGAGAATTTAATTATTAGTCCAAAGAATATGTTATAACATTAATTATTTCATTAAAAAAAAGTTAATTTACATGTAAAATTTTAGTATGGAACCGATTATTAATTAAGTATTCAAATGATTACCTACATTTTCAATCAATATCATTTATTTAATTGGCCAATGACAATATTGAAAAAGTGGTGGCAGGCTTGAATACTGTCATATTAATCGTAATCAGAATGTTTGTGATTCAATCAAAATTAATTGTTTTTTTTTCAAATTAATTAATCTTCTTTTAAAGAAGTTATATTCTGAAAATTCTGTATCCATGGTATAAAAATTTTTAACTTAAAAATTTCTGTTTAAGAAATTAAATTTTAACTATATATATATATGTATGTATTCAACGTGATAAATCAGTAAACCTTATAGTATCACTATCTTTTATTAAATGAAGATTAAAGTCATTTTATGTTTTGTGCTATAGTTCTTACCGATAATTTAAAAAAATTCAAGCATCTTTCTACTGAAATAATAAGCGTTTAGTTTAAAGTACGAGTACAGTTAAACAAGTCGTTACGATTAACTATTACCTTAGAAAATTATTTCTCTTAAAATTCATTCACTAGATCCATCAGTAATTTAATCCTTGCTTGACATAGTCTTAATTTTCTGTGTAATCATATCGCGTAAAGTCGACATGCGTATGGTCAGTATTTGTCTTAAATCGTGCACCTTATACACGCGATCTTGAGTGACTTTGATACACAAACACAGGCGCGTAAATACAACTTGTATGAACGTACATATGTTGGAGCAAAGGGGATGGAATATAGCAGCATACGAGGCACAAGATGCATTATGGTCTCCGCTGAGAAATCCCGTGAGAGAAACAAAGCGAGATATGTATATATATATATATATATATATATACATAAAGAGAGAGCGAAAGAGAGAGAGAGAGAGAGAAAGAGAGAGAGAGAGAGAAAGAGAGAGATAGAGAAGTCCAGCGGGTAAGCAAGTGCGGAGGAGACGCAGAAGAGGAGGAAATCGGCGTGTTACGTAGCCGAAGCACGTACGGCCCCGCGTGCCCATACTCAGGACACTCTGAAGTCCAAGGCGGCTTTTCCTTCCCCTTCACTTTGTCCTCCTCCACCTCCGCCAACTGCAGCTCCTCCTGCAACGCATTTTCTCTCTTTCTCTCTTGCTAGTACATCGCAGGCGTACGTCAGCCGACGCTCTATATAGCGAGTCTCACTGGGCACGTATATATGCGATGAAATAAAGAGAGAGGGAGAAAGAGAAAGAGAGAGAAAGAGTGAAAGACAAAGAAAGATGTTAGACCATGGAAGATCATCGCATCCAGTAGATTCTTTCTTTCTGTCCTTGTTACCCAACTTTAGATCACTGCAATAGTTATAGATTGTATCGTTTTCGATTCCCTTCGAAAATTCGATTTAACTTATCTAAAAAATTTTAAGTTCCATTATGCAGATACATCTTGTTTTTGCTCTATCCACTTTAAATTTATACAAGTTACGAATCATTTCGTTATATTTCCGAAGAAATCTTGCTTCGTAAATATTTTTATTAACTCCTTTAAAATGAGTTTTGCAGTCGAAGCAATAAAAAAGGATGCTTCTTTATTTAATAGCCGCACTGCACAATATTTCGAATAAATATTACCTTGTAACTTATAAGGGGAGTGTCATACAACTGGAGAACTAATTTGGAAACGAACGTTTGGGGCAGAACTCATTTCATGGGGAATGAAACGCCATTTATATTCGATGCCATTTAAATTGTAACTTCTTTGAGATGTTCCACATCGCAACATAATTTATTTATAGGTTTTGTAAAATTATACCTGCGCAGTAAATTATCTTCTCAAAACGATAGTCGATTAAAAATTTGGGGGACAAATTGAACGATCCACGTGATCGATGCTACGATCGGTAGGTCATTGTATTACACGTATCGACCGAAATCACTCAAATTAAGATGTGATGCTTAAATTGCTTAAAAATATCCGCCCGCATTCAAATAAGCACGGCAACCATTTTATTTTCGTTCCAACAAACTGAATAATAACTCGAGTTGTTGTACTATTGAATTGGAATAGCTCGCGTGGTTTCGACTCCAAACTTTGTACCCTCTAAACTTTCCTCAACAATAATAACGTAAGTAATAACGCGCACACCGGCATATCGCGTATTTACAAAAACTTATTTCCTCTTTCTCAACTCTGAAATCGAATTCGCAACCTCTCACTTACGGCGCTCGATCTTTCAGCCGTCGCTAACTCAATTTCAAAGAACAATCTCATCAATCAACCCCAAGTGCAACTATCGGAATAACCGGCGGCATCCGTAAATATCCGCGTTGCGCGCAAGATTCTTTTTCAATGCAACTACTTTCCTGCATCAATTCAAAAGCGAGAAATACATTGTACGCGTAGTCGCTTGGCGTTAGAAGCGTAAGAAGTGGCGCCGCGACGGGGACAGGAGATGAGGCCGGAGCCGCGCCGGCACGTGTACATCGACGAGAGAGAGAGTACGATCAGGTAGACTGCTGGGCGGCTGTTGCTGCTGCTGCTGCTTCCTCCATCCATCAGTAAAGCTGTGATTCTGCTGCGCCTTCCTCTTACCCACCGCACTCGCTGATATAAGTCGTCGAGAGGAGCCCGAGGCCGTTTCGACGCCGTTTCTCTTGCGCTGGGAAAGCGAGGCGAACGAGGCGAACGAGGCAAACGAGGCGGACGAGGCTCTCCCTTATTTCCCGAGCTCCCGGGGCCAGGAGCTTGAATAATCGAGAGATGCATAATTGAAAGTCAAGCTTCTAATTGCTCGTCCCTGTCTCTGCCTCCTTCTCTTGCGCCGCTCACTATTCTTGGGTTGGAATCCTTGCGTGGGTTAATGCGCGAAGCGAATCATCCTGGTGTTCTAAATCTTATCGATTTGGTTACCAATATATTTGTGTACGTGGGTATATATACATTTGCTTCAGAAATAGTTTAGAAGAGAATTTATCTTTATTTAATAAAGCGCTATTTTATTTTAAAATGTGAGATAAATGTTTGGTAAGATCCGAAGCGACTTCATCGAATCGAGGATGGTGTTTGAGCTTGAATTAACGAGATATGCTGTAGGGGGTTTTCAAATAATTTTTTATTTAATAGTATATTCTAGCTAGTATTTCACGTTGAAAAAACTTTTCTTTAAAGATAAATAGACAAAAATGTTTTCTCAAGAGTTTTTTTCCTGATCAATATTGCATAACCGATAAAATGGTATGTACTATGTATGATGACGAACTTTTGGAAAATTCCAAGATTTAGACGATTTTTGTTAACAAAAACACAAAATGAATTAATTTTATACTTAACTCAAACAATTCTTACAATTAACAATCTTTTTTTCCTATGAAACTTAAATCATTACCATAAATTAAATTATCATTACAGAATACATAACTAATTTATTTTTTAATTTTCATTGTGTAATTTGAAATTATTATCTATGTTTAAACGATCTTCTAACCAAAATATTTTGTAGTTAGAAGACTAATAAAAAATAATATTCTTTTCAACAAGTATGATGCAGATTGATTTATCATTTTAGACAGAATTACATGGAATTGAAATTTGCACGTTATAGTCAATTTATATTCATTAAAGAGATGCGGCTGTTCCAAATGATGAAAACATGCATTTTTGGTAATTTTTAATGAAAACTTATGATTATTTTATAAAATGTATTCATTTATTGTACAAAATATATTTATAATAATGTCGAAAAATATTCTCATTGAAATATACGTTTAAATATTAAAATACCAATAAAGATACCAATTTTTCGGTTTATAAATATCAATTCATTTTGAAAGAACGATATTCCATGATGGATGTATAGGTTTTAATTAATACAATTGATCTTCAATCATCAATTAAAGATACGTTAAAAAATTTTTGAATAAATATCTTAGGATGAGACTTTTAATTGATAAAATATGAATATTAAGCTTAAGTTTACTCGGTACATTATTTATAGAGATGTCGTTGCTTATAAAACACGTAGATCAAAATAAAAAGCTTAAGGGTTCGTCTTGAAAAGCGTTATTCATAATATATTTTATGAAGTCTAAACTTCATCAATTTTTGTTTGAACCATTCAAAATGTTAAAGTAATTTCTAACTTTTTTTGAATAAACATACTTTAATAAAATGTCAAAATCCAAAAAATGTTTCGTTTATCATTTGTAAATTGTCACTCCGCTTTGAAGCCTGGAATCAGATTTTGATACGAGATTGATACGAATTTCTCTGAGAAATAGATGAGAATATTCTTTTCTTAAAAATAAAAGTCGATAGACATTATCTATATTTAGAAAATTACATTAATTTACAGCATCAGACTTACTTTACTCAATATGCACGTGGAAGCATAGACGAGCGTATATGTGTAAATTGTAAAACCACTTTAAAGACACAATAACTTTTATATAACTTTTTGAAAATTTCTTGATGCTTAATACGAATTATAAAAAAAAAATACATTCAACTAGAATTTCTTTCTCAGTACTTGGTCTTCTTTTTTAGTAACATAGTGGCATTATTAAAGTAACAGCTAAACTCGTTCAAAAATCTTGAATGCTCAGCCAGTATTTTTTCTAGTCGTTCTTAAAAGAGAAAATGCTTGAGCTAACAAATAAAAGAAAACGGTAACAAATAAAACGAGTGGAAATTTAAAATATCGAAGCTCATAAAAAATACACGATAATGCAAAGAAAACAGGGTAAATTATCTTTTCGCTCGGTGTTTTTATCAGCAGTCTGCTTTATCCTAAATCAATGAACAGAGGACATGCATTAAAGATGGATATAGATCCAATAGTTTTTACACTTTTAATTTCAAATGTCATATAAAGCTTTGTAAAATTTTCACGAATCACCGTGGAGAAAAGAGGATTTCTAACTCGAGTAGCGACATGTACGTAAGTTCGCCGTCATATAAAGCAATATTGCTTTTGCAAAATGAATTTTATCTCTGCTCGTCTCGTGTTGCTGTGTCGCCACCGACTCCAAGAAGAAGGAAGAGGTGGAGGAAGTAGCTCTCACATAATACACACATACGGAAGCGCGCACGACTTTTCAAACCCTTTAAGACACACATTTTCCCTCCTGTATACGTTCCTCTTCGCGGCGCTCGAGACGCCAAGACGCAGATAATCCGTTAAGCGAATCTTCGCAGGTTCTCCGCTTTTGCCTCTTGCCTCTTCCATGAAAGTCACTTCGCCGAAGTACCGCGAAGTGGATGCCGGTCACGATCTCGTATGTGTGTCTTTTCTGCTTTTCTCTCTCTCTCTCTCTCTCTCTCTCTCTCTCTCTCTCTCTCCTAGGCGTGCGCACACGCGCTACCGCTAGTAAGGCAGTCCGACCTCAAGCCCCGCAAGCTTCAATCTGATTCAAATTCTTCAAACGGAAACGACACAAAGTCTATGACTGCTAACCGCGATGACATCGCTGATTCTTTGTTCTCGCTTCTTGTCATTTTCTTTACGGGGGCGCACACTTTATGTCTAAAGCTAGGTGCCGTCGCCTCACTTTATGTGCTTTTACCCCAGGCTGTGGTCTCGTCACTTTCTGCTCACTGATTTATGAATTCTCAACTTAGAGATGTCGATTTTGTTCCGATCTAAATTCAAAATGCGTTGTGAAAGTTTTAAACCAGATTTTCTCATTTTAACTCCCAATATCGTGAAATCATCGAAATTAATGTAAATACCCTAGATCATTCCGAAAGATGTATTTCGGTTTTATTTTGGATCTACGGGAATCTCGAAAATTAAAATATCGCAAAAGTATAATGTCCATATAAGTGAAAAATTGTGACGGGTATTTTTAATTTTACTCTCTTAAATAATATATCATTCTATTTATTCGTATGCAGGATTTTTCATTGTCACTTACGTCAGATATAAATATTTCCCACTTAAATGTATTACAGCAGTATGATAAACGTGTCCACTGTTGAATACTTACAAACTAATAATTTTTCGTCAATAATTACGAATATTAATATGTATGAAATTAACAATCTGCACTTTAATTTTCACGTATTTTAGAAAATAATATTTAATTTCTGCATGATAATATAAATCACTTCTTTTAATATAAATCACATTCACTGTACCACTTGTAACTGTTTCAATGCAAATATTTTAATTTTATTCAAGCCAATTACGAGTAAATTATAAATGGTTTAATGTAAACTCTCCACTTATCTCTTTAAATCCTTTTGACATTTGAAATAAATTTGAAATAAACTTTTGCTATTGTAATAACTTCCCATTGATTTTTAAAATTAAATCCAATATTAAAGCAATTGTAGAAAGTTTCATACTCTTTTAATCTCTTAAAGTTTAAAATAGTATTTTCTCACATGCTCTACGCTCGTTTTTTCTTGAAGGATTTTGCAATGACGACTGGCTTGAATAATTAAGTAACGTAAGGAAATCAATTTTGTCGTCTGAAGTTTAGTCTCACCATTTTTAACGATCACTCGAACAAATCATAATTGACCTTGAAAGAATCATGGATTACTTCAGTTATTTGTAATTACTTCTGACCGTAATCTACATGCATCTATAATTGACTTATAGATATAATCGGTAAATATCTCGTTTTCTAATTAATTTTAAAATATTCTCTTTGAAATGTAAAAATTAATTTTTTTAAAAATATATATTTCGATTAATTTGAAAGTTAATGTTTCTGAAACCTACAAGATATACACTTACCAATGAAAAGTTAAAAAAGAATTTATTATCAATGAGAAACATTCATAGTTGCCTCAACTTTCATATGCTTTACTTGATTTAAAATGAAATCAATTAAAATTTATTTTTCTACATTAAAATTATTTCTTATAACAAGTTAGGATAAAAATAGATAAGGTTTGTTTTTTATAAATAATACGTTGTATAAAAGGTACATTAGTTTTATGGAGTAGAAAATATTACAACTTATGGGTTTTCAATCTACCGAAGCTGTTTTAAAAAATCTGCACCAGTGAGACAGAGAGAGAGAGAGAGAGAGAGAGAGAGAGAGAGATGGAGAGAGGCAACGAACCCCCCAAAAAAGTCCCCTAAGTATTCATAGATCGTGTACATATATATCGATTTAGCGAAAGTTAAAAGAAGATCTTATTTCTGGGTAGGCAAGCAAGCGCGTCTGGAGGGAAAAACTGCGAGGAAAGACGCGCACCGTGCGACCAGCGGTCTGGTCGTATAGTCACAACACGCCGCAAGTTATTGCCCCGATGTTACGCCTCCTCCATCTACGCGAAACTCTTTAATTTTATTCCTCTGTGATTCTTCAAAAAAGAAGAAGAAAGGAGAATAAAAAGAAGCAAAAGAAAGATAAAGTTCCGCGACGGTTCTGTTGGTGAATCCCTCAGTCGTCGTTGTCGTCGTTGTCGGCGGCGGCGGTGGCGGCGTCTCACGAAATATGAGATATTAAAAGCCAAGAATAACAAAGTCGATATATCCCTGCCTGAATAACTTGCGCGCGTGTACATTGTCCGGGTCTTTAAGAAGCTTTTTCTAGTCTCCTTTTTTCTCCTTCTCATTTTATAATCACGTGTTTCATATTCGATTTCGCTTAATATACCTTCTTTTCAGATATTTTCAGCTAGTTAGCCGTCATAATGGATGTCGTAAATATTTTTAACGTCCGTCAATGCTTGAAATAATATTATTCAAGTCAGACCATTAGAATATAATGTACATCGGCAACTGAAATTATCTACTTGCTCATTCTGACTTTGCTTGTAGTAAATCAAATATATTTACACGCATGTATCATTAATCGAAGAAGAATCGTATTCCGTTTTTCAGAAAATTTCAATGTATAATAATAATTATTGAATGACTATATAGGATTCTTCTTATTAGAAGTTTTATACTTAATTCACGGTTTGTAATATTACAGCAGAACTTTTAAATTAACTTTCAATAATTCACGAAGCTTAAAAATTTGTATGCACTCGGCAATAGTTGAAAATTATTCACAGGATTGGCTTATTTGAATCTAGATAAAATTCGTGTGTGTGTGGATACATGTGTAATAACTTTTAGTCTTTTAACGAAATTAAATATTTTTCAAATTCCGAAGTGATCGCTAAACACAATCGATCAGTTTTGCACAAAGGTTGAAACGCACATTACGCGTTAGCTAATGGAAAAGAAGTAACGCAAAGTGAAAAAGTTGGATGGATTTTATTGGAAATCGGAAGATGCAAATTTTAAATTCAAAGCTCGACATTGTTTCTCAAAGTTGCCTTAAAAACAATTGCTTGCGAACTTTGCTTTACGTTCGCCGTATAAAACGTTGTTGCACGTTTTTTACGGCGAACTTTTTTGCTCTGCCAGACTCGTACAACGCAATGACTCTTCTAAGTCGCTCGATCGTCGTCTTTACTTTCTTCCTATTAAATGATGTTGGGTTAATGTAGAGCTGAATCGGCAGCAGCTGCTACTGCTGTTGCTGTTTCTGCTACTGCTGCTGCTGCTGGTGCTGTTGCTGCTGGTGCTGCTACTGCTGCTATTGCTGCTGCTGCTGCTGCTGTTGCTACTACTACTGCTGTTGCTGCGGCGGCGGTAGTGTATTATCGTATAAGGCCAGAAGTAGCTGGACCCGGCAACGACCGGAATTCTGCTGCCGCTTAGGACTCGCGGAACTGTTCGCTCGCGGTGTTTATATGGTGTCTTCTGCCGCCCTTCCCTCTCCTCTAGCACGCGCGTATCGTTGTCCATAGCAGTGGTATGGTGCTGCACCATATCTATTGCGCACCAGCATTGCCATGTTTGCGTTGTGAGAAAATCGTAGAAAACAAACTCGTTTAACGTCCAGCCCTCGTGTCTTTGGAGCTCCTCTTTCTCTCGCAAGCTGCAACTACAACTCCCCGTCTTGTTCTTTTGCGTTCTGTCTATCTTGTCTTTTTGTCTCGCTGTTTCTTATCTAAATTTCTCGGAGTAAGATTATTGGCGTTGCAGTGGATTGATTGCGCCGATGGAGCGATTGCCTTCCCAGCATTTCACATTCAAACGAATATCCCCAGAATCGACCTGAAACTACTTGCACATTTTCGGTGGGGATATCTGCACTTGCACCGAGGGAGCGTTCACGCACTGTACAGTCATTTTCATGCACCGTCTACAAATATCGCTGAGAAATCACAGTGCGTGCTGATGTATTCTTCTTGTCGAAAGTCAACTAGCGAAGTTCCTGCGTTTTGTACCAAGTTCATCGTATGATTTTTAGAGCATAATTATTCTACCATAGAGTATTATTTTGTTGGCAGTAAAAGCTGCATACGCGTTAAATGTGATTATTAAAATTAAGATTGTTATTTTTCATTTTTAATAAACTTTTTATTCGACTGGTTTTCAATAAATTTTCATATTCATTTTACTGCTCATTTTATATTTACGCTTTCGTGTTACCAGTAAAGTATAAATTTTTTGCTCTATAACTATATATAAAACTAGATTTTTACCAACTTTATATCTCGCGTGTATTCTTGAAAACTGAAGGTCTTTTCCATTTGATGTGCCATGGATCGATTTTTTTAACGGGTAAAATGTACTGGAAGAATTATTATAAATAGTGGAAAAAGATTTTAGTATAAATAAAATCAATAATGCATTATAAAAGTATATTAATAATAATCAAATGTAGTGAAAGTTTGAAACAATTTTCATTTTCAATTTAAGAGAGAAGTTAAATAATTTTGCACGTTCCGAACGGATAACGATTTATTTTATCCGTGGATAAAAACCAATAAAAGCTCAAATTAATTAAAATATTCTGCGAACAGAAGCATACCTTCGCATGTTGTCGCATCGAACTTTTCTTTTATCGTTACGTAAATTTATAAGATTTATTCTTGTGTGTATTTTTATATTATTACTTTTACTTATTAGAGCGCACTTCCTCAAAAATTTTCAGTGCTTATAAAATAAAGGAATATTCTTAAGAAGTTTTGTCAAAAAGAAAAAATCTCCTATGCAAAGTAGTATAATTAATAATGCTAAGCGATAGTAGCAATGCCAAGGCAGATATTCACACTGTTTTATGAAAAAAGACTTTTATACGATAGCAACAGGAATTCTTTCTCAAAATCTTAAAATACAGTCGCACAAGTATTTCTTCTAATTATAGAAGTAAAAGAAAAACAAAGCTCCAATAAAACTCCTTAGCACAGCCACATACAATTCACCCTAAGACAACAAATAAAGGAAAAAACAAGCCCTCGCAAAAGTTTCCTCCCGTACATACAACGTAAATCGGCATTGCTGCGGAATTTTCTCCCAGACGCGTGCGCGCATATTATCTCAAAACTCGAATCTCCGCCTATGTGCTCTACCTCCTCTCTTTTCTTTCTCCCACACACGTGCTCACACGTACGCGTTCTTTCACTAATATTCCCTTGGACAGCAACAGTGAGCGAACGGCGGCGGCGATGGCGACAGCGTCGGCGGTAGCAGCAGCAGCAGCACATTTCCTACGGCGAGCGGCACAGGCCGAAGGGAAGACTCTCTGAGACTTTTCCGTCTCTCCCCTTCTCGTTCTTTAAGCAAATGTCTCTGCTTTCGTCTTTGAACGGCTACGACGACGGGCGACGGCGGCCGGCGAGCAAGGTGGCGTAAATGCGAGACGACGAAAATATTGGGTCTATTTCGAAATTCTATTTCTGGGCACGCCGGCCGAGGGCCGAGTCTCGTATTCTCTTTCTCGCTCGTGCACTGCCGCCACCACCACCGCCGCCGCCGCCGCAACCGGCAGGAAAGGAAGAGGAGACAGCGACGAAGAAGACGGCGACGACGACGGCGGCGAAGACGACGACCGCGACGGCGGCGACGGCGACAACGTCGACGACCAAGAAGAAGACCAAGACCACCAAGACAACCGAGACCGAAATGACGGCGGCTCTACGCACAAGCTGGATAGAGAATACACGGAGGGAGAAGTGCTAGCGGAACTCCGTTACGCACTTGAGCACGCAACGATACTACCACCGTACATGAATGGGCATTCGCTACTCTACGAATTCTTACTCACATGTCTCTACACTTTGATATTTCTCAAGGGAACGCTTATCGATAAACTACGCTTTTTGCGTGCAGTCCTAGAAATTAAAACAGGAAACTTGAGAGCTTTTAAAGAAATATTACACTCCCTTTTAAAATAGTTCGTCTAAAATAATCAGTTGTACTTCGCATTATTTGGTTAGTTATTGCGAAATTTAAGAGGAAAGTTGCTTTTTTCATATCTTAATTCACAACAATAGATACGCAACTGCGCCACTCGTTTAAGTTTTTTAATACAAAGTCACAATTCGCAAACGTACATTTGTGATCAGAAGTTAATTGCTTCTGTGTGAGTCAGTAACCCAAAGTTTCTTGTTTTCATTTATGCTTAAGTACTTTTTGATAAAGCTCTGTTGCGCCATACGCTGCTTCCGAGGAAAAGCACACAAGCCTCGGCTCCCGAAACACTTTCGCTCTTTAGTACACGTACAGTTGAAGTCTGTCTTCTTGGCAATGAAAGCTTAATTCACGAAACACGCTAATAGATATGTGATATAATCGCATGCAAATAAATTCAGGAAAAACTAATCTAGTGACCTAGTAATGGACAAATGCACTTAACTAAAATATGGGTGCTACTAGTATAATTATTGATGTATTACTAAGATAACATTTAAGTTATAAGAACAAGCAACTCATTCAAATATTTCTTTTTACAATATTGTATTACGGATGATAGATCCTCTGCATATATCGACTTAAATTATACCAGTATGTTTTCGAATGGCGCGTAAAAATTACGTGTCATAAAAAGTGCAAGGGTCTACGAATAATAAATGTAACAAGTGCATTACAAATAAGAATTATTTAAATCATTTAAATACCTAAGCAGCTTTGATAAATTGAAACTGAGCTATCGGAGAATTGCGGTTTGAAAAACAGTAACCTATTAAAAAGTGTCGGGACAGTAAATGCTCGAGTGTGTATGAAAAGAATTTTCTTGTAAACAGTAGAAACGAAATTCGACTACAGCAAGGTAGAAATTAACTCGATTTTTATAATGATTGTCGGTAAAGGGTCATGTCTACTTTTTCGCTCACGCTGTAATTTTTATAATTTTTACAAGCTACAGTACTAACGATTCTTACTGGGAAAAGCGCTAAAATTTCGATAGCACTCGCGGGACTTACAATTCCGTGGTCTGTATACACAAACCTTTACTCCAGACGCCTTTATACACTCAGCGCATTCATCGCGTGCGCGCCTGCACAGCATGAGCTCCGCTGGCATGACGCGTGTGCGCGCAAACTTCACACCCACGACAGAGAGCGTGGAGAGTGAGACAAACAGACAGACAGAGAGGCAGTAAGCGAGCGAGGAAGAGAGAGAGAGAAGGAAGACAGAGGATAAACGTCTGGTCTTCCGAGGAGGCGATTGCTTGCGCGCCGAACGGATCAGTCTGACACAGAGAGAAACACAGTAAAAGAGAGAGAGAGAGAGAGAGAGAGAGAGAGAGAGACCGGGTATAAGTGTGTACACGTATATGTACGTGTATGCGAGAGAGGCAAGAAGGAAAGAGGGTCATCGATCTGGTCGCGATTTGTGGAAAAATTGCGACGCGACTCTTTTACGGTGCGTTTTTTTCCCGGTAGTGATGAAAATGTTTGCAGGCATTTGACACACATGAAATTATTTTCGAGACGTTTTGACTTAATGACAAGTTGTTCATTTTCTCTTATATTTTTTTTCTACACTACCATTTCTCATGAAAGAATGCACTAACCTACAATGAAAAAAATTTACTTTTTCAATTTAAGAAACCCGAGAAGCTTGAATTAATAAGAGATTCTCACGATTGTTTCCATAAATGAAAAGTCTCGTAATTATGAATAAAACTATATTCAACTTGACTTTTAGTGTTACAATAGCATATATAATATACTTATTAGAAATTTGCATCACGTATTATGTATACTCAGAAAAATATAAAAATTATTAAGGCATAAGTTTAAAAGTTAATGAAAAGAATAATTATAATAAATAATGATACTGTTAGTCACTTTATTTTTATTTTTATCGCGATTTATAAATGTTACACTTGTTTAAATAAGCTTCGCTCATACGAAACGCAATCGAATTTAAAATGTATATCTTTAGATCGAGCATTTAAAATAATTGAAAAAACAGTTTCAAATTTGATAATCATGCGATATTTTTATTTTAAGATATTGTTAAATAATGTCGAATTAGCACAAGGCTAAATTTATACCAAGGAAATTTGAACTAAATTAAAGCCGATGTATGCATATAGTCTACATAAAAACTTAAATATTTTAGTTAGGCGCCAATATTATTTACACATTTTTTAACTTGAAACGAGTGAAATTGGTCTTCGTTTAAAAATTAATTATAGTCACGTAGCACTCAAATATCAAAGGATGATACATATAAGCGCTGAGAATCATTACATAGTTACTTATTGATTTTCAAGAAGAGCTTGCTACAGTATGTTATGATCGTCAGCGTAAGCAGACAATTGATATTTATTTTTCTGTTTAAACTAATCGATAACTGATTATCGCGTTGATGATCACGTTTACTTTTTGGTCTTATTCGGGGAAGTTTTAGTTTCACTCTTGACGTATCGTGTATACATGGTATAAAGTCTGTAAATATTAGAAACGAGATATTTTTAAAGATAATTTTTTATTGTTTATTCGAATGCACTTTATATAATACATGATTTCATAAAAAGCTGACACGATTAAAGTGGTTTGTATTTATAAACTTATAAGAAGGTATTCTTTAGCTTTGATTACCTTCTTGCTAATTACAGTGATATATATTTCAGGTTTATATTGGATACTTTTAAGCATTAACAATCATTTACACAGCATACCCGCCTATAACAAATATATTTATACACCATCGACACAATTACGGCAACGGCTTAAAAATGCAGGCGGCCCGATAATGCTCAAAGATATTTTCCACGTTAACCGACTATAACCGATTGCGCGATTCCACATTGTTATACCGAAGCAAAGACCGTCTTTGCTTGAATCATGAAAAAGTGAAAATAAACATTCCGATCAAGTGCATATTTGAGTAAAGAGCTTCTTCGGTCAGCCATCACCTCGTCTATTTAATCTCTCGAAGATTATTAAATGAACCACTAGACCTCCACTAGAGGAGCCCATTAAAATACCTTGTAAAGTTGAATCAGACGCAGACGCAAGCTTATATATTCGTACATATATTAAAGGTAACAACCGTGAACGTGCGTGCGTGTACGCGCCTTCACGAAAATCGACAGCTTTAACGATAAACTGTAAAATCGAATTCGAATAGTGCATCGCTTTACATACTCTGCGCGCAACGCGAACCAACCCAAGCCTATGTGCTCCCGTGTAACATATTATATATTACCTCGTGCAACCGCAATTTGCCGCCGCTACGACGACGATCGAGCTGTTCATTAACGCGCAGTGCGCCCGCGTCCGCCAAGAGCCGACGCGACGAAAACGGTGAGTGCGTCTACTCGCGCTGAATTCTGGCGCGAGAAAGAAAAAAGAGCGACGCGCACCCATTCATTCGCGTTCGCGCGCGCAAACGCAAACGCAAACGCAACGCACGCAACCGATCACTCTTATAGATGCACGCACGTACGGAAATACACGCCGTGTACGTACGTCGGCGCGCACACCAAAGCGCAAAACTCTCGCATACGTCTTTTTGGATAGTAGCGAAAGTCGTGGTAGCGGTGTGACTAGTAGCGGTATGCATGGGAGAGTCGACGCCGATGCCGACGCCGACGCCAACGCCGACGCCTCGGCTACCGGTGAATGTGTGTGTCGTTCGCTACACGCGAATGTGTATACGTGCGCGCGGCTTGAGTTTGCACGCACGAGCGCGTACACCCGCAGATAGAGAGAGAGAGAGAGAGAGAGAGAGAGAGAGAGAGATAGAGAGAAAAACAGAAAGAGCAAGAAGGAGACAAAGTCTCTCGTGCGCTACTCCAATTATATGTAATTTTGGACTGCGCCGAGGAAATGACTCTTGTCTCGATGTCTACGCTGCTGCTCCTCATATACACAAGCACTTTAAGAATCGACGAGCGTCGGCCAAGCCAGAATTGACGGAGTTATGAGGATGATCAGTAGGCGTGCTTTTGCCTTATGGTTAGTAGATATAGAGACCTCGACGGAATTTTTCACGTGATTTTGCTTCTCTCCCTCTACCCCGTCTCGTTCTCACTCTCTCTAATCATTTAGAAATCACTCAAATCACAGATTCGATTTTTCAATTTCGCCCGTTTACTTACACATTATCTAAAGTTAGCATCGCGTTCTCTAATTTTTCACGTACACAGCTAATTTCGTTTATTCTTTTCCGACAATAGATTATTTATTTTACAATTATCACGCCCTTCATGAGCAATTACTTCAGGAATATAATAAAATTTAACGATCCAATGTATTATGTAATTCCTTGCAACAAAAATAATGACTAAAATTTTTGGTTATTTATTGGCAAACAATCTTATTTTTATAAATATTTAGTTTATATAGAGCCGCAAATATTTCTAAGGAAATAATTATAACTTACATGATAAATAATTATCGAGAAGGACGATACAATTACATTATACAAGCTATTTGCTGCGTAATAATGTAATAAAAAATAAAAACTATTGCAATAGCACTATGACACTTATAAATTATTTGTCTATTGTGCAGTGGTATAAAATTTTTCATTGTTATTAATAATAGCATCATAATATTCGAACATAAATATGTAATTATTATATATAAATGCGTGCGCCTGTGTGTACGCCTGCGCATGTTACGTAATAGTTTAATTTTATTGAGTCCTTTGTTTTGTTTTAATTATATTTTTTAAATAAAAACGAATTAAATATTAAGCGATAATTTATCAATTTAGATCGAATAGATAAAACACTCATATTAAGAAGCTTAAGATTCATAAAATACAATTACGTAACGGGCACACTAATGCAAGTAGTCGCTTATCTTGCCTTTATCATAAATTTCAAATGCAACTGCCTATTCCCTTGTATTTATAACTAGTACATTTTTTTAATTTTTGATAGAAAAGTTCTTAACTGTTTCCTGTATTGATTTTATCCGTTTGGTATAAAAAAGGAAAAAATTATTGCAAAAAATTTATTGTCATTAATCGATAGTTAATAATTTTAAATACAAATAACTTAGTATTTTTTAATAGGTACATTTAATAACCAATAAATTTTATTTATTATGGAAAATATCTTTCTCTGTAGTTAACGATTGCAGAGATATTATACATTTTATTAGTTATTAATTATTTCAGTACCTGGAACAAAATTTGTTTACGACTAATTAATTCGCCAACACTTATGACTAATTAAGTTTTCTTCCATAGCCAGATAAACACCATTATTAATTTTTATTTTTTTTTAATTTAACGTTCAAAACATTATTAAAGCGTCATCTCTTATACAATAACCCTGGAATAGTAATAATTTATGGATAAATATAATAAATTTTGTGTAACATAAAAACGCAAAGTCATGGACACTTAAAATCATTGCTTGTTTTCAATAAAAATTCGAATATAATTTTTATTTTCATTGTCTTGGGAGAATACGTTGCGGTACAAATAAAAATATAATTAATTTGCATGACAATGAATTTTATCGACGAATCTGAATTTGCAAATATGCATCCTTAAAAGAGTGGCATACGAATGGAGATTCAGTTTACTAATCACAATAAAGATATTTGAAGATAATTATATATAAAGCGATATGCTCGGAAACGCAAAAGAAGCGATAAATCGCTGAATAAATGCTTAATGCAATAGGTCGGCCGAAAAAGGGCGTAATGCAAGCGAGTAAGCGAGCGCCGAGCGTGGGATAGATTCGTTGGGGAGGAGTGAAAATTAAAGCGCAAACATAATCGGTTGGCCTAAAAACAAATACGAAGGCAGGAAAGACATTGCCGGGCCGCCTTTATTATCCGCGCTCGGCCTATGTAACATTAAAACTTTTCATCGGGTGCTCTAAATCACGCTGACAATGGCGATCAGCGGCGCCGTGGAGCTTGACACGCGCCCGCCCGGCCTCACCACGAGTTATATCCCGCAAGGTGTGACTGACTGCTGGCCATTAGCGTTGTAATTGATGCCGAAACGCCGATAGATCGGACGCGAAACGAGCGGCGGAAATAAAAGGCGCCTGCGACCGCCGTTCCCCCCTCCACCGAGGCCGCGCACACGACCGAGCGTGAAAGTATATTACACGGCTGCGCGTGTGAAACTACGGGCTTGCGAGAATTCCGTCCGACGTGTGCCTCTCCGTAGGCCCGCGTATACGCGTATGCGTGTGTCGGCAGTCGAGTCTGGCTGTAGCTGCGCGGCTTTTCATAGGGTAGCTTTCGAGGTGGGATTTTTGTTTTGCTCCGGAATAGCAAAGGAGCCTTAAATTTCGCGAGTGAAAAAGGACATTCCCGGACGAGGGAGTGCGTGTGGCGATAAAGATTTTTGATACTCGGATCGTTGATGCGTCGGCAGTCTTACACGGGAAAGGAATTCTCGAAATGCTCGGGCCTGGGATTACGTCGCCATGAAATTCGACGCGGATGTTCTTCTAATGGACGCAGAAATAAACTATTTTATTATATCCCGACACCGGTTCGCATTCACGGGAAACTTTAGCGAAGAATTAGTCGTCTAAGAAGCCAGGGTTGAATTCCTCTCCGATTGATTAAATTGATTTGAAATTAGAATTAACAATCGATCCTTGAATTTCTTGCCCATTCGTGAATTTTGACAAAAACGTCAATTCACGCTGATCCGGGCCATTCGACATTTCACACGCGCTATCATTTTTCAGTAATGATCGATGCTTATATATCTTACAACACTCCAAGTTTGGCCAATAGAAGATCGTAAAAACGTGTGCTTTGCTGTCGATAAATCGATAAAAATAAAAGCTTTCGCGTGAGCAATCATCTTTTCAAGCAAAGCACTTTTCATTTCATTCGGCCGCGCAAAATACTTATCCAAATATTTAGCGACCAACTATTAGGCCGACTCCGCGAGATTTGTGACTGACAAGCGACGAACCAAAACACCCGACACTTAACCATCTAATTTAGAGATAGCAAAGGCAAGGTATCATTAGCGTGCAATCGGTCTACCTGAATGCAGCAGACACAGAACCTGGTCGAGTCGCATACACACGTGCGTGCGTGCAGGACTCATCGGGCAGAGGCCGCATGCGCCCCTTGTACAAAGTCCGTGGTGCGCGATAAAATCGCTCATAGAGCGCGGCGTGGCGACTCGTGGTAATGCAGTGCGCGCCCCGCTCTTTTGACGATCGCACGGAGAAAGAGAAAGGCGGAATGAGAAAAAAGGAGGTAGCGGCCGAGTGAGAGAGAGGGAAGCGGAGTGAACTGCGCCGGACTCAACAGGTCGCGCGGACTCTTTCGCTCCAGTGGCGACTCGACTAACGCGGGGCGGCGCGTGTATTCTGCCGCGCGCGGGTGGAATTCTAGAGTTATCGTCGTGGCGCGCGGACGGCCGACCATTCTTCTACTTTTTCCTCATTTTATAAACATTATAAGCGTCCGATGAATATTAATGTCAGCGCGCGAGCGATCGCCGGGGCATTAGGGCCCGCGATTGCGTATTCTTTTCGCGTGGCATGCTTAGTCAGGACTATTCAAATTTTTTGCCTTGCTCCTCTTTCTCTCTCTCTCTCTCTCTCTCTCTCTCCTCTCTCTCTCTCTCTCGGCTGTTATCCTTCGCTTTGTGCCAGGAATAAGAAGAGTCAGGTTGTCACGCGTGCGCGTCCATACGTGCGGAGCTCGGAGATTCCTCGCGGGGGAGCAAAGAGCGTGAATCGACATGCAGCGTAGGAGAGACCGTTTTAGAAATGAGATTTAGTATTGTTTAGAAGATGTTGCATTTGTCTCGACTCTTTTCTTTTTTTGCTCTAGGCAGGTGTACGTGCAGGGATTTATCCGATGTCACGTTCTCCTTACATAAAGCTAAATGTTTAATTACAATGCACGTATGCGAGCTCGAGAGAACGGCTTATCGAAATGAAGAGCTGTGGCATGGAATTTTCGGCTTTTACCGTCGTTGCGAAATTCTATTTTCGGGTATTGATCTTATATAAGGTATTTTTGAAAATCCCACCAAAGTTACATGGAATTATGACAATCCTTAAAGGAAATGTTGAATTCATTTTCTTTCGCACTAATAGCGAAAGGAATTCAATAGTTTGTTTATTTTTATCCAAGCAACTTAAGTATATATCGAATAAATAATCGTGTAGCACAAGATGTCATAAATTTAAGAGTACCTATATTTTAAATCAAACGCACTTGATACGAAATAATTAATCGACGCGAATGATAAATTTTTAGTAAAAGAATTCCAGTGCACAAGATATTTCAGCATAAAACGTAAGCTACGTATTATTGATGTAACCTTTAATGAAAACCGTTTGCAATTTGGTTAATAAATTATTTGCATCCTCGGATGGAAAATGCAACTGCTTAGAAATAATAGTAGCTATTCAGAGGCTAAATTGCGTTCTATAAAGGAGGAGTAGCGTCGGCAAATATCTAATAGCTTTATAAACACGAATCCTATTGAAGTTTAGAAATATATGTTTGAAAAAGCGTGTATTACGGAGGAAAAAAATAACATTCATTTGAAAGGAGGGGCGGAGGAGGAGGAGGAGGAGGAGGAGGAGGAGCAGAAGCTTACGATGGTTCTTCTCGGCTACTAAAGAGAAAAGGGAGAGAGAGAGAGAGAGAGAGAGAGAGAGAGAGAAGGAGCGACGTTACGCTCGAGCGCGCAACGATTCTTCCCACGTACGAGACGGGCGAGCGGTGCAGCTCCCGGGGAGCTCCGGCTCCTATAATGTGTTTCGCCGCCCGGCTCGCCCGCATATATAATCCATTCCTAGTTACATGCCTTTTTAGAAAGGCTTATCACGGGAGTGTGTCTCGCGCACGGGGCCGCACGCGTAGAGCGCCCAAGAAAGCGTTGCGTAAAGCCTGGCGCGCGATACGTATTTTTCGAGTTCAAGGTGTTGGCTCTTGTTGCTCGCACTCGTTTCGCGATGACGCCTCGTGAAAGCGAAAAAAAGTCGCGCAGCTGCAGCGCGTCGCGCGTATCGGCGCTTTCCTCCTTCGGGCTTTTAGGCTGCGCTCTTTGTTTGGCGCTGCGCTCTTGAGTCTACGGACTGTCGTCAGACCCACGTGCTCGAATGCGTCATTATACACGAAAGATAAAAGCAGGTAGAGGAACTATTGCTAACAATGTTTATCGCACGTGTACAATGGCTGGGCATTTTACTCTTGTCTTGCCTTGATTTGTTGTATTGGGCAGAACCATGGCTGCGCAAACAAGTTCCTACACGATCTTTAAAATGCTCCACTTTTTGTTAATAGTAATAAATGCGGTTTAAGGTTCCTAGAGCTTTGCTTTTATCCCGCGATATTAGCCTTAAATAAGCGCTCGACTAGATTTATCGTCAAATTACTTTCGCAATTGTAAACGTCGTAAACATTATAGTTGTTCGAATGTGTAAGGATTAAAGGGTAAACGTAAATGTGCATTAAACGTTTAATAGACATTAAAAGCAAACTGCTTTGAGATATTCATCTAACTTTTCAACTAATATGTATCAACGTGTAGTTTGAAGTAATAATAGGTGTAGAAAAAATGCGAGGCGTATTCGAAGAAATACAGAAAGTGCAGCAAGACTTTTTTACTTTTAACTCTACGTAATGCATCGAGCACGATTAAGTACTTGTTTTAATGAATTAGTTAAGGACGCTAAATGTCATTCAATTGTCTTTGTAGGTCACGTGATTGAATACGGTTTATCAGATTGGCGAAATTGAAATTATGTTGTTCATTTACATAATACACATGGATGTAAAAGCTTATTTAAATCGTGTTATTGAAATAATTGCAATTACAATAACTTGAATATTGATTATATTAGGGTGTAACAAGTAAATCTACCAACTACAACGAAATTTTAGATTTTGCACTTAATATACGACAAGCCACACCATAGACATTGTATACTTTTTATGTTTCTCGCTCAAGTAATTCACACTGCAACGTCAAGCTACTTAAGCGCGTTTAAATAGTGTCACTATATGTCTATAATTATGTATTTAAAAAATAAATATTGAATAATAGGTAAAAAATTGTAATTATGGAAATATTTCCGAGTAATAAATATCTAGGAATTTATATTCTCGTTGATATACTCATGCATATTAATACAAATCAGAACACTGAGTCCTGTATGCTATTTCATTATCAAGATTTGATTAATAATTCTTAAATAGAATATGAGAAAATCATTAATTATGTTTATTATATGTAACTTTTTCATGAAATAAAATGCATTTAATTGGCTTTATCACGCAGAAAAATCGAAACATAGGAAATTTAAAAGTTGCAGTATTGAATATTAGAATTAGACAAGTGAAAGTCAATTACGGTAATTTTTCATAAAAAAGTATCGTTTAATTTTTAAATTTTACTATAGAGAAAAATTGTAAAAACGAAATTTAAATTTAGAACGATAGCGCTTGTTTCAATATTTATATTATTCGTAAATAACGAATCAAACAATATTAGCAACTTTGATCGATAAATATTAGTTTCATTGAATGGGGTAAAAATGTCTCTTATTTATTAATTCGTAAAATTGCTAATTATTCGAACAATTATCGAAATTGTATTTATTTAAAATCGCCTCCAATGCTCTGTAATTATTAACTTAGAAATAGGAAAATTGAACGTTAATTGTTGAAAATAAAAAACATAAAGAAGTATTTGCAGTTATATTTCATTGCCTATTTTATAAACAGTAACAACAAATTTAATAATCTGTAGATTATATTTTAATTATCTATTATGATGTAGTAATTTATATACGTAAATATATTTGATTTACACGATGATGTACACTATTGAATTGTGTTTTCCTCGAATTCATAGAATAATTAAATAAGAATAATTAAAATAACTTAAAATATTATTTACCATATTATAGACTTTAATAATATTCCCTCAACATTGATATCTTCCTTTAAGGTAGAAGGTTTTATGAGAAATACGAAATTGCAGTTACCGACTATTTAGATGTATTTTCTTCATTTGTTCGTGAAAAAAAGAAGCAATAAAAACGACGCTATCTTTCGTTTCATTCACAATTACGTTCTCGACAAAAGCTGTGCTTCTTTCTTATCTCATGCAACGTTATGTCGCTGCAATGTCCGTCGGTTTTCTACCGTTTCTGTAGTGGTACTTTTAAGCGACCTCTAATGCAGACAGCATAAATTTAACATATTTTAAAGTCTGCAGTTGCTTGCAAGTGCTATGGTATTATACAATATATACAAATAGAGAACGCGATCCAGATATGGTACAAGTATTTATATTGTATACATCTTTATTCGTATTTGCGTGTACAAGCTTACTTTTGATCAGTACGATGTACTATTAGCATAAATAAGGTATTTCAATAGCTTCCAGTTGCATAGAAACTTTAATAAAAAAGTAGGAAAATCGGAAAGTGTTATTTAAAATCTGAAAACTTAATCGTAATTGTATAGGTGAATTAAATACATTATAAAGAGTTAAAAAGCTATTTGGCAGAATCGAGGTGAAGGCGCACCTTTCCCTTTAAGTTATTATTAAAATAACGACATTAATGTAAATTACAAGTAAAGACGGATGGTATATTAAATTTAAGAATGGACGATTTAATTTTCCTTTTTGCACAGGGTTATAACAATGATTGGTAGTATTTAAGTAAATTTTTATTCCAGCAATTTCTTTTAATTCCCACGATTTATTAAATATTCAACTGAATAAAATTCCGCTTAATTTTTAATTTATCACTCTGGGAAATAACTATTCTTGGTTATTTTCGTTAGAGTTAGTTTAGTTATCACGTATCTGAAAAAATCGTAAAAAGCACATGCCTCGTTATAATTTAGATCGCAGACGTAGAAGAGTAAGAAGTTGTTCGATATAAGTAATAACGTAAACTAGTTTGCGTTGAAGCCGCACAGCGCAATAAATTCGAAACGTAATTCGGAGCCTCATACGCTGTAATTACATTCGGATGAATAATTTAGAATCATCATTTGCTCGGATAGCCGTAATTAATTTACGTATCTCTCAGCATTAAAAAAGGCAGGTAAAGCCATTCGGGCGAAATCCCTGCCGGGATCTCCGAAACGAGTGGTAGTAAGCCGTCGTGGAGTGTGAAGAAAAGCGTAGCTCCACTATATTTTGCGTTAAAACCGCGCGCGGCACTCGCAGCTCGCAGTTCCAATTAATTCTCGGCTGCTCGTCCGCGTCCTCTGCATTCCACCTGCCGCGCAGGTACGCGTGAGCGAGGTGGGTTGCGCAGAATTATTCGTCCGTCCGCGGGACTTGGGGTCCGATGCGGCTCGCATGCACAGGAGGAATATCATTGTCATTCCCTTGGGTCGATCGGGAGCTTCGGCGCCTAATGAAGAACGTGCGTGCGCGCGTACGTGGGAGCCACCGAGGACTCTGAATCCTTTAGCTCTCTTTTTGTCTTTTTTCGCTTCTTGTCTTTTTTACTTCTCTTGCGCTTTTCGATCCTTTGCTTGGTTTGCACGTGCAGGTCGCGTCGCAAAATAATGTTCAGGTGGGCACGGCATTGCTTGGCGTCACAGCTTTTGATGTGGCTTTTAATTTACGTTAGGCTGGTTTTCTATATGCCAGTGTTTCTGTGATGTCTCATACGAAATTCTAGTTTCAAGAGACTGCGTCGAGCTTTTAGAAAAGCATTTTCACTCCGATGTGATTATCAAGTATGAGACGTACTACGTTTATTATGTGCTTTCGCATGAAAACGGCTTTTCGGACTGCATATCGTATTAACGAAGCTTCGTTATCCTATTTATATTTTTATTCTCAATTTTATAAAACATCTATTGTGGACATTTTCACATAAACACGCTTTTCGCAGAATTTCGTCGTGTTATATGAAATGAATTTTATTGATTTTTCACAAAATTCAATTAAAAGAAGTTACGTCAAAGCTAATATAATTTTCCAATTAATGTAAAGTATAGCTTGCAAAAGAATTAAAATGAATAATACAACAATAGTTCTGTATCTTTGTCAATGCAAAATGAGATGTTATAAAATGGGCGTAACAAGAGTGATTCGTTTCGTAAACATTAAATTGAACTTCTTTTTTCAAATTACGCTTAATCAATAAAAATAAATATAAAAAGTAAAATTAAAAAAAATATAGATTACTTTTTGGAACGCAAAATAAATTTCATTATTTAACATATATGAAGGTTAAAATATATGAAGTTCCGACTTAATTAAAGTTTACCAGGCATTTCTTATCGTGCTTTATTGTCAAAGTGCTATAGTTTGATATTAAAATGGTACAGCATACAGGTTGAATACATTACTCTTGTTAAACCGTCAGTTTACGCGTGAGTGTGTGCGCACGTTTGTATACACCAGTTCATTTCAACTAAAAGCAGACGTATTGGAATGCAAATAAAAATATTATCCAAACTTGTGTTTGTTCGCAAAATATTTACCTACAAATAACGCGATACACCTTAGTCAATAAAAATAGAGTTAACAAGATAAAATTTAATTTACAAGCTGCAATCGCTCCAAAAATTACGAAGTTTCAAATCATTAAAGTTCCTTCGGTATCCACCACAACCCAAGGAACAATTAAGCAATTACATTTCAATGCGGCACTCGCACCAGCCATTTAATTTTCTTGATGCAAAAAGTCTTGGCGCACACACGCACGGGCATTAAAAGTCGGACGCACACCCGCACAGAAATTCATCCGTGTCGTTTTTCACACGGCTTGCGGTGACGCTCCCAATGGTGCAGCCAAGTGAGCCTCTCACATTTAATTCCCTCTGTCCTCCTGCATTCCTCCTACGCTTGGGTGCCCTCCGCGCCGCCCGTACGTGGAAGATTAATAGCGAGACTTCTCGCGCAAACATTTGCCGCCATCCGTAAATAGGCTGATCGATCGCGCGGGAGCGGCGATAAAGCGAGGGGCGTTTGTCGCAGGTTTTCGCCGCAGGTGCTCTCTGCCTCCCTCCACTCCCGTTGCCCTCCGAGATGACTGAGGGCTAATGCGGTGACATGCGCGTCTCGACGGGCCTATTTCGCCCGGCGATAAGTGTCGCGGATACGCGTCAATGGCTCGAGCGTATTCGTCTTTCGGTCGGCTGATAATTGTTCCCGTATTCGCGCAAGTGGCGGCCGCGCGCTCCTGATAAGATAGCGTGGGGAGAAAGGGAAGATTGAAGTGGGCAATCGTTGATGGCGTCACGTCTTCGTCGCGCGAGGCTGCGCCGAGAGACGCGCGGGCCTTTGTATGCACTCGCATTGCGATTGGATTGTGCGGATGCTATCGGGTCTCGTGAATATTCTTTGGGTCTACATTCCTTAGCTTTCGCGATTTCTTATTTACCCTGAAATACCGTGATTTCTATTTATTTTGCTTGATCTACGTTTATAAATAGATTTTATTAGCTCTTGAAACTTATTATTATTTCGGGAAAAATTTTAATAAATTCTAGCGGTAAAAAATTAAAAGATGACATTTGTTAAATTGAAAATAAGTCTAGTGATATCATGTTGCAGAATTAATAGGAATTGGTATACTAGTTTATCGGGAAAAACGTAGACAGAGAAAATATCGACTTGCACGCATTTTTAGCCGTAATTTTTATTCAAACAAAAGCTTCATTCGATAAATATATGGACTTAGTATTACGTAAAAGCATTTCAATAGCCATTAATGATGAGGTAAACATACTTGGGTAATATAAAATAAAAATTTTAAAGCGTTTTGTCTATTCATTTAATAAATATTTTTTTATCTTAATAATTTTAAATAACGTTAATTGGAGTTACGGAAAAATCAACTGTAAAATTTTTTCACACTTACAATTAAAAATATGTGAATAAAGTTATATTTTATTTGACAATATTACCTTTAGCACATTTAACGGTTTTAAAATTTGTATATTGAATTACGAATAAGAGTCCTTTTGGATATTCTAATTAAACATGTAAGATTTTCACTTTCCATTTGGCGAATTAAATCGGTACTCATGATTATTCATTTTGAAACCGAGAATTTTAACATTTGATATAATTAAAAGATATAAAAATTTTCTAAATGCCATGTACAATTCTTTCACATCAGAAGATTTTGTATACATTAATTTGACGTTGAAAACATATGCTTCAGTAATTATTAATAAAAGATTGCGATTTCGTATGCAAAGGTTTTGAATTATTATTTACATAAGTCTTATGATTACGGTAATTTTATATATTCACAACTAACAAGTGACTAACAAGTGCAAGCAGTTTGAACAAAAAGTAGAACTTGCTATTTATATGATACTCATGAATGTATAAAAAGAAAACTGTAATTGCTTAATAATACAATCTGATCACAAGTGAACTTATTTGTGGCTAAAAGTCCGTTCCTATTGTAAAGTAAAAAAAAAAAACATTATTCTCGTACAATCGTGCTTTGGGTTTTTGTTAAGCTCATTATTATTTATGAATTTCATTTATCTTGCATTATCTAGCGCATGCGTATTTATTAATATCAACTTCTCGCTACCAACTCCCAAGACAATTAATTTCGAGCTCTCCGCGACCGAGGCTCAGCCATCAGCGGCGTGTTTAGACTCCCAGCTCTCTTTTTATCCGGTGTCGGATTTCATTGAGCGTGCATCGATCGCCCACATGTATGCCGATCATTTAGAAAACACATCGCATTGTCATTATGTATAGATTTTTCGAGCTTGTGTTAGCTAATAACGCGGGTACACACGCATATCGCATGGAAGCATACACACAGGCGTATCGCGCTTCTTTCTTATGCAAGTCCAGATATTCTCGCGATTCGCGCTTGTTCATTCACGTTCGCGATAAAAAGTATGAACCATTCGACGTGGGCGTCCATAAACACGAGTCTGCACTTGTTCGATTTCTTATCTAGGAAAATTAATTACTGTATTCTTTTGCCGAATTCACGAGTTCAAGTGGATAAAGGAAACTTCTGAGGTTTTACGAGCGTTGCTCTTCTATTTTTATTTAGAATGATAATGATTTTTAATTTTTATAGCTACTGAAGCGTATAATTTTTACCTTTCAATTCGCTTTAAAGCATAGATCTATAAAATGATATTACCACATACCGAAAGTGTATAGGTATTATGTGGAGTACTCAGTTGCAAAGTGTTGACGGAAAACATAAAATTTAAGTGTTAGATTGTTTTCGTACAACATGTGAAACATTAACTGGATTTTCAAATTTGTAAGAGTTAAAAATTGCAATACGTATAAGCAATACATTCAACTTTATTACATAATTTATTACTGTTAAGTAGATAGGGCTCGAAACAGACAGACGGTATCAAATCAGGTAATAAGAAGATAGAAATTGAACTATATTTTCATTTTTACAGAATTTTCATTCTATTTCGATTCATTGTATAGATACACTCCGAAATAACAACATACTTTTATAAGTATCGAAGAATATGCTTCCCGTATTATTTAATCAACTTTAGCAAAGCTTAATATAGAGTTCGTGGATCAAATTTTTTTGTAGTAATAAGCTGTACTCTTTAATTAAGTAATATAGATTGTACGCGTCTAGCTTACCCTTGATAAGACAGTTCACGTCACACTATTATTCACAATATACATTGAAATTCTGTCTCTTCTAAAAATTGCTCTATCATGGGACTAAAGTACAAGCATCAAAATACGAAAATTGAGAATTGCCATGATATTATCCATAGATACTAGTTACGCATCACCTAGGATGCTGAACCTTGCCTGCAGTTTCGCATTATGGTTAAAGCGCGAGTTACCCGAGTTTCGCGAGAGAGAGGCAAGTCATAGTACAGTGATAGGGAAGGAAAGGTGACGGGGAAAGAGTGAGAATAGATCACGTCACCATAATCACGATTCGAGGAGATATATGTGCCGATGAGAGAGAACGTCGCGGGCGTCGCGCCATGGATAAATAATCAAAATCGTGCTCTCTGACTTCCTCTTTCCAACTCTCAACTCCGTGGTGTTGACGTTCTTAAACACAGGCGCCTATACACACATGTATAGTTGTACATAAACAGTATATTACCGATCATCCTAAAGGCCATCTGGATGAAGTTTAATGACACGAAACAAATAGGCATTAGCCTTGGAGTCGTATGAGTGAGTGGCTCGTGTCGTGTCATACCGTCATCCTCGCGGATTTTCACAATATATTGCCGCTATACTTGCCGAGATAATGTCGCAGTAGTGCCGCGACGAGTCAATGGTCGTAGCGGTTTTATTTAGAATAGGTTTGTAGTTTGGAGGAATCACGAGGTACGAGGTATGGGGTTACCACGATCGATAGACGTGATAAAGATGTTAATGTTCCTTTGTGAAATTCACAAAGTTAATTTCGTTTTAGCTATGGTTGAGAATGTATCAAAAATGCTAGAGTCTAATTTACCTAATATTTATAACATTATCAAGTCTTTAATAATGGCTGAATTCAAGAAGGGCTCAAATTTTTTTATCAAATTAACTACATGTGAAAGTTTCTCGTTCGGCTGATATTTTACAATGTGAATTCTTCGTTCAATTATATATTTAAATTTTTAATCCCTTTAGGTAATTCAATGTTAAGAAGAAGTTTGCAAAATTAATAATTATATGTAAATATCGGTTATCAATTCAAATTCAATATTATTATGAAAATAGCTAAAACTGTTTTTGGTACACGAATACATAAGTTTAACACGAAAAATACATTCATTTCTGTAAAAAAATGTATTTAATTTCAAAATAAATTGTAGAAGTGATAAAAACTTCATTTTATTTTTGTTTCATTAAATACCTATTGCAATGGATATTACCAAAATTAATTAATAATTAGTGAAAAAATTGAATAAAAAATAAAAACCAATAAGTAGTGAGTTTTTTTAATAAGAATTAGAGGGCACTTGATAAATGAAATTTTAATGCTTGCGAGTCATTAACATACTTAAGTAAAGTCATAAGCCACTAACGAAAGCCTCGTTCTCCGTCATTAGTATCTCCCAAATAATCATCCATCAAACGAACTTAACCAAGTGTGCTCTACGTACTGAGCAATAAATCCAGCAATCATTAATAGAATATCAGTGAATTCAAAATAATCAAGCTGCCCGTTAGCGTCGAAATTTGCGGGAGGTTGAAGTGCATTCGAGTCAGGGCATCAGTTATGTTTCAAATTGCATGCAAAATTATCCGAAATATTCTTTGCGCAGAGATCGATATAATATTCATCAAGTTCCTGCGGAAAAGGTCGGCCGGACGCAAGTCTAGCGCCTTGCAGCGATCAATGCAAAGATACGCCCTTGCCGTAAGGCCTTAGCGAGTAAAGCGAGACCGAGCATAGGGTAGAGGTAAAGAGGAGCAGCGACGAAAGTAGAATCATCCGCGTGCGGAAAGGCGCCCTGAGACTCGGACATCGCCGAGAGGAAGTAAGGTCTATTGAAGCTCAAACGAATTCGTCCCGTCCGACCGAGCGCGTCCTATTCCCAGTCTACGCTCTATCGAGCTTTGGGTGGGCCTTCCGCGCTTTACGAACCCGCAGAAGCGCGAGCGACCCGTGCGAGTATTGCGGCGCAACGTCGGGACGGCCGATGAGCCGCTGCCGGCGTAACTGCGTCTGCCGCTGCGGTTCGACAATGAGGCCGCGAAACGAGCGGCCACTGCTCAGGCGTTTGAAGAAACCATGCGGTACGTCGGCGTATATAATTGTCCGTTTGATGCCTTCACGCGCAAAACCATGTTTCTTTTGACTAAACAACCGATAAACGACGCTGTGATTTCCGTCTCTTTTCGGCTGCATTTGCGGCGATTTCCAGCTATTAGCGTCGTATATTCCAGCAGCATTCATTAATTCATGAAAGTGCGTGATGATTAAAATAACAAATTGAAAAGCGACGAGGAGTTCAAATAAAATCGAGAAAAGTAATACGCATTGAGAGAGAACTTGAGTGGCTGCTCACATTAAAGTAGAGTACTGACGTTAGTAATAGGTGTGACTCGTTAAGCAAGTAAAGCTAATTTTCTTAATTCTATGCTGATATATGTACAGTAAACAGAGTATTAATATCCAGAATTGGTATAAGCCTATAGCTCGAAGCGAATAACCAACCAATGCGAACAGGCTGTTAATTGCAACTATTCGCGCGATAAACTGTCGGCGGCGCACTCATCATTAAGCTTTTAATAGTTTTTTGCCAACTATATATTTACCCGATATGGAAGCGAAATTTTCAGCGGCTCTTGAGTTAGTTTCATTATTTATATTTATTTAGATAACGCCATAAGTGTAAACGATTTTTATTAAATTAAAAATTAATTTTTACTTATCAAGCGGAGGCATAATTCGGGTAACGAAAATAAACCGTTAAGATAAAAAGTAAAAATATTTGAACAAAATCATTAGCTCATTACGAGCGTATTATAGAGATACATTTTCTTACGTGTACTGTTAAGATTGCAGAGCAAATAATATTCATACACCGTATTGTTCTGCATATTGGCTCTCCACGCTATGATTGAAAATGACGAAGTCCATGTTGAAAAAAAACGACGGCAGCTGATTTAGCTGTCGTCGATGATGAGTGTGCGAGTTAAAGAGGCTCTTCGTGTGAGCCACAGCGTCGCAGGCCAGCGCACCGTTGGTTGTTTCTGAGTTTCGTGAGCGGAATTTCAAAAGGTACTAGCGGTACATGCATAATTATAATTGCTATATTATGACTTTTTAATACTTTTTGTCCAGAATAAATTCATTTTTTCATGCCGATTGATTCAGTTCGATACAACAAAACTGTGCTTTACATTTTTAAGTTGAAATTTCATAAATTATGGAAAAAACTGAAGCGTTATTTTATGAAAAATTCCTGCTCCAGCTTCAATCGATTATCGAGTTAGAATTTACGTTGGTGCTCACAATTGTGGATGGACGGCAGTCACTTCTATTTCGCACTGTAAACTACAATTGGGGAAATAACAAGTGATAATTTAAAAACAATGACGAGAAAATTTCACAATTATCTTTAAACTGCGCTTTGAATACAGTAAGTGCTCCACACGTATCGCATCGAGTTGTCGATTTTGACATTGCAATTATAATTTTATGATCTAGAAGAGAATTGAAACAAGAAACTAGATAGCCAAGGCGGATCCTGCACTGACATTAGATCGACAAAGAATTGCCGATCGCAAAAATACACTTAGTCATTGGAACTGGCGGAGGAGGAAGGCAAAGCCTTGACACGTTTTATGCGACAATGTCGCTGATCGCGGGCGCGCGTGCGCCCGTCCAAGATTGGCATAATGGCAGACCGAGAGTTGGGCTTCAATTAGCAGACAAACGAACCTCGGCTAGCAAAAGGATCAGCAGGAGGGGGATAAGGGAGGTGCCAAGTCGATGCTCGAGCGCTACTTTTTTTGCCGCACTCTCTGGCGCGTGGCATGATCGCCTCGTAAAATTAGCGCGCATACGAATTTTCATATAAATATGATGTTCAAATGGATGAGTCTTTATACACGTACTCGAATTTATTATCCAATCATAATTTTATGTGCAGCACTTTCCGTTTTATTGTTATTGTTAGTATTGTTATTGTTGCGTTTTTGTTGTTGTTTTGGTTGTTTTGGCTGTCATTGGCTAACGGAAAAATGAGTAATACTGCGTCGGTGCGTATAGTCACTGTCTTTTTATGCTTTGAGGTCGCGCAATAACAAAAGAGAAACGCGAATGATAAATGTTATGTGAAAGAAGGCACAAATCAGGTAAATATCCTTTTATGGTATACTTTTTTATGTTGCTCGTTGTATTTTATAGATGGGATGTGTCTTATTGATTAGTCTATAAAAGTTTAATTTATTAAACACAACGCTGTCTAAAATAAAGTGATATTATTTTTCATTTTCTTATTGAAATACTATAAATTTTTGTTTTTAAGTAATTATTGTATTATACACAATCTAAAAAGATAAATATCCGTAAACAATTAATATTAAAAGAGTATATATTGATTATTTGCGAATATTACAATAGTAGCTTAGCTGTAAAATAAATTTTAATTCACTGATATCATAAGAATGTACTAAAGAATTTATAATTAATAAAAAAATTAACGTTTTATGAAATTTTTAAAAATATTGTGGTTATTGACAACCACGCCAAAAAAATTACAACTTTTGTAAGTAAATTAAAATTTTTTTTTTATTTAAATAATATTAAATATATATATATATATATATCTATATATTGTAGTACAATACATATTTTTTGTTTTAAATAGCTCTATCGTAAAAATATGAAAAACGATGTCCAATATAAAAAAAAAATTTAAACGAAATTAAGTATGTAGCAGAATTCAATTTACTTTTTTAATTTAACATTTTTATCAAATTTGGAATAAATGAGATTCATATATATATATATATAAAAGATATTTTATTAAAATTTATGGAAAAACACTTGTACACCGCACACTCTTGAAATTAAAATAGATATATATTTCACTTCTTTATTGACACGATGTATTTTTCTGAAATATTCGTGTGTGTATAATCAACGAATCTATTTGGTGCAAGAACGATGGCTAAAAGTCTTTATTTTCACATAACAGACTTAGTTTACTTTTACTATTAATGTTAAGGAACTCTTGAGTGCATGAACGCACACAGGTATAAGGCCAAGGTCCCTTCAAGTATACGATTTGCTCATTTTTGTAATTATCTTCCTCGTAACTACACAACTATACTACATATTGTGCTTTAGTAAGTTTAAGACGGTTTGAAATTGAATTACTATCCTCTAAACTTGAATTAAATTACTATAGTCAGCTAATCAGTATTGTTATAATTTAATCTTCATATAATTTGATAAATTTGTTTGGAAAATTATTTTGTTAAATTTAAAATATCAAGGCAAAATCTTTCTTAAGACATGTATATTACATTGAATGAAGTTTATTAAACTCGATGGGTATGTAATTTATTATCTACTTCTCACGTTACAATTTCCAAGTACTAATCAATGCATCGAGAAATTTGATCTGTTAATGTAATGAATTGAAGAAGTTATGATTTCTGTAAGCAGATTTATATAATATGAAATTACGAAAAGTTCAATATACTTTTGTAACAGATGATCTTTTTTATCGCAATTGCAATAATTATATAAAATCAGTAAAAATTTTAATATTTAACAGTTGTAATTATAATAAATAAACTTCGCTGTATCAAGAATTACATGACTATTATAAAACACTTTTTATTTAAAAGGCTTTTACACATTAATACATATTATAGTGTTTTGAATTATATTACATTATAATGGTTAAAAATACTGAATTTATTCCAAAATTTTGATAAAAATGTTAAATTAAAAAAAGTAAATTGAATTCTGCTACATACTTAATTTCGTTTAAATTTTTTTTTTATATTGGACATCGTTTTTCATATTTTTACGATAGAGCTATTTAAAACAAAAAATATGTATTGTACTACAATATAATTTTTAAATATCAAGTCTTGTACAGTCGTCACGTAACTGATGTTAGAAACGTAGCACAATTTTACCTTTCAATTCAGTTGTACGTTGATCATTTCTAGAGAATTCGTGAATAAAATACATTTATTTTAAAGTTGAATATAAATGTGAATTGAAAGTAATTGTAAGAATGAGACTGTAACAATATCGATTATTGATATAAATATGTCAATAATGTCTGTATACGTTTAATTATTATTATATTTTAATTACTGATCGATCTGCGTATGTAATTTTGTATTGAAGTTCTTGACTTTTGAATTTATGTCATATTTTTTTTTAAAGTAAATATTTTTAGTCTGTATTTAATTATTGAGTTATAGTTAAATTAGAAAATTTATACATTGGTAATTTTTGAACAATAATATTATTATTAAATATTGTGTACTATTTTTGAAACTTTTAATTAAACATTGTTAAAATTATTTGAACTATGAATAAATTTTTATTTCATTTTAACAGTATAAAATTGACATATTTGATGAAATATCCAATATTTAACGAATAACCTATTCATTATCACATTGTCAATAGAATCCATCCGATCTGTTTTCTTGAAAAATAAAAATGAAAATATCATAAAGTTACTCTCGAAAGTCCATTCAAATAAAATCATTTGGTATAGGTAAATAAAAAAAAACAACTAGTAATTGATAACTTATTTCCAACAATTTTTAACCGAAGTGATTCATAATTTTAAATATACAGTAAAAATAAAATTGTCCTTAACAGGGAAGGAAAAGATACTATACTACCGATATAACAAAATTATAATACTTTAGTCATTGTGCACTGAAAAGTACTTGAAAAAGTTATACATTTATTCATAAAATTTAATTAATGTAGATCGATATCTATTTATTTCTCGAAGAGGCTTGACAAATACTATACACGTTTCAGGCTCTTAAATATTATTGTCAGGCCAGTTGGTCGTCATGTCGGAGGTTGTGTGCAAGCGAGTTCTAACGTCATAAGTGCCCGTAAATGCAGCGTATCGCGTGTAGTTACGTACGCTTATACGACTTTAGCGATTAGCATACGGCAGTGTATATTGAAAACATAAAAGTAGGTACTCTATTAAAGCAAATTAATGTGATCGGCATTATAAAATGAAAGTGGAAAACACTAGATAAGTAATTGTTTACGCGGCTACGCGATCTCACTAACTAATTTTTAATTAATCAACATTTTATTATTTTGACGAAGCACTAGGTTATCACACCAAAATATGATTTTATTAAAAATAGATCAAACACGATATATCCATTAATTTAAATGATAAATTTATGGAAAACCGCTCGATTAATAACAGGGATATTTTGTTGTATTAGGCAACGAAACAGAATACAATAATATTAACAGCTTCTTGTCACCTCCCATAAGATTTCGCATCGGTTTTCCAAAATAGTTTCTTAATTATAATAAATGTTCCAAATCACAAGCATTGTGATTTATAATTTAAAGTATGAGTGGTTGTGTCGATAACGTGGGATAAAAGAAACGCATTCGTCTACAGTGTGTGATAATAATATTTTTACCCTATTCGAGAAAATAAAAACGTTAATCCATAAAGTTTTTAATTTATTCCAACATTTTGTAAAAAACACTACGCTCTCTATATTGAATGTGCACTATAAATAAACTTCATAATAGCGTATTTGTATGCCGGTGAATGTTTTATCTTTGAAAAAATTGCGCATTAAATGAATATAAGAATGTCTTTTCAATTTTACGTTGGCAAAAATGTGAGCGGAGGCCTATTAAAGTTACTGGCCATGTTTGTGTAACTCTGCCATTTTCATAAGATAATTTGGCTGAGATAATTGGCTGAGTGCTTGCCGAAAATTAATCGCTCTTTGAGAAATTAATTAAGCTCATTGTACCAGGACAAATGAAAATATTTTCCCAGCAAAAAGGTGACCTGCAGCAACCTGGAACTTCTCTGCAAACGCACACCCTCGGGCGCGTAGCCCGTATACCCCAAGACTTTCGGGGCAATTATATAAGCGGCCGGCATAACGAAAAGCCGAGGCAAGCGCGAGAGAATATCGAGGCACAAAGTGTGTTTCGGAGCAAAGGCAATTTATCCGAGGGACTTGACGAGCGCCAAGCGCGAAAATTAATTTTGTTCACGGTGACGTAAAAGTAACTTTATTAGCTGCAACGTGTATGGAGCTCTCGCCGCGTTTACAAGTGTAATAAAGCGCGGATCAGACTTACGCGGACGTTGGAGTTTATGAAGGGTCTCGCTGTGAAACTCTTGGACTGGATAAATATTTCGTCTGCTAATGCCCGACTGTCGGCAGGGAGTACAGGATATAAGACAACCATCGCGAAAACTGACGACGTGTCGCGCCACTGACATGATCCATCCTCCCTTGTCGCGGCGCCTTTATTTTTTTCTGATTGTCCAATTTATGTAGGTTTTATGGATTCTATCGAACGCGCAGATACAAATGCTCTTAGAATACGAACGATCCTTCTGGTAATCAACCGGTCTTAAAATAGACTCCCTTTATCAAAACAAAGCAGTAAATTTGCAAAAAATCTTGTTACGGCTTATTGCATACTTAAACCATTTATTTACGAGCTTTACTACGAATGTTAACAGCTAATATTAGAATGTTGATATTGATTTTACTGCGCTTCAATTGTCTTTTATTAATGTCAGAGCATATTTTCTAAGGCACACTCCACGCTTAATTAAATTTCAGATGGGAGCACTTAATTTAGAATATGAATTTTTTACATAATTGCGTTCAACGTTTAAGGAAGTTTATGATCACTTACGTAGATTCTTAGTTAAAGGTTTGCGTAACGAAGCAAACGACCTTCGAAGATAGAGAAGTCAATATCCCTCTCAAGACTGAGCAGCGGCACTGGAACTTTCCTCTGGGAGCGCGCAATCGTTCGAAAGCACTTTGCCGCGACCCAGATTCTCGCCACCGCGATAAAAGTGTCACGCGCGGCGGTCGCGGCGGCGGCGGCGGCGAGAACATCTTCGCGATCGCCTCCCGCTACCGCACAATAAAAACAATGTGAAAAAATAGTCGCTTCGAGATCCGCGTGTGGACTCATCCTTGCCTTAGAAGCGTCCGACACCGCGGACGCGCTCCACTTGATCTCGGCGAACGGCACCCGTTGATCTGGGTCAGATTGGCCGAGCTTACGCTAGCGAGTCACGCGGGGGCTGATTCGCGCGTGGATTGCTGGACATAAGGACGTCTCTTTCGCGAGCTACGCCAGAGGAGGTGGCATTCGAGGAAAGTGGGATATGCGGATGCAGCCCGAGGAAAATTGTTTTAATGAGATTTGCATCGAGCGGGATGAGTCGCGAAGAGTTCGTACTTTAGAGAACGTTTCTTGCGTTTGGAGTTGCTGCAAAAACTTTATCTTTGCAATTGCCGCCATTGTATTTTTCAATTTACTGTTTTATGTGCAAATTCAGTCTTCGCGATACCGTTATGCGAACTTATATTTTGAGGAAGAATCAATAGCATGAAGGGCACTGCAGAATATTTTTAAAAGTTTTATAGTACATTAAATTCTCATCAATTTAATGGAATTATATACTTTTATTTTTTATTACTAATATATTTTTATGCCTGGATATCAATAAAGTTATCTTCTTTATCATACAGATCACGATAAATTAATGGACAATAATTAATAGTTTGGATAAGAGCTTACGGTTAATTAATGGATGATACTATCAAATTGTTGAAATTTGTTATATTATATTTTTTTTTAATAAAGTATATTCTCAGAATGTATTAGTAATAAATCAATAAGAAAATACTACTCAAATATTTAGTTTCCCTATGTTAAATATTATAATACTTATTGTACTTTTGAAAAGAGCTCCAGAACCAAGCCAAAGTATTATCGATCAAATATATTTATTAGCACATTGGCAATATTAATTTAATTATTTCATAAACGTATAAAATGTAAGTTAACTTGTTTTTGAGTTGAATAATTTTGCCTTCCAAATGCCGAGCCCGGGATAAAGTTATGCAATCACGTTCTGTTTTGATTTCACCCTAAAAACTTGCTAATAATGCGCATGTTGATGTTAATTGTTAATTTTCTAGGTACCCTCATTCTTGTCTCGTCTTGCACTTATGCAAGCCCTCATCATCTTCTTATCCTACTTTCCTTTCTTTTGTTTTATTATGTTCTGCAACTTCTACCAGTTTTCGCTTTTTTTTCTTTCGAGTGCTCGGGAGTGGTAATCAGTAGGACAAATTTCCTCTCCAGGCTCACACTGGGTCGGAAATTGGTCTTAACAGATCGATTCGCCGATTTTCCGCAACCGGAAATACAAGTTTAAAGTGATGACGCTGTTATTCTATCCTCACTTCTGATTCCCTCCTGTGATATTATTCTCTTATATTCTTGTTGCTTTATATTTTTCGATGCGTCGATATCCCATATTACAGATAATAGAAATATAATTTCTATAGCAACTCACGTTATTAATAGAATTTCAAATAAATTTTAAAAATATTATTTTTTTGCAAATCAAATAACAGTTAATTATACGTATATGTGAAAGTATTATTTATCGAATACAGGTTTATAAATTGTATCATAATTTACAACTAAAAATTTAGCAACAAATTTTAGAATTATTTTTTGACTGCTATTGAATTTTATTGAAGATATAATTCATATTTATATTTTTTTCTAATTTAATAGAAGATTTATATTTATATATTGATTTGATACTCATATTTAATTAAATTTCAAGATATAACTTTAATATAATCTCTTTTCCTTAAATAGACTGTAAAAGCATGATTTCAGAGAAATTCATGAACTTTCTCTTTTGACGTGATAGGCCGCCGTGGGATCAATCAGTCTTAAACACAGATTCTGTCAAGATCGTTACATTGACTCAAATCATTATCTCGCTTATTCTTCGTATTAGCGATTATATATTTCTGCAAGTAAATGTAATTCTTATTGTATTATTTCAGTGAGATCAATAAATAATTACACGTGCTAATATTATTTGGATTAAATACAGATTTCCAAGATTTATAGCTAAAAGTACACATCGGATTTAATTAATTTTCTTAAAATAATTTCAAATAATTTCAAAGTATTTTATTTAAGCTTATTGAACTAATTTAATAGGTTATTTCTATTATTTAACTGAAGTTATCTAAATTTTACAATATGAATTGCAAAAAAAATTCGAAATTATTTATATAAATTTAAGTTATATCGATGAATTTTAACTAAAATAATATTTTATTAATGAGTTAATTTATCTTTAAGACAACCAACCGATTACAATTAAAAAATTGTATGATCAAGATGTGAGAAAATTTGATTCTACAATCATCCCTTAGCTTAAATTTGATATATATGCTAGATAACGTACGACTTAATCTATAATTTTCATTTTACAGCATTTTATTTATACTTATTTTTTAAACCACAGTCCGTTACTAATTATACTTTGTTGATTATTATAAAATTTAAATTCATCGTATTTCATTAATCCAAAAGAAATTTTTATAAAATTACTATTTATTATATTTATTAAAATAAATAAATCTCTGATGATACTTAAAATATGTATTTTATTGTTTTCCTATAATATTTGTTAAGGGTCATATTTAAAGAATATTCAAAAAATCATATACTATCGTGAGTTATTGTACAATAAAATTATTGATAAATATTGATTTATCAATCACAATTATTCAATTTAAACAGTTCTTCTTTCCTCTATCGTGAACATAGAATTATTTTAATGAAATATAGTAAAAATACTAATATTAGTTTTATTTATCCCAGATAGTTATTCATTTTTACGATAAATTTTTTTCAAATATTAAATTATATTTTTTAACTTTTAAGATCAAACTTTAAAATTGTTTTTAAATAAATAAAAATTGAAGCATCCATAAATTTATAAAGAAAATTGGGTACTAATCTTTTTCTCTAATGAAAATTATTATAGCATGTAAAATATTGAAGAAATCTAGTTTAAAACACAATATCCACATGACTGACCGTTAGTGGACCGCTTAATTAAATTACGAAAGCAACAGTCGTGTTCGTATACCGATAGATTAGTTTCATCCTAGCAACAGCTTGCCTTTCTAACTTTAAATTGAGTATAATGGCTTGTTGTACGTCAGATAGGACTATGAATTTCAAATGCATACACAAGATCAATTAAGCTGGAACGTCCATATGACATTTCTTAATAACTGCGAGAATATTTCAAATGCATTTAACGCATGGATGAAGGAGGTGTGCAAGTATCTCTGATTGTTTTATTACTCCCTTCTTTACTTACTGAGTTTGAAAACAATTTAATAGCTTTTAAAGAAATCGATGATAGGGAAAAGTAACTGGGCGTACTAAAAAGTCGTTACAACTCTTGAAACGCTTAGAGAAACTTGACGACTCAACACTGGTTAGTACATTCGTTCCTTCATCCATTCATCCTTTATCTCGTATCGTGCTATTTTCTTTTCAACTTTTCTCAGGAAGATTTTCTATTTCTCTCATTCACAAGCTCTTTTCGAAACTGACTTCGTCTTTACTTTGAGAAAGAGTGTTAGTTCAATTCGCGCCTTTTAAATTGCTTGTCGACTTACGGATCTTTAGGTTCTTTTAATACCTTCAAAATTGATGGTTTAAACTTGAAACTAGTGTGGTTCAGTGAATTGTGTAAGTACTTGATTTATCCACTTGTGTCTAAATGCTGTAAAAACTAATTATTAGATACATACACTTCGATTTTAATTTTTAAATCATTTTAAAGTTTTATTAACAATATGCATATCGACTGAATTTGTTTTCCGCAATACAAAAAAAATTTTAATTATTTTCAATTCATATAAATTTAAACTTATACAATCTTTTAATTATTCTAGAAAATACTTTATTAAAAATAATTTTTTAAATTCTTATTTTCTATAAAAATGTATTTTATTAAAATTTCCATTATTTATTGCAAATATTACCATAGAAGTTTTTATAATTTAGTTAATTATTATATGCAAGGATAATTGGAACATGATAGAATATTCGAATATAATAACATTGTTTTAAATAAGGTATTTTCAAATTAGTCATTCCAAAACAACTTTAATATTTGCATAACGAAGAAAATCAGAGAAATGATTACTAGGTAATTCTTTAAACTGAAAAATAATTAAGAATATTAGTACTTAATATAATGAAATTGAACATTAAACCGTCGATGATTCATTCTAGCTTATATACTTTTGACGTATCTAGGATTTAGTATTAAATTGTTTTCTTACTGAACATGAATATTCTTTGTTTAACATCAATTTACTAAATAGCTTGATGATTTGATGTATTGTACTATTTCATAAGTAAGGTATGCTAGTATTTATATTGAGAGCTTTAAGCGTTTCCAAGTTATATCGTTAAAAGATTTTAATTAAATAACAAAATGCATATTTTTAAAAGTTTCTCTTCATTTCTCAGCTGTTAATACCTAATCTAACAAATTATAGATAAAAAATAAATTTTATAGCATCATAAAGTAGTAGGTAACATTATTAATTGAATAGACGTGCTCAAATCAATGTAGATTATCGTTGATATTATAGGTTACTACATCTTTTAAAGAATTTTAATCATAACCATAAATATATTTCTTAATTTACATTATAATATATATTAGTATTTAAAAAATTAATTTAATGCTATATAAATATTAGCGACATTTAATCTCAACAAATTAATTTTAAATTGATCAATTTGAAATTTGTTTAATAAGTAATTATGTAGCTAATGACTTCGCTTTAAACGTAAATACTTTATAATCTTCATTTCAAACAAAAGAATATTTAATGTAAATTTTAAAAATTTATAAAATTTTTCTTTTTGTTTTGATAGTTCATGTAAATTTTATAATTATCAATATATAAAAATTTGAAAAATTAGTAATTGTACTTTACATTTCTTACAATTATAAATATATCAAATTACTAAATACTTTCAATGTATGCGTTTAATATTATTTGTTATATATGTATACTTAAATAAATGCAAAAATTAATGATCTTTTAGATATTTCTCATTAATTAAAATTATCAAATAGATTATTACAACAAAATATTTACATTAAAAATTAAATTTGAAAAGTTGTTTTAAAATTAGAATTATCAACAAAAATTTAAAAGTAGTACTGAACATCGAATTAAGGGTACAATTTTTAAGTATTATCGATAATATAATATTCTTAATTATTTATTCCTATTATATACATACGATCTTCGATGAAAATCTTTTTAATTGGTTTAATTTGGAGTAAATTACTTTGAAAAGTCATCGTTAAAATCGCTTCCTTCTTCGTTCGTCTTTTTCGTTTCTCATTAAAGTTTTCAGTATCACGGTAGATTCATAATAATTAATTAAAAATAATCAAAACTAGTTTTGAAGTATCCGATGATACTTTAATTAAATTTATGAATGCACTCGTAAAATATGTTATTCAAGGATTAATAAAACTTGAATAAGACATTAAGAGATCATAAGACGATGTTTATGTATATTTAGCATCACATTAGTTTCATTAACTAGGATACTAATAAGCCGTATGTGCACATGCGTTTGCTGTCTTTCCGTTATCAAGTACATTTCCGTTTTCCATCCAACTCCGCCTCTCGAAAAGGCGACGGAGCTTTCAAAAGCGAAAGGCATAGGAGCCGGAGGGAAAAGACTCTGCCGACTGTTCTTTAGCTGCGCCGTAAATCACTTCGAGACCAAGCGGCGGTAGAGAGTCCAGACGACACAGAGAGAGAGAGAGAGAGAGAGAGAGAGAGAGAGAGCTGACGGCGCCTCTCTTGTGCCTTCGACTTCCTCCTTGTTTTTCCTCAAGTTGACTTGGAATAGTAAATAAATACCAGCAATGAACGCGGCCACGATAAAAGAGCCTCCATCGCTAGCAAGAGTTCTGTTTTACGCAGACTTGCTTCTGTTTATTTATGACACATTATTCGTTGTTGTTTAAATTGCGATTATCAAGATTAGTTAAATTTTTCGCATACCTATTAACGATGAACCTTGATGAAATTTTAAAAGTGGTGCCCTTTTATATTTCAATTAAATACTGCAGTTCATAATCATTAAAATAAACTGCGTTTTTACAAGCTTTTTAGTACAAACTTTCTTCTTTTATTAATCGCAAATTTCTATAATCAATTGAAATTTTTTTTGGAAACACGCAGTTTGTATTTTGACTGAAATAAGGTTGCTTGAGTTATCAGTTTAAAAACTTTTAGGAACACTTGCAAAGCCTCGTTCTTAATTTTTAATCATTATGATATCTTTATTCTTCAAGATATTTTATCTTAAATTTTGCATTTCGTAATTATAATTAATATTTTAAATTATAAGTTTCAAAAACGGATTTTGAAGATTTCTTTTATTATAATTAAATTGAAATTGAAATTCAATGTATATTATTTCTTATCAAATGAGAACTATTGGAACTTTTTCTAAAGTCGCAATAACAATTCTTAAACCTTAGAATAAAACGAAAAATCTTTTTTAATTTATTATATGATGAAAAATGAACGTTGACCTTTCAGTAATATGGCAGGTTTCTTTTCACGAAAAACTTGAATATTCTGAGTACTTAGGGCAACCACTACGAGAAGTAATGAACAAGTTTTGAAGCTTGATATATGTATAGCGAGTAACTTTTATAAAATGGTTAGTTTCCACAAAAATACAAGTAACATAAATAAAACTGTTTACGTTTTTGTTAAGAAAACTTTTTGTTCTACACAACTATGTAATTAAATAGATATTTGAATATTAAAATGTGAAGTTTACATTCATATAAGCAGTATTATTAATTATTTAGTTTAAACAAATTTTTTATTGTTTAAAAATAAAAACGACAAGTCTTCATAAAAATCTAGAATACATAATTTTTATTAACGTATTTAATTTTAAATATGTCAATATTGTTAAACAGATTTTAAATAGATTCGCTCGCGATTCAGTCTTATCGTGCTAGACGTATTCTACTGAAAACTATATATTATACTTTAAAATCATTCTTGATCGCATTCTCTGCAACTTCTAATCCATACTATTATATGTTCATCCAATTTCAAACAATAGTCCATTAACAATGAGTAATCAATTTTTCTCTACTTTTCCTTCTTGTCTTAAATGCATATCTATGTTTTAGCGAATACTTTTACATGTTTTGTATGTATCAAACATTTTATCTCCGGTGCTCTATTTTTATGTAGTTTTTTCTACTCCTCTTATATATATATACCCAGTCATGATCGGTAAACTCTTTACTCAACCCTATATTTATTCGCACGTGCTCGTTTAATCGCATGACGTTCGTCGAAGCGATTAAAGGTGATTTAAGAGAAAGCGTTCGGACACGTTGTATACGAATATATATGTTTTTCTACTTGAATCTACGCCTCGTCATTTCCGCTCCCCCTGATCGAAGAAGCCTCGAGGAATTTTAATCTGTCGACGTCGAGAAAATCGGCAGCACTTGTGAAAAGTATCCCTTTTAAACTTGACGCAAGGAACGTCGTTGTGTTTATATACAACAGCAATGGAAGAGAAGCTGTCGATATCGCGTGAGTGACGAGAATCGATGAAAATCGCTAAGAAGGAAAAAGCACAGAAAGATGTGCGCTGACTTTTTTCAAATTGGTGTATCTAGAATGGATCGAAGAAAGGATGCGAGATGCTGATAGAAGAAATTGGGACTGCAAAGAACTCGATATGAAAGAAGAAAAAGACTGAGAGGGAAAAATTGAGAATTTAAGTTTCGTACTGTATAGGATATTTAACAGTACATGAGGCACTTTATGTGGGTGCTAAAGTTTTAAACAGCTTCTGTGTACTTATATAAGGAAGAGAAGTCGTAGAATTTTTATAGGTAAAGAAGGAAAGAGTCTATATAGGACTTTGCCAATATTTACTTATGATTAGAATCATTGATACAGGATTTAGATTAAGATATAAATAGTTAAATAAGTAGAATGAAACATTTATGTACGATTCATTATACATTGAGAAAACGCTTAAACTATTCAGTTGGTTAATTTTATCATCACATTGTAGGAAAGAATAAGCAAAAAGCTTATTTTGTTTCTCTTGGTTTTTTAATATCTATTATATTTCAAGAAATAAGAATTTTTTCAAAAAATACTTTTTATTAAATTAACACACTAAAGTACAATATTTCTATTAACAATTATTTAAACTAAATAAGTGGTAATCGCGTAAAAATCATATTATTTATTTTAAGAAATATATTAAATATATATTTAAAATAAGATATTAATATTGATTTGTTTATAATAATTTTTTTAATACAATAAAAAAGTGATTTTGTATTATTTATGAGATTTTGACGTGACCATATTCTCCATATAATAGTATCATACTTTCAAAAAAAATGAACTATTCTCAAGTCATTTTATTAATTTCCTATAAATTTAATTAATAAATTAATTGAACTGTTACAAATTCATTGAATCCTTATGAAATTTACTCGACTAGAGTAAATTCATCAATTTTGAAATTGAGAGATTTATTATCATGCTTTTAGATATAAAAATCTAATAAATATTTTCACGATCACTTTCATGTGACGTGATAATTTATTCCATATCAATACGTGTAAATAAATTTAACAATGAAAAATTTATGTTCGCTCAATGTAATTTTCGCAAATATTCGTTTATTCGTGTTATAATATAAACTCTAATACTTTTTCAATTAATAACTGAAATATCTATTTGATATATAATTTAATTAATACACTGAGCAAAATACACTGATTAGAATTATCTTAATTATATCAATAAAATAATATTTATTGTTAAAATTTGATGTGATTATCTATTAAATACAAAAATTAATAAAGCTTCTTTTAGTATATTAAAATTTTTCATTAACTTCCAATGTGTAATAGTTTTACTTAATTTTAGTAATTATACTTTTTTTCTGGAATGTTTATAAAGCAGAGATCTTCTTAAATATATAATCTAATATAAAATAATATTAATGCACGAATAAGTTCTAACGAGAAGAATTATAATTAAAGATCTTAATTAAATTACAGGTCTTATTTTTAAATAATCAAAGAATGAGCTTTAAGAAGTAAGAAATATAAATGCGCTGACAGACTTATATTAGATTTATTAGCTTATGAACTTACAGTCTGTAATTAGATTTTTTAAAGTTAGTTAAAATTAAATGCCCTGATATAATACTAACTATTAATAAAAAAATACATTAAAAAATTTCATTATTAAAATACTAATAAATAATAAACACATTAAAATATTTCATTTGGAAAATAAGTATCCATGTTTACCCGAAGCTATTGCAGTAATTGCAAATAAATAAATATTATTTATAATGATTCTAAGCACATTAAATCATATAATTTTATAAAATCTAAGAAATATTTTCTTTGTACAAAAATTGTATTTTTTGAATAAGTTAAAAATATTTCGTGTACGATAGTCATTGTGAAAAACAGGTTAATTAACTGTGAGATAAAAGAACTCTATATTTTACTAAATATTGTTATAGTTATTAAATCACGGAGACGAGATATTAAAGGTGATGCTAAAGCGGTAAATAAAAGAACAGTAAAAAGATGTTTATTAAAAAGAAAAATTAATATACTGACAATAAATCAAGATAAAAATAAAAAAATTATATCTAATTAAATCAAGGGTGTTTAGTTTTCGAAAATAGCATACTTTTGTATTGTTACGTAAATAAAGTTTTAATAGTAATATGTATAAAATAGTGATATATGTACAAAAATAATACGAAGAACCGGTATATTTAGATAATAAAACAAATAAAGAAATAAAGATAGAGAGATAGACCGTTAAATGTCGAAATATAGGAATTGATGAAGGACAAGGGAAAGGGGCGGAGGTAACATCGTCCTACAATGTAGAGATATAATTAAACGAAACTTGCTAATTAAATCTAGCATCGACAAATCACACAAATCCAAGCGTTTCACTCTTGGAGAGAGAGACACACAGAGAGGGAGAGAGAGAGAGAGAGAGAGAATGAGTGTCACTGCCTTCTATCTGTTTCGTTTATGCACGCGTTCTTACAGTCACGCCTGCCAGGGCAAAGAACTTTAAAGTAGCAGCAACGACGATGAAAGGACGAGGGCGAAAGTATCTCTCGTTATTTCATTTCTTTACTTTTTCCGTAACCGAGATGAACTTAATTAACGCACGTACATTTTTTTTCTCATTTATGCTCTCGTACTCGCCGAATTTTATTGTTACTAATTGATTTTTTTTTGTACTTTATAAAGCATTCATTCGATTAATATGCACTATTAGCCATTCATAAAGGATTTTTAATGTTTATTTATAAAGTTTTATTGGCATTTGTTATGTACTCTATCAATTATGCAAATGTTAGAAGAATGACATACGATATAACAAACATTTATCAACTAACAAGGTAAATTATATATGTAAGTTACCAATTCTATTTCGATTAGAAATTTGTAAATTGTTATGGATATATAGTAAAAATAAGTAAAAATTGCGCGTTAAGATATTTTCATAATATATATTAAAGAATAGGTGTTTTTTTAACCAATTCTATGTAAAGCTTTCAATGTTTTTAAGATCAAAAAGGAAGAACTGTTATTTTTTTTTTAAATTTTAGATTTACAGTATATTAAAAATTAGTTTCATTAATTATTCTTTTATGAATGTTATTCCTATTTTTGTTATTAAAATTTCTCATCCACAATAATTATAATGGTAATTATTGAATCCAGTATATGACATAATGTCCGCTTGCTATTTATTGAAATCGATAAATTATTGATGGAGTTTCATTTTTATATAAAATTATGAAATTATCTATTAATGGTACAATTTAACAATCACATTTAAATAAATTTATATGCTCATAAGCTTGTGATAAAAGTTTACCTTTTCATATAAATCTCTAATAAATTGATGCAAGTATATATGAGCATATTATTGAAAGCAAATAATTGTATAATATTGTATGAAATATAATTTAAATAGAATGTTATTAGCTTACAAAGAAGCTATAAAATAACGCGAACAATATGGAAATTGTATGTGCCATGTTTTTAATATAATTTGTGTATTGATTTAATGTATTTCATATTTTAAGGGTTACTATAACATTTAAGGTACTTTATTCCATTCTCACTTCATTTTTATTAAAATTTACACTTATATTTACTATAATTTAAATAATCTATATAGAATGAACTTTCAGTAACTTTCATTTTTAAATTGAATGCATACACTTCTATGGCAACATGTGAACAATTATGAGTTTATATAATAGCTTCGTTGTTGACGAAGGTACGTTATGGAAATTACAAAGTTGTAATGCAAATTTTTGTAGAATACACATTTGAGAAAATGCTTTATAAAGGTAGATAGATATCAAAATGATAATTATTTCATAGTTGTTATTACTCTTAAGAAATATTTTTGACATTAAATAGATTTTTAATGTATTTCTTATTAGTTATTTATTTAAAATTTTTTTTAGATCTATGTAAATTAGCTATTTGTATTTAAATTAAATCGCTGAACATCTAATTAAAGATATTAATCGCAAGATGGTAAATAAATTCCAAGTTTAATATTTAATGCATAAATTAAAATAGTCAACGAAAGATTTAATCGTTTTATTTGGAGATTGATTTAATTGTATACTTATAATTTTATTTTTATTATTGTATGAATTTGTGCTTTTCGCTCTACACTAACTTTTACTACAAATAAAAGTTGGTCGTACGTTTTTTTCATAAAAATACTGCATTCGGGTTTTCAATATAGGATTAAATAGCAATACATATAAATATTTGAAAGTTTAATTTAATAATATAGATCGAAATAAATTTTAAAATTCAAAAAGACTTTTAAATTTATTCCACGTATAAATTATTGAGTTATCCACATTTTCTAGTAAAAAATTATATAAAACTTCATGTAATTTTAGAGAGAAATGTCTACATTCAATTTCAATTCACTATTATTAATATATCATCGCTAATATTCAAGATTCGATTTAAAAACTCGATAACTCTATATCATTAACGTGTATTGTTTTAAATGTTGGTTAGAACAAATCTAATTCTCATCTAAAAACGTCTACTTTTCTCGAAAGCAATTTTGAAACGATATCAATTTAAAACAACATCTTCATCGATTCTCCTCAATGTGCCTCCTGACACCTGCCGCGAGCGCGAAAATCAAATCTATCGTTTCCAATCGGCTACACGTACGTAATATACTGTATAGAAGCTGGAAGAAGCGCAAGCACGAAGAGGAAAGCCTTTTTTCTCCCATCCCATCGTGTGTCGCAGCAGCGTTCACGCAATACTTTTATCTCTATCCCCCGCATAAAGTCTGATGTATCTACAGACATGATATATAGAAGTGGAAGGTATGAAATTACGAACGTATTTACTATGTACGTATACGCGCTTGTACATGTGAACTATTTTAAGTAAATGCGTCACTTCACAAATGGTATTGAACTAGAATTTTTATGTAAAAAAACATTTTATTCACTCATACGAATGACTCAATTTTAGAAGCATCAAATTTTATGAAATATCTAACTATTATATTTATTGTCATTGATAAAGAAGTTGAAAATAAAATGAATCTATTTCCTGTTTTTCAGAAGCAAACGACCTTTCTATCATTACCAAATGAACGCACGAGTACTGGTACGCACTATATGTCTCATAAAACTTCGCAAATATATCGAAGAATGAATTGAACGATTTTTTTTACTTTAAACGCAAAAAAAATGAAACGCTGTTTTAGAAATTTATAAAATAAAATGTATATAATAAACGGAAAATCTTCGGTAATTTTAAAAAGGATAAGTTCTGTTAAGAAATAAAGAACTTTGGACGGTCAGAGTTCTAAAAGTTTATTTAAAGAGTTTTCTAAAAAAATACTTTTAGTTTACAAACTTATAATACATTGAGCTTTAACTTTTCAATTGCAGTACTCAAAACGTTCCTCCAGTTTGTCTTAGCATTATAAAATTAACACGGATTTCAGGTGATTCAAGTTAAGTGAAAAGGCTACTCGTTAAAATCACTATTGTAACCGTGCAAATTTCGTTCCTATTTTCCGTCGACCGATTTCATCTACAAAAGGCAAAATGGACGAATATATCAATACAGTCCCTATACATACAAAATACAATGAAAATTAAAAGCTACGTCTAGGTATAATATATGCGCGGTAGGGCACACAGAAGCAGGTTAAAGTTACGTCAGGCAATAAAGGTGCCTTTGTCGGATGTCTTCCGCTCGGATGCATCTTCTTCGTTTCGTCTTATTCGCGCTCGACCAGAGAGTCGCCCAAACTAAAATATGGAATTCCTGAAGCAATGCAAGGCAGCCAATATTTGTCGATCATCATTCGAGACACGCTCGGGGCGTTCGCGTAGAAGACGCTGCTACTGTTGTTGCTGCTACTACCATTGCACGGTCCAATGATATTGTTCGGCAATTCTTGTCTACGCTGATCCCTCATCGATCTAGGCGGCTTATTCCATGGAAAGTTTATGCAAGAACGCGCCTGCGGAGCTGAGATTCGTTGGCTTCGCTAAATCCGCGGCCGACCGCACCCTCGATCACCTCGTCGTTGTCTCCATCCTCAGTTGTGGTACTTTTCCGGCCGGAGGTTGTCTCTGCTTGTCCCGGTTCTATTATTTCGCTAGGATGGATTTGTGGTCATTTTATGCTAAAATCTCAATAAATAAGATCAAACACCGTACCAATCAAAGCAACTTTACCGTTATAACGAACTTTTTCGATTATAACGAAGTTGATCGGTATTTTTTGAATATTAAAGAATATTTCTAGTTAGATTAATAATTATAGACATCAAATATCTCGAACATTTTATTAAAATTCATTTCTTCAATAAGCGTGATGTTTTTAAAAAACACGAGTTTCTTTAAGATAATGACGAATCGTAGTTTTAATCATATCTAAAATTTTTGTCTCCCGCATTGGACAAAAAACATATTAATTAAGTTCCAGAAAATCTAGTCATAATTTAAACTTCGGTAGATTAAGCATCGAAAAGGACGGATATAAACTTTCTTGTAAGCTCTTAAATAAAGCAAAAAAGCCATTAAAGACACTGGGCGTGAATTTAAAGCGATCACGGCATCCTTAAATAAAATTGGATAATCGCGCTCGGCATCTAGAATTACACCGCAAGTTTTCCTCTTTACGGCACCCCGGGGCTCGTTTCCTTCCTGGCTCATTCCTGATCAACTTCCGATTATCGATATCGGCGATTCCTCTTCTACCCGTCCCACGCATAAGAAAGCGTACAACTGGAGGCTCGCGGCGTGCATCAGAAAGTGTTGGGCTCTGATTATTCCATGAATTTAAATGGCTGACTATCGTCTTTCGCAGACTACTTATAAAATAAGACGATACAGGGGAAGCCCGAATAGTATCGATAGTCTCTCGTGCGCCCGTAATCCGTAATTCTACAAGTCCCGCGGGCGACGGCCAAGATTTTGCCGGTACCCTTTCCTGTTTCTCTGTTCTCTCCGCTCGCTGCAGATTAATTTTAACGTCTCTGAGAGCACGAGCACGTGTTCGTTGCTCCGCTACATGTATTAGCGTGGCGCACGCGACGCGTTCCCAACAATGGTGTTTGCGTCGCTCAACGACGGCTACGTGCACACATGCACGTGCGCACCGACACCCGTTAAAAAGGCATCTCGTGCACGTATAAAGCTCGAAGCGCGACAGACGAGAGAATCGGAACTTCAATCAGGAGACATCGTGCTGAATACTAAGGTGCCTCGTGCTTCAACCATAATAATGTTCTCTCTCTCTCTCTCTCTCACTCCTCTTTATTTCTGCCTTACTCCGCCGCACTGTACAGGTGTAAGTATGCGCTATTCTATGTATAGGCGTGTATCCTTTACAGTGGACTTGGATCAATTAGATTTCTCGTTTTCCGCGTCGACTGTTTTCTATACCTTTATTTTTTGCCTCTTTGTCGTGCTACTACCTACAGTTTAATCGGCAACAAGCTTGGCTTAAAATCCAAAGGCTAATGAAATTCTGTGGTCTTTTGCGATATTCCCTTGTAAGTCGCTCTTTTTTTTCGATTTATTGGAATTTTTTGTAAGAAGGACGTTTTGCTTTACAACTCGTGATTGATAATTACTGATGTTTGACTTGAAATATGTTCGAAATTTTTAATTACATAGATAGGTGGTTAGAATTCTTAAGGAACTCTAAGTGAGCTTATGTAGTGTGTGAAATAAAAATAAATTTATGTATGAGAGAAAGATTCATAAACTATTTATAGTTTCTTATGATATTTATTCATCTTATCTTTGCATCTATTTTCTGGGATAGATTTTTTATTGATTAACTAAAATAATTTGTTATATTATAATAAATAAGTCAGGAAAGATTTTTCACTTTCTCATTACAATCGTTTAATTTCTATTTAATATAAAGTGATATTAAATCTCCATAAATTTATAATTTATGCACACACAACCCACGCACACATGTATCATTACTTATACTACAAATTTCATTAAGCTCGAAATTAACTTAACCGTTTATATTTCTTCACAAATACACTGTAAAATAGCACTAATTGTCAACGATGGAATCGCGCGAGGCAGGTAGGATAGGGTAAAAAATTGATCTTACACTTTTGTTCGTTCAACACTATTTTACTTTGTAAGTTACAATGGCAATCGGTTGGTATTTTGTAAAATCGAATAAGATGTGACCTCCGTCCATCGACAGTCGCATTTTATATAGCCTAATTCGTGATGCTCGTTTTTTATGGCCACTTGACGATTTCGCGAAGCCTCGAGACTTCCCGAAATCTCAACAGCAACAAGGTTCTGTTAATTCGAACAACGCCGAGGTTCCGAAAACCTCGACGGTCGTTGCTGGATTGTTTTATCGAAAATGCGCGTGCAAATATTCTTAAAAAACATAATAATAATATTCTTATTACAAGCTGATTGTTTACACTTCGCGGGAATGCACCCGAGTGGGTATTGTTTTGCGGCGGTTATAAAATAAAAAACAAAATATACATAATTTCTATTACTTGTAGAATCTAGCACTCGCCTACGAACGGTCCTCGTAAGTGGTGACAGAATCAGTATATTCTATCGCCAACACTAATATATCAGTACATTTGATTGGGTAATAAAAATATTTTACGTTATACGATTAGATGCAATGACAATTAATTTTTATTATTTTCAGGATAAACTGAATCATATATTGCGACTTTTAAGAGTACAGTTTTTTTTATAAATATGTTTTATTGAGCGCAATTGCTTATAACCAATTTTTTTCACAACGCTTAATAAGTAGAAAAAAATTTTCACCTTTTTTAATTATGAAAAATTATAAATTCATCTTAATTAACTATCGATATAAAGTAAAATTAAATAAAAATAGCAGTACTTGAAGCGACTATATATATATATATATATCTAATTTATATGTAATATAAAATTTTCAAAGAATGCGTTCATTATTTAAAAAAGAAAATTTTATTATTTTCAAGAACACAATAAGTTATATCGTAGTGGCTAGAAATGGTTATATCGTTCTAAAATCTTAAGATCTCTACGACTTGAATGCAAAATTTGAATTACCGTGAGGACGTTCTTTATTAGTTGAACGAAAAACGGGTCTTAAAGTTAATAAGCGAATCCTAGAAAATGAAAACGAATGGACAAGTGTATCTTGCCACGAAAGGAAAAACTTGACACTGCGTGTGGACCACATCGGCCGACCCCATTCGTAATTCAACTTCCTGGCAATTACTAAAACATCGGTGTAGCCCGAGGCAGTTCGCCCTTCGCGAGCGGGAGATTCACGGCGATGGTTGGGCGAATGGCTTGAAATATCAAGCGCAGTCGTAGTCGTGACTCCGAGGTTCGCTACGAGTCCCGGGGGCGGCTCACGCAGAAAGCCGGAGCAGAGCGAGCACTCTTTGCTTTATCATTTATTTACGGAGTGTTCACGAGAGAAAGGACGAAAGAGACGGATTAGAACGGCAGGGCTGGGTCGGGGCGGGTAACAGGGCCCCGGGTCCCGTCGCGTTGCTTACGAAACATAAGCATGCGTGTACAAAGCTCACGTTTGCGTCTACAAATATAAACATATTAGACAAAGGATTTGCGTGCATGTATACGAACGAATGCATCCCATGTATATGGGCACGCTCCGAGCCCGCATACAAACACAGGCATCCATGTAGCGCGCATGAAGCCGTAGATGCATTAGCGTGCTTCATTTTTACATACCGGCGATTACACGTACTCCTGCATGTAGTCTTGTTTCCTTAGCCTCAAACCTGCAGAGTTTGCTGGCGAATTCCTCGAGACGTTTCTGCGGTTGTACAAGCGTGTCAGTGCATGGATGTAAAGCCAAACATACTTTACATAAGAAGAGGAACGTCCTATTGCGTGCAATTTTCACATTTGTTTGGGGAGTTGCGGAATAGATGGTATGGATTCCCTCGTTGGGTTTCGGCTATGGAAGACGCCCCAATACCACTTATTCATTATCGAACTCCTACCGGTTAATCCCGCTGCGGCACAGTCGTGGCACAGCCGTAAACTATTCCGAGGAATGATCCACAACGTTGGAAAATTTAGCAAATTACCTAATTGTACGCCGTTTAAAATGCAGGCATAATTACACGTCTGCAATTGTTATAGCGTTGAGGTACAGTGGCGAGTGCAAAATGCTAATGAGGTCTGCTGACTTCCAGTTCGAGCCTCGAGTGACAGGACAACGAGCGCGCGCACGTAAGTGGTATTGCAGTTGGTACGGGCAGACAGGTAACGCCGGAGCGTGGGAGACCTTCAGACGAATTGTTCGAGTAAGACCGAAGGGTCGAATTGATGAAATAATAAAAATCAGAATCGTAAATATACAATTCCCTGCGACTCAGAAAATGTCTCTGTGTATTTCAATGCGAATTTGTATTAGTGCAGCGGTGGAATAACTTTCTACTAGGATTTTCGTTTAAGCAAATATTGTAAGAGAGGTTGAATTTATGTACTAGTAAAAGAAGTTCCAAGTAGCGAATAACAACTATATTTTATATTTCGAAATAAAAGTTATGCACCTGTAACGTCTCCTGGTAAATATTTATAGAAAACTTTCTTTTAAATGTGATGGTAACAAATGCACTAAAATTTTTAATACGATATACCTAATGTTTCAGCTTTTTACGCTGCACAAGTGCTTAAAAAACTATTTATACATTCCTTGAAGTACATTTAAGTTTGATAATATTTGCTTAATTTATAAATCTAATTAAATATTATTATGGATACCAACACTTTGACTAAAGTCGTATAAAATTAAACACGAAAAAGCTCTAAGCTACTTTCACGATAAAGTATAAAACTTTTGAATTTAAATTAGATGAACTCATCACAATGTCTATTTAGCTGCCTTTATTTATTATTCAATAGAATTTAGTTATATTTAATTTACTTTGATAAAGCAGGCAGGATAAAATTCTTTTAATTTATTTCTTTTCATTTGTACTGCAGTTTATTACAAGCTCTTGAAAGTCCGAAATTATGTATATTTTTGAGATTTCCGTATTTCTAATTATAATTATAATTTATAACCAAATTTGCATTAGCTCTGAATTAAAAAAATTTAACTTATTTTGAAACTAAAAATTAATTTATTGAGTTCAACATCATCAAGTATGATTCATAATAAATTGGTTGCAGCATCGGGCCAAGTCACTTCATCTCGGCTCCTTTATTCGCGTGTTTCATAGACAAAGAATGTCATGAACAGATGAACTATGTCGGCCACTTCTTTGATAAACAACAATAATACTTTTAAAAAAAAAATATTAATTGAATATTATTACTCTTAAATTTTCAGAATACTATCTTATTATTGTAGAAAAATTAAATTTTTAAAATGCTAATCATACTAAATTTATTTATGCTAAATTTGTATCAACATCTTTTACTAATACATTTTAGTATCGTTTCAATCCCTTTTTTCATTCCCTTGTTTTTCCTCTTCCAAATCAGAAAAAGAGAAATAATACCTGAGCGAAAGTGGAGGAGTAGAGCTGCGTTGCTGTAGTTAACAGTTTTGGGTGGCGATAGGCCTGTTTTCTGTCACGCGGTGGTGCGCATCGGAGACGGCGATAGCTACGGCTTAACTTAGTCGGAGATTTTTCTCTTCTCATTTTAGAAGTTGAACGCGTTCACGTACTACTTTAGAAAGAAAATAGCATGAGAGAAGGGAGAGGAGCAAAGGGGCGGAATCTACTTGTCTGTCTGTTGCAGGCATCTTGAACGAGCGTTAAGTATTTGATTAATTGCTCTAACGACAATTACCGGAATTAGGAGCTATGGCTGGAGGTTAATTCACGAAGCGTCAGTAGTAATTTATAAATGGCCGGTGCATTATTGGGTCAGCATTAAATCGTTTGCAAGTAAGAAATAAAGATTGATAAAATGAAAATAAAAGCTAATTTTAAATTGTTATGGAAAGAAACAATAAGACAAAGGTAAATTTTATTTCGTAACTGTAGCAGTTCTTCCTAAATATGAGGAAATGCTATTTCATTGTTCTTTTATTAGGTAATTAAAGATTTCTTAATAATACCTTTCATATGTTATTCGAGATTATGTATTTATGATTATAAAAAACGAGAAAATTTGAAATATACGGTGTTATTTTAAAGTCTTATTCAAAAGATTGCTGTGTAATTTATGTCGCCAACTTTTTGAATTATTTTGGACATTATTTACTAACATTTGGAAGTACTTTTTATTAAATAAGGGTTTTAAATTTAAGTTATAAATGACGATATACTGCGCTTATTTAAAGTGAAAATAACTTTTAAACTATATTTTAGCACGATAATACACGAATTTCACATTATTTTCAATGCACAAATTCATAGTACATTAGACTAAACATATACACGTCATAATAAGTTTATTATAACCATATAAAGTAAAACGACCTCCAAACTTAAAGTATTTATTTTAAAATTAATGCATTTCGTACAATGTGTCACAATTTTCTATATTTAAATAATTTAAAATTTTAAGGGACGTAAAGACGGTGGTGAAATAATAACTAAATCGCTGACATGATATAATTTACATAAATATCTTATTAATAGAAGAGCTATAATATATATTAAGTTTCAAAATATGGTAAGTTATTCATACAGGAAAGATTTAATGTCAAACAGGCGTATCAATATTAATACTTTCCATTTTAATAAATGAATAAATATTTGATAATATAAAGTATAAGTAAACTTACGAATTGACAATTATTATATACATGATTATTAAAATTGTTATAATTGCCTGATTTTATTTTTTGAAACTGCTACTGAATACGTAATGCTCGTTAAAATAGCTATTAAAATTTATAAATGATTACTTAAATAGATATTTTAAGCACGTTTAAAATAAATGAGAAAACAAATATCAATCTCCGATCAAGAATAGTGATCGAAAGGATTCGAACTATGGCAGAGTCTAAATAAAACGAACTGTCTTCGCTAGCAAAGTTTATAATCGCATCAGTTGTCGGGAAAGCGCCACTTCTTACAAATTTACTCAAATTAGATTCAATTCAATTTTCAATTTCTCCGAGAAAAGAAGAAGAAGAGAGAGAGAGAGAGAGAGAGATAAGGGAGTATAAGGAATAGAAAATCGAGTGAAAATCGAAAAGCACATGAAATAGTGAAAGCTCAAAGAATTAAGCCGACACTCTGTTAAGGCAGCGCCAACGCCGGTTAGAAGGAAAGGAGATCTTGAAAGGTATGCAGCACCGGGTGGAGATAAAAAAAGCGGAAAGTAAGTAGTTGGCAAATAAGACGCGTCGGTGCCACGACGCTCCAGTCGCTCTCCTCGGAAAATTTTCCTTGCAACTGATGGGACACTTCTCCTCTACTTTTCCAACGCCCTCTTCTCTTTGCGGGTTTACGCTCCCAAGGGCATGTTCAGTTCTCGTGTCACTCTCCTACTCTGTGGCCATCCGTTGATCCCCGCACATCGAAACGCGCCTATGCAGAGTGTCTGTCTCTCTCCTCAAATCTCTGTCATTAAAGCTTCGTACAGTTTGGGATACCGCAGCGCAGAATATTTGAATTTCAAAGGGCCACAGCTATTGCTCTGTACCTACGTTCGAGCGTGTATGGCCTCGCTCTCTCTCCCTTTCTCTTTCTCTCGCTCCCTAATGCGCTGTCATGTGGATGAGTAGAGGTGCTAGCGCAGACAGAGTTACGCATTCGTTACTTTTCTTTGCCACTCTCTTTCTCTCGCAAATGTTTGTCATCATTCTTGATTTTTCTGAAGAGTTATTCAGAGGAGCAAAGTACCGCAGTCTGTACTGCACTGCTTGGTTTCATACATCTGCCAATGTTTCGCTTCTCCTTCACTTCAGTGTGAGGTATTTTCCTTCGATTCTTCGTTTACTAGGGCTCTCAGACGAAAAAATTTCACGTTTCTTCTACTCCAAAAATAAATCTAAAAGTTTTGTAAAAATTGAAATATTCGTTAGACTAATTTTAAATGATACTTCAGCAGAGCAATTCAGAGTTATTTTTAGATATTTTTTTAGGAATTTCAGACGATTAAAATGAAATTGGTAGATGAAAGACATAAATTACGAATATTTCAAGTTGTAACTCATTTAAAAATGTACCATATGCTAATTAATTCATTGATATCATTATATCACTAATCGTGTAAATATTTTAACGAAAAAATGTTTTTCAAGTATTTTCTGTTAATCTTTTAGATGTTTCATGCTATAATCTATTATTTTAATTTTAAAAAGAATCCGAAGCAATAAATAGTGTCGTGTTGACACATTGTATAAACGTAAATTTATCAAAAATTTATACAAATAAATTTTCAGTTTAATTTTCATGTAAACAGAAACGCCAATTCTTTAGTGATACTATAATATAATATTCATATCGTATATCTATTTTTAATAAAACAAATCATATTTTTGAATGATATTATATTTGTTCAAATCACTGCTTTAAGTATATTCTACTTAAATGTCATGCATTATATTTGAACAACAGTCCTTTTCCATTGTGTAATATTAGTACTTATTTTTGAAAAATGGTTACCAACTAATTTCACATTTTATATTCGTGAATAGTAAATAAATGTTCGTGCAACGGAAAGCAGGAAGGTTAAGTGTTCCCATATGTTAAGCATATTACTCTTTATATATACGACATTTAAAATGAAGTAACTAGATCAAACAAGTATAAATTTTCTAACTTCGCGAAAGTAAAATATTTCGCAACAGAAACGTGTTCTGACTAAATTTTTAGATTTCCGGCTGAATGGTTCATAAACTATTTCGTCACAAAAAAGGACTTTATGAACTTAATAATGTTTTATAAGCAAGAGTAATATTTATAGAAGTTTCTTTGATGCGGGATTAACATTAAATTTCATTCGAAATATATTAAAACATTGTTTTAAGTTTTATAAAATGTAACGCTGGCGCATCGGTAAACTGTATTGACGCAGTTTATAATTCTAGAGTATTAAATTCTTTAAAATGAAACGTTTAAAAGAGTCTTCGATATTGTTGAATATTGAATGTCAAAAGACGTTACGGTTGCTTTTGCTATCCAGACACGGTATACCATCTCTCAATTCTCTTTGACAACGATGGCATCGATATACTTGAGAAAACAGTAGTGCGCTTCCGTTTTGAGAGGTACTGTTCTTATATAGATATGAAAAAGAAACGAAGTTTAGAAGGAACAAAAAAGTACGAATAGGTATCTCCTGTACAAGATAAAAAGAAGACTGTTGATTTATTCACCAAAAAAGTGACATTCGAAGACTGAGCACAATGCGTCGTCGTAACGCGAGAAAGCACCTGAAACAAAAGGCAATGGTTTGTTTGACTTCACTGAATAAGAATAGATAATAATAAATAATAAAAGATAGAAAATGCAAAAGTGATCTTTATTACAATGATTGTTATTTATATTAAATTTCAAATATAATACGTAAAATATGAACTGTACTTTTTGTAAAGTGCACTTATTATAAAAAATGCGTTGAGTAAATGCACTTTTGCGATGAGATTTTCTGTAGATTTTTTCATTAATACGGAATAAGTAAACTCATGCAGGTATAATGCGTAACTATACTAAAATCTTAAAAATCTGCAATTGTCATTGCAAAAAGTAAACTATGTCTTAGAAAGCTAAAGAAATTTGTTGGAAGAAGCAGAAAGATAGTGCTCTATACACATACCATAATATAGAGTGTCTCGGGAGGGTTTCTGCGCTCACGTGAGCGAATATAAGAGGTGGAATAATTTAAAGAAATGAATAGATATTCAAACATCTCAAGCGAAATTTTAACGAAGAGCTGGTCTTCGTCTCGATTTCAGATTAATATTTTCTTACCCACTTAAAAATCTTGAAAAGCTTTTGTTATAGCTTGCACAGCGTCGAAATGAAATCCAGAAGATAAATACCTAAAAAATTCGAGCGCGCACAGTATTTCAAAGATCGATACAGTGCGACCAACATTGTCTATCGGGCGACGCTGCAGAGCCGATTTTTCTTCGTGCAGCCTCGAAGCGACTTTGTAAAACATTTCTCGAGTGGAAGCTACTTTCTACAGATGAAATATCTTCGGTCTCAAGGAGTCACACCTCTGGTCCTCGGGAGTCAAAGTATAGTATAACATTCAGTGAAGCCACGCGGTGAGAATCGAAGAATCGGAGGGAATTCGCACAGAGGCGCTCGGCCGACTCCCACGGGAAATCGTATGGTGAATGTCAGGCGACGCGAGTGGCTCGGTTGAATCCCGATGCACAAGTCCATGCGTATGTATACATAAATGCAGATGCATTTTCCGAGTGCAGGGATAGGGAATCAAAAGGAAAGAGAAGAGAATGGAAAAAATGAAAGAACCTTTGAGGAAAGACTTGCTCTCGTTAACGGGCTGTGAATTTTTCCCTTCTCTTGTATTCCGAAGTTGTCTTCCTTTTTGGATTACAGTTTCTCGCCCTCGTGGATCTTCTTCTACTTCTTTCTTCCCCCTCCGTCCATCCCTCTATTTACCGATTTATCTCGTAAAGCCACATGCACCGTTTGTCTCTGGAGAATAGTTCCGTGGATTAAGGTTCGTTGCTATGCAAGTTTTTCTTGACGGTGCTCGAGAAAGGGTTAGATACTTGGTTTGGTTTTTCTCAGGATCGAGTATAAATCACGAGTACGAAAAGGAATGGTGCGTGCTGCGACGCTTTGAGGCTCCGCGGCGAAATCACGCGAATTGGAGAAGGACCGATTGGAAACTGTGTGAATAGCAAAAGATATAAGTGCAACAGATAGATAAAACGAAACAGTGATGTATCTAGAGGTATGTAAAGTTGAGGAAGTATAGTCCGGGAATCGAAAAGCGAAGCGGAGCGAAATACTTTCGAAAGAGAGGCGAAAAATTGGATCCATATGTTGCTTGTGAAAAATTCATCGTAAAACGAAATAATCAAAATTGTAAATCTTACATTATTCTGTAAAAATTTTATATCAATTACTGGTGTTGCGAATGTAGACAATTAAGCAAGAAAACCTATATGTACAAATACTGCAAAATCTATTTATGTAAGTAAATAGAAATCAAAAAAAAATTTATAATGCTTTAAAGAAATATATCTAAATAAATTATACACGCATAATTTTATATAGAAAAAAGTATAATTGCCTCTTATTCAACTTACTATAAAAACTATATATTTAAAAAAAATTTTATTGTGATATGAAGAGCTTTCACGGTGAAAATCTATTATCCATATGATTTATTTAAGTCAATATTTTACGAAATGGTCAAATAAATAGATTTAATTTTTATGTATAACAGCATTTTTATGAATCAAGATTCTATGTTAAGTCAAAAAGTTCTATCTCAGCGTATATTTGTATTATTTAAATAATTTAAAAATTTATTTTAATGTTGAAACTATAATCTAGAAATGTCATTCAAATTTTGATCATTCATAGAGTATTACTTTAATTTTAACAAAATGAGTAATTTTCTAAAATTAAAAATGCATTTACAAATAAAGAGATTTAAAATTTTTAACTTACATAATTACTTACGATTAGTAACCAATAAGTTTCATTTTTAATGTAGAATATTTTGCGAGACAAATATTATTGATCTTAGCTTTCCATTTTTAATTATACTAATATAAACACAGAACATTCTCGTAAGCATAGTATAAAAACATAGGAGAGGGTAGATATATTTTAATACAAAAAAAGAACAAATAAAATTTAATGAATAAAATTTATTTTTCTATAACGAAAAATATCCAGCTCATTTTCCAGGCTTAATATTCAAAATAAATTTAGATTTAAAAGAATCTGTTTTATAAAAATATAGCATTAAAATAGAAAATAAAATATATATGTTTAAAAACGAGAAGTCACTTTTCAAAAAGAAATTTATTAATTGTTTTCATTTATTAGATTCTTTCAATTATTAAATACTTTGAGATATAGATAGACAGTTTTTTCAATGGAAAATTTCAGATTTATGCAGAAAACATAAGAGTAATATTAGTGATAGGAAACTATAAAATGGGAAGATATGTCTTAAAATCAAAAGAAGCTTTTTTACTTTCATTCCGGTAGAAGAATCAAAGGAAGAATTTTAATATTCTAATCGTGAAACGATGCTTGGCTTAGGAGACCTACAGAATAAGAAGGTGCAATTGACGTGTCACTATGAGAAAAGCAAAAGCCTGAATAAGAAAAATGAGGTCCTCGTATACTTTAGTTCGGGTGCCACGGGAAATTGGTTCGAAGCCGGGGTATCGTGCGAAAGGGAACAAACTAGAGGGGTGTGCGATCCCAAGAGAACAGAGAAATAGAAATAGAGAGCGGTGTTGAGGAGGGACGCGGATCGGCAAGAAAACTGAAGAGACGAAGCGAGAACAAGAACCGCGGCATGAAGATTCAACTCGAGCTCGTACTCTGGTGACCAATAGAGGATACCTCTGAGACCGCTAAACTCGTGGTGGAAAGGCGAAAGGAAGAGGAAGGAGAGGGCAGTGCGCGTCCTCGCCGCAACTCGTACACGCGCGTAGCGTTGCGGCGATTGTCCACGACGCCATGTAATAGATTTGTCCTGAGTGCCGTCTATTAGAGAATAAGATTTTTTTATTAACCACAGTTGTTGGTTTTATTTCAGAAGATGGGAGAGACATTATTTTTCTTCCCATAAAAACGTTGTGATAATTTTACCATGGACTTTCTTAATTTTTAAAAGTGTTCAAATATTTCCAGTAATTTTATTAATAATCATATTTGTATCCTTAATTAATATTATTTTTTCAACAGTATATATTTTAAGGTAAATTAGTTTTACATATTATAAATTATGCGTACATTTGTTTAAAAAGCTTTTTGACTACACATTTTGTTATAATAATTATTTCTCTCTTTTTCTTCATCGTGGTTATTAGTATTATTATTAGTTAAAATCATATTTAAAATATAAAGAAATTGCTTTGTAGATTTATTAAATACCGACGGATACAATAGTACTAAATTGTGCTAGAAAAATTAAATACGTTATCTTTTAATTAGAGTAGAGCGAATAATATAAATAATTTTATCAAGAACCTATATTATAACACTGTAATATTCGGAATATCACATTTTGTAATTAAAAATAAAATTTTCTTATACGAGTGAAATTTGCAGCTCGTTGGCATTATATCTACGTACAATACTGCAATTAAAGTTCGATTACATCTATTAATCATAAAATTTTACGAATACGCGATTAAAATATAAATTTTAATGGTAAGCTTACAATTTCTAGATATACTTTAATTATTTATAAGACATTGATATATTAAGAATTTACGATATTTCGATTTTAAAAGGCTTCGAATTAATTGAATATTTCTACACTTTGTTATACAAAATATTATATATAATATAAAAATTATTATCATACATTTGCAAGTGTCATAAAGATGGCAGATGTATTCCAAGAAAATAAAGAAATTAAAATCCGTGAATCAAAATATGCAAATTATTTTAACATCGATATTATGAAAATCAAGCTATATTTAAAAGCTTTCTTTTGCAAGGATCTTGTTTGTTATTCTATTTTTCTTAATGTTATCAAAATTTAGTTTTCTCTTTTTAGTGAATTAAAGTGCATTATTTTTAAAAGTCAATATTAATTTCGTGTATTTTAATGTTTTGTGAGACATAATCCATCAAATATTAATAGAACATGGAAATATTTTTAAACTGAAAATGAACTGAATTGTGTATTTATTGTTATAACATATCTCATAAATCTATTATATATTAAGGAAAGTAATTTAAAAAATATAAAAGTTCAATGCAACATTTTTAAGAATTTGAAATAATTATTAAACAATAGAAGAGTGTTAAAATTTATTTTGCGCATTGTGCAGTTATTTTCAAAAAAATCTACAAACTAATGTTTTATTGAAAGATAAAAATTATTTTAAACTGAATTAAATTTTTACTTTATTATATTAAATATCTTAACATATTACTTTTGAAATTTTTATTGAGTACTTGAGCATCTTCCTCATAAAATAACAAATTATTTTATTACGCATTAAGTTAACGTATAAATGCATAGTTAAATTAATAGAGAAACACTTTATAACAATGATTATTTAAGAGTAACTAAATTATATGCACCATCAAAATCAATAAATTTTCGATTTGATATATAAAGGAATAAATGTCTTGCCTTCGACGAAAATCAAAATGAAATATAAATTCTACTAACTTACAAGCATCTTGCAAAGAAGCGATTTTATGTGAGAGGTTCGCTCTTTTCAAGTCTTTGTAAACCCAAAAGAGGCATTGAACATTCTCAATAAGCTTTCTCAGAGCTCACACATACTCCGTCCCCCTTCCCTAAATACGTGCATACGCATGAAATTCACTGACGCGTGTAAAGAAACAGCAGACAGCGGCTAAAAGAGACGTCGAATATTAAGGTGGGAGGTAAAGGAAAAACGATCATGAATAAAGAATTAAGGGGTTGGTCGAGTCTTGGGCTATACCTAACTATTTTATGAAACCTCCGGTCTTACCACGACAGGGAATCGAAATTTCTCTCGACTCTTACTTGAAAACGAATATCAATACTCCTTTATCACTGTTTCTCTCTCTGTATCTGCCTCTCTCTCCCTCTCTATCCCCATTTAACTCTTTCTATATCTCATTAGCTTTTCCTCTCTATTTCTCCCCACCTCCCTTTCAACCTCTATGCACTGAATACACATATTATGCGGTTTCGTGTGCACTAAAGACTGCACGTTTAGCCGCGTTTGCGCGTTGGGAAAATTGAAACGACTCAGTGTATAAGAGTATCATTATCAAGAGGAAATCTGAGAGACAGAGTTATTTAATAGTAGATGAGCGATACTTTAGTTATATTAGCATAAAATAGCTTATGCATCTTTCTTATACATAATAAAGAAAGTGTTTTCCAATCAATACAAAAAAATTTATAAAATAACCTTTATTAGTTTATATGATGCATATACTTTATAATAAATCTATTATTTAATTGAATTAGTGGACATTTGAATACTGATTCATCTAAAATTCTAAACATAGCATATAATGTAACATTAAAATTAAAAATTTAAAAAAAAGAAAGAATTATTTGCAATATTATCATTTTTTGATCAATATTTTTTCTATTTTTCTTTTACATTTTTTTACTCAGATAATATAATTTACAATAAAAACTATCTACACGTTCCAATTATGATAACTTTTATACAAATCATATTAAAAATTAATTTTGAAGAATATCATTATCAAATAAAAATTTTTTAAACAATATTTCTAAATATATTTTAAAATATTTTTATACATTAAAGTTACTCAATATTGAATAATACTACTATGCAGCCACCTAAATTATTTGTTTTTATTTTAACTTTTTTATATTTTAGTCAAACACTAAAATAATTTATAGTAAACGTTGAGAATTATTTTTAACCACACAAGTCAGCTTATATAATCCAAAGTGAATAAATAAATGATTCAATAAACATTTAATACAGACTTAATTATGAAAAGACTTATTTTAAGATTATAATGCTTACTTACTTGAAATAAAAATAAAATATTTAAAATACTGGTGCAATTGGAAAGTCAGATAATTATTTTCTTCAGTTTTTTCTGAAGCTATGCAAAAATTGTTATTAAATTTTTACAAAATATTTGAATTTTGCTTCAGATTTGCTCCTCTTTAGTGATTATACACCACATAAAACGATGTATTCTTAATAACTGGGAAAGACGATAAATTCTGTTTTTAACTATTCAGCCTAGAATGTAGATACTCAAACTAGAAGTGATGTAGATATTGCGGTAGTCGTTGGATTACATAGGAACGGGGAATTGGGAAAACCGGCTGTAGTCTAGTAGTGTGGAAGGATCGTCAGAAATATGGAAACAGTCTCGCACAAAGATAGAAGAGAGATATACACTGCAGAGAGATCGTATGTAGCTGGAATAGTATAAAAAATTCGTGTGCTAAATTACAGTCAAAGTGAAAATTTGATGACGGCGGCCACCTGAGCACAGCTTGAGATTTAATTCGAGAATACCAGAGCTGAATTATTTAAGCGAGACAAATGAGTAAAATTATACCGAGTCTTTAAAAATGAAAAGTTTTAGTTGCATTAATTACCTTCGCTTGTATTATTACAACATAAATTGTTTGCATAAGTTTAATTTTTATGATAGTATTTATTATTTAAACATCTGTTCTTACTGTTACAGATGTACGGTCTTTATAATTTATTAGGGATTCGACTCTAATCCATTCAACTTTAGACACCGAAAAGTCTTGAGCAACTGGACAAAAATCGATAAATAAAACACTCTTTGTTCTATTAACTATTAAAAACGTCTCTCGATGTTTCTATGTAAATGTTATTTTATTGTATTTTCACGGCTAAATCTTATCGGAGCTTATGTTGTCTTTTATCCTCGAACTTCCACTGCTTCTACGTTTTTTCGATCACTAACTTCTTCCGTTTCTTCTTTAAACTTCTTCTTCGGCCCAAACTTACCATTTCGACCTACTTTTGTCCTTTTATGAACAACTTTTGTAGGATGTTTAGCCTAAAACCCTACTTAGACACTTGGTGTCCTATTCTCTTCGCATTATTACCCCGTGATCTTGCTCCTATTAAACTCGCGAGTTAAGTCCGACTTTTCTGTTCTTGTTGTCGAGGCTCTAATTGTCGAGTCGAATGTATGTACTTTGTGGAATTCATTCGTATGTTATGCTAGCACATTAATTCTTGTGTGACCTATTATGTAAATCGAAAATTAATAATAACTAATTCATTCTCGTACGTGACAAATGTACAACAAGATTATCTTAACCACTTGGATTTTTAAACATGATATATTTTTACTCAAAATATCTTTAATAATTTTAATATTAATGAACATTTAGAAATAACTAATTATTAAACTGATTATTAAAGTGATTTAATTTATGCAAGCTTAAAAAACTTCAAAATTTATCTTTTGAAAATTACTAATCAGCCCGAAGGGCTTCGTTTGAAGTAAATACAATAAGGATTTCGTAACTGCAAATAAAAAAAAATTATGTTTCTTATCATCAATACGATTTTACAGAGTCCTTTTCTTCATAATATATAATATTTTACATATGTTTTTTGCATACATTATTTTCACACGTACACTGTAAGAATTATGGATTTATCGTATCAAGTTTTATTCAATCTCTAAAATAAAAATTGCATTCATAATTTTATTCATATTGGTTAATTTTTAATTTTACTTAGGTTGATACTTTTTCTCAACGCTCTTAATACTTAATGTAATTACTTTGTCTAATTCTGTCGAGCATTGGAATTTTCATTACAAAATTGTAAGTGCAAATGAGAATATGAGTAATACGGTATTTTTCATGGCTATACATTTTCAAAAATTTTACAATTACCTCAGATACTTAAACATGAATTTAATTCCTATTCTTGTAGCACTTGTAAATGTATTTGAAATAAAAAAAAAATAAAAAGAAAAGCAGTACCTAAGTAAGCTGATTTAAAAAATGCTTTTATTCGACAATTTCGTGACCGTCGCGAAGCGAAGCAGTAACATCAATGGAGAATTTTGTTCAGCTACGTCCCGAGGGTGTGTTTAGTGGCATCAATCCCGCTTCCAGGAGCGTGTACTGGGATCGCCTCGAAGCACATATATCCTGGGCCCATCCGTTCAGTTTTACCCAGCGCGAAATCGTACACGTTCCAGTCAATGAATCGTAGCAGACATTATCGAAAGGGATGCGAAAGTATTGCGTCGTCTTGGGTTTTTAGTCTGTACCTTCCCTCGTGCAACTCCTGTGCGGGTCAGAGTGAAAAGACGATTTGTCGGTGATTTCGTTTTATTGACGTTTGCGAATTGGCTCTTATTTGAATTCATGCTCTATCCTTCGCCACAGTGGGCCAGAAGCTACATTTTACGAATGGCGAAATTATTCGCTTGGATTTACACACGAGTTGCATTATGGTTTATGCGAAAAATCATTTTGCCATAATGGACAAATAGTCGATAATGGTTTGAATCGAAAGTAAATAAAGACGATATTAGAGATGAGAAGCGTAGAAGTTAAGTGTATCAAAGATCCTACAAATACATACATAAAAAGTCATTTCAGACGCTTTTTTATATATAATTTTTACCGTATAGTGTATGCTCTATGTATTATATTGTATGTATATTCATAGTAATATATTTGTTTTTTGATTTTAAATAATTTCATAAAATCTAAAGATATTTATCGATAAAAACCAAATGTTTATTTTGCAATATAAAAAATATTTTATTAATCCCGTATTTTCAACATATAATCTGGTATAATTCACATTAATTAACACATTGTCGGGTGTAAATGATATGGCACGTAAAAATAAATTAATTCTAGCATAACTTTCGGTAACGTAACAATTATTGCACGTGATAGGTGATGTACAATAATTCTATTTATTGTATGCACATGATTGCTATTAAAATTTAATTGGAATACGCATTGAACAAGCCTCTATTGAATTTATGTCAAGCACGCGTACAATTAGTTGAATGAAAAAGACAATCTACCGTAAACGCCAGAAATTGACATGAATAATTGAGTGAAAGTCGATAAGCAATCAACAAAATCTATTTCTTTCACAAATGTATAACTGAATATCAGTAGGATAGATTACTTTAAAATTCTACTGTTATGATTTCTGACACATGTGTAATAATAAACTCAATCGATAAGGTTAAAGATATCTAAACTGATTTTTAAATATAAGATAAGCACCGAAAAGTGTTATTCAACATACTCAAATAAAACATTTTTATTGAGAATTTATTTATTAGTGCAACGGACTTTTTAAAAATATTTCATAAACAAGGAAGTAATAGAAATAATTATTCTGCTGAATTATTATAAATGAAATGAAATGGCTCAGAAAAATTTGGTACAATTTTTTTAATACATTACTCTGTCGATGCAAACAATTAATTAAAAACCCTTAAAAATATAAAAATTTATTGTGACCTTCCATGTATGAAGATGAAATTGTAAGACCGTATTATTTCCTTCTTCGAGCTCCGAAAAATTACGGGGAGTTATGTTCTCAATTTTCTCATTTCTCAACGTAACGAAATTGTTCTATTACGCATCATTGCACACAGTTGGTACGCGTAGGAATAAATCATCCTTTTGGCTGAGCCGCAATCGCCGAGATTTCGCTTCTTCTTGCTCCAACTGTTCCAAAAGCGATTTCCCTCGAAAGAAAGCTTAAATGTTTTCTCGCGGTTATCGCAAGCTCATCAAATATAGAATCAATCAACTGTCTCACTGTTACAAGCTTTAAAAATTCCCAGGAGGGCACAAAGTTCGAAAAAGAGATAAAATAAAGGAGGAAGGAAAAGAATAGATCTAATCTAATTGTAAAGGCATTGAAAAAAAGTCAAGTCGAAGACTAGAAGAGAGGAAGTGGCACATTCAGAGAGGAGTAGGAATATTTTTAGGCAGCTTTAGTCAATCGACTTATGAAGAGAGTCTAAACTTAGAATTCAAAAACAGAGAGCCCGCTTTGAAATTTTAAGTAATTAGTATTATATTTTTAAAATAAAAGTATGTACGAGAATTTTACGTGAAATTCATTTAATATAGAAAATTCGTTTATAAAAAATAGTGCTTTTATTAAAATATTAATTTTATTATTTTTTCACAAAAATTTACGTATTTATTAAATTTAAAGTACAGCGAGTAACATGGAATTTACTATTTTAATAACTTGTTCTTGTCAATTAATTTTCATTGATCGAGTGCAATAAACTAAAAATTTTCACTGCATCCAGTGTCCATTATTTAAGAAAATGAATATAGTTTGATTTTTATTTAAAAACTTATTTAAGCATATATTTCATAACTGATCTATTGTCATTATTGTCGTATCAATGAATTCTATGAATATTCGTCATTTAATACAACAAAAAAATAAAACAGTTTTATTGGGATAATATGCTTTGTATTTGAGAGAACTTTTTAGGTATCACATAAAAGAAAAATAAAAACAAAGAAACTGTATTAGATACTAATCCTAAAAGTATAAGAATTTTAATTATTTATTAGAATGAAAGTTGATCAAAGCTGCGGATCGAAAGTCGCGGAATTGTAACAAAATTTTATAGAGGAAGAAAAGCGAGTGTCTGAAGAGGATAATTATAATTTGATGTTTTATTACGTGCTGTAATAATAATAAAGGTCTTGAATTTCCGTTTAATGTTGCGAAAGCACTCTGCTCTTCCCAAGCAAGAATGCCCCCACACAATCGCCGCTCGATAAAATACCAAAAAGAGTGTTTTAATGATTATTCTTTACTCCGCATCGTCTTCCACTTTTCTCCCATCCTCCGCCTTTCTCCTCTCCCCACGCTCCTTCATACGCAGGCTCGCTCATTCATTCGCTGAAATTCTCCGGAAGATTTATCGTATCATTGTTTAGTAGCCAGCAGTGAGCCGCTAACCGAGGCTACGCCATTGTTACGCCAACAGCGCCGGGAGTGCGATGCGTTAGAACAGCCACTGCCGCGGATCTCATATCACGCTCGAGGCACCTGTAAGCCAACTTCCTTCAGATCGCGAGCTTTCGCACACGTGCAAGCGCGCGATGAGCGCACAACATACACCGATGACGGAGGGCGGAAAATGCAATTAAAAGTAGGGCTAGCGATTCTGCTGCTTCCTTGTTGCTCAGTCAGTTTGCTTTTTTCTTTTCATTTCATGCTCTTGCTTTGTTTTCCCCGAGACTCGTCTCGAAGTGTTTTTCTTCGGCCAAGCGGTGAGAATTTTAATTAAGGAAAATGTAAGTATGCTATACTGTCGCAGCGGAATGGTCCGGCACAATGCATTGCCGTGTCGAGAAGTAGACGACTTCTTTTGCCGCTTTTCTCATGTTGCGCTAATTAAGGATTTGGATGCGCGCTGGAACTTCGGGTTGCATGATTTATTAATTAAGCAGTTGGGAATATATTTACCGAAATTGCTTATGTCTTGAGAAAATAATGATGATCGTTGACAATTTAAATTACTGGAATATATTTGCGTTTAAACGCAACTTTGCTGTGGAATCTTAAATTAGATGAATCTGAAATTACTCTAATCTTTCATTGCTAAATCTGATTAACTAAATAAAGAATTAATTAATTATTTATTCATTAATTAGTCGTTGGTATATTTTAATTAAAAGGTTATTTGAGAATATTATGAGAATTATTATGGTTGAACGTAAAATACAGTCATAATGTTTTCTATACTTCACGAGCAGAATAAAAAGTTAATGAGTAATAAATGAGAAAATAGTTTAATAATCTAGATTGAGAAGCACGGACCTTATTATATTTAGTACCACTAGTACTTGGATCATAAGAACTATTTCATACATATCGACATCCGTGTATATAAACAGGATATTGAACCAAAATTGGAATCTCGCGTTCTTCGAAGAAAAAGTTTTTTGTTAAGGAAATTATCTCATCTACCAATACAAAATATTAACTTTCAAATAAAATAGGTTTACAATGTCGCATATTTCATCGTCAAAGCTGACGGAATAAAAATCGTGGTTCTTATTACATTTGAAGGCAGACGATAATTGATCTGGACTGACATTAGTACGTTCATTATTAGTCAGTAGTAACTCGAAATGAGGTATTCAGAACTAGCCATGTAGATTCAGCGTAGTAAGCATCCTTTGAACAAAAGCAATATATCTAGTTCCCATTCCCTTTGTCAAGTACCAAGAACTGCGCTGGGAGTCAAAATGAGGACTTGAACTGATAGAGAACTCATTGTTTCAGTGACTATAAGAACTTGAGATAAAAGTAACGCCGCACTTACTGAAAGTGAAAAGAAAATGATAAGTGCGTTTAATTTGCTAAGTTGAAGTTATATATTGTAACTAAATAGATTACGTTAGTATTGCATAGATAATTATGTAAATTACCGTGTTTTATATATATATGTGTTTGTGTGTGTGTGTGTGTGTATGTACATATAATAACTACCTGGAAAAAGCATATCTTAAAAATAACGTACTAATTCGAAAGAATTATGTTACCGTATTTTAAAAACAGTCACGTTAACACTAACTATTAATATTTTTATTTTAAACTTGTGCCCACTTTTTAATATAACCATATTAAAATAATAATCCAGTATACAAAAAAGCACGAGCTTTAAAACACAAATTATTTAAATTAAATTTCATAAAATGTACACTTTAAGGGATATATCATTCGGAGTCAAAGTTCACTTTCGAAGATTGAATTATTATTCAAACTTGTATTTACCAAATTTAAAGCGAAATATTTGTAACGCGTACAACTTTGTTAGCGTGTGTTACAATATGCATAAGATTTCTTTTTAATTTACAGCGCCTGCAGAATTGTAAATTTCATACGCTAATAACGAATTCTGATAAAATCATAGGAAATGATGGCGTTGTTTTCCGATGTATTTATGCTTTTAGCAATTATATCATGTAAATGCCACACCCGAAATATTAGTTCTCTAAATACCCGTAAATCAGCTTTGTTTTTCGAACGATTGAAGTCCATCGGTTAATTGCAAGTGCAAAAAAGAAGTAATCAATTCAAAGATTCAAGCGGAACTCGAGACAAAGAAACAGACACGCGTTTTTATGCTCCCGTCCCTTATGTCTGCTCTCGCGAGTGTGCGCGGCCGCAGGAGGTGATTAGCTCCTCTCGCACGAACCAGTTCACGTATCGAAATCTCAGCGGAAAAGGCATCACTCGTACATCACGGCTTTATAATCGATCTATTTAATGAAAGCGTCCGGTTAGACGGTCGATATTTCACGAGCTCTCAGCCCGCCCTCGCGTCCCCGTTGCTCCCGTTACGTCAATTCGCACTCAAGTTGGGAGCAATGCGAAATAGCAGTCGAACCAGAACCGCGACCCATGCCTACACTCGCGCATGTCGGAATCGCGAACGGCACTCGGGGGACGCTCGAGACCCTCCAGCTCGTGTCGGACTAACCGACACCATGAAAACGACAGGCCCGGTAACGCTTGAGTCGAGACGGTTTTGGTCGCTCGCGGCTTCGTATATGAGTCTGGCTGACTACACGTACGCGTGCATGTAAATCCGCGTATCGGTCTGCGCGCGAGCCGTAAGTTAACGTCGGGGTTGGCAGGCGTGCCGAGTATACGTGTTTCTCCGGGCCTTTGGTGTTTGTGGATCCGTGTCCCGTTGCCAGGCACAGGAGAATCGGGACGCGTGTCGCCGGACGCGTACTAGAACGAAACCACTCGAACCTCGCTGGAAGACGGAGAATCCATGACTCTGTCTCTAATTGGCGGAAAGTACGACAAGACGACCCAATTCACTGAATGCACACAATGAGGCGCACAGTGAACACTCCTTCCGGGAGTCGTGCAACTACGTTGACGTTCTCGGCCACTACCGAAATATGCAAATTACGTATGCATCACCGAAGTCCCGAACGGCGGAGATTTTACCCTTCTACGACTTTCTCTCTCGCTCTATACATCTGCGTGTCTTTGCTTTTGCACGCTGTCTTACTTCCGAGGGTTTATCCATCCTTATATATCCTCCTATTGCTGAATGTCGCTTTCTAGCCGTCCATGACCAGAATGACCATCGTATACAGCGTTTAAGGACAATATAATTTATTCGAGCGTTATGTTTCGTTTTCGACTGTGTGCTTTAAGGCCGATTTAGTCGTCCGGGCGTATCTAGTCGGTGATTTAAATTGCTTTTCAGATACATTATTGGCATCTGCTTCGTAAACTGGACAATTTCTTTTGATTCTCTATTGACGTAATCTTCAGTATGGGTATTCGAAAATGCGAATGAAAAATCAGTAGAAAAAGGCAATGTGTGGTCGAACAATTCCTCGTTCGTTCGATTAATCGTATCGTACCCACGCATAGTGCTTTAAAAATCTAATATAAGAATTAATTTTTAAAGTTAATAACGATTTCATTGTAATTTTCCTTTATTACATCTAAAGCATAAAACCGCGAAGGCTATAAATAGCGTTGTAAGACTTAAGACTAAAATCGCTTTACGTTAGTGTTTTGAAAAAATCATAAGCGCGCATCCTTGGTTTATAATAGCAAATAATACGTAATGCATAATGTAACACTCTGGATACCAGCAGTATTGTACAACGGGTGTAACCTTAATGTATGAATAACATAAAAAAGCAATGAGTAGGCTATTATGGCGGGAGTAAAAATGAGCTCTTAAACGATTACTGCAAAGAAGCCGCGCGGAACGTATCCAACGGCCAGGGTAGTGCAGCCACGCGTTGTAGGTCACATAATTCGAGGACAGACTGCTTCCTTTATACACGGATAAACGTGCGAGCGCTTTACGTCTGCATTTAAAGTATTTGCAGCTTTGTTAAGCTTGTGCTGAGCTCCCAAGCAAAGGCCGCGCCCTTTCCCTGTAGTTTCCGTTGCACAGAACAGGGAAGAATGTCTTCGAAAAAGCACACGCGCAAGCGTAAATTCCCCCATCTCTCTCTTCACCGCCATATCTCTTTATTCCGGAGTCTTTACCTTTCTTTCAGGTTACCTACGTGTATCTCTTTATCTCGCTTCACGGCTTACTTTTTCTATGTTCGAGCTTGCCGTGCGACTGTCTCTCTGCCCTCCTTCTTTTGCTTCTGCAACAGTGTGGATTGCTGCTCGCACTGTGCCGGAGACAATTTTACGGCGCCGTATTCTTGAATCCGTTGTCGAGCTAAGCAGTAAGCAGTAGAAGCAGTTCCTCGTATCATCCGTTTTTATGTCAGCATGTCACTTTTAGGCTTCTCTTCTGAGCTCACATAATCCTTGAAACACTTTTGTACGTCTATTGATGCTTCGCGTTCATTAAGAAACTGAATTAATTGATCCATTAATTTGCTTTTTACGTTATATACGTACACGTGTTTTTACGTTTAAAATTGTCGAAGCATAGTTGAAATCTATTTCAAGTTACAACGCATTTTATTTATTTGAACAATTGAGTTACTATTCTATATTTACTCCGATCACCTTTAATTATTATTAATTATCAAACGTCAATCTCGTAGGAAAATAAACTACAATATTATAAAAACGTAATTTCATATTTGCAGAATAGTTTTTAGGATATTAACGTACAATATTAGGTATAAATTGTAACTACTAGCTTTATATTTATATTTTATTATATTTTATATGTATAAAATAAAATTGAAAAATATTTTGAAGTAATATATGAACTAAATTGAACGATGTTGTATTATTAACTTTCAATTTTCAATATAAAGATACGATTTCTTTACCGATGCATAAATATATTTTTAATTTTTATATAAATAAAAAATTAGTGATTTTCTTGCTGAAATCTTTTTATATTTTTAATAAATTATCTATATATAAAATTATTCATTAAAATAAAGGAAATAAATTTTTAGTTAAGCAGAGTAATTATGAGTTATTTTATTTATTTTTCTACTAATGAGATGAAAACAAATAAAATAGAATCACATTATAAATAGATATAATACAGAGAATGGCGGTTATTTCTTTGAAATTAATAAAAATAGCGTGAATTATTTTATTCGTTTAATTTCTCTATTTTTATAATTCTGAGTATCATTCGTTTATTGTTAAACTTACGTAAAATTTTTTAATGCTGATATAAATGAAGCAGTTTACAACCGTATTATAAATTTATATTTTATATGAGCGAGGACGTCAGCAGCGAATATTCTTAATACGTTTATAAATTTTTTATTGCATTTTTGTTTATAAGAGTCAGTAATTTTATAATAATTATTACGACTACTTAATTAAAAAGTAGACATAATTCATTTTTCGTGTTCGAAATAAAAAATTTTAGATTCTCCTAATTAAAATTGGAAATAATAATAGTAAGTTTAAGTTGATATAGTTTAATATATAATTTCTACGTTGCTTAATGTACTCTAGCTAAAAAACTTTCTGCTATCTTCAACAAGTAAAATTTTCATTTTCGTTACACCTATATTAATGTTTTCAAGTTACGAACTTATTCGTTTAATTGTCTTTAACGCTTCACAATCTGCTTTACTTTTAGCAATAATTGTGGTTAAATTGTACTTCGTATCTAATTATACATAAAATTTCTGCTTCCGCAAGTACTGAATGGAGAAAAATATGAAATTTTAAAAAATAAACAACGGAAGAGAAGAAAAACAAACATTTCATTTCACGCAGATGATTGTTCAGTTTGTTCGAGAATACTCAACAGTTTCAAATTCATTTTTCAGGCCAGTGCTTTGTTTCCTAAATAAAACAATCATTTCTTTCATATTCTCTCCCCGTCGCTGTGCAAAGAAATGCATGAACGCATGCACAACTCCCCACATTCATAATATGTCAAGTGTGGGCGCACAGTACTTACAGTTCAGAAGCTGCTTATCTCGTGGGAATAAATTTCCCGGGGTCGGCCTGCGGACAAATACTCGGCTGGGATATCGACCCGATGAATGTCGATTGACGGCTTCAAGACGCTTACGACCAAGGATCACGCTGGGTCTCGATACTATATTACCTATTATTGACGACGACTACTAGTAGGTTTCCATGCTCTTCAGTGCTTTGGCGACGACAATGCCGACCGTGATGAGGACGAGGTGTCCTGTTATTCCAATCTTCGAAATTCGTAAAATTTATAATTATCCACAGGGAACAAATTTTTATTATAAATTCTAATGCAATAATGATAGATTAAAAGTGTTTTCAATAGACCAACCGAAGTGACTTAATATTAGATTTTTCATCCAAGTGGTTTGTGAAACTCAAAATGGTTTGATAAAGATCTTACCTCTGTCTTCAAACTAAATATTTACTCTGAATAAATAAACCAATAATCTGTTGTATCTCAATACAGTATTAATTAATATCGTGTAACAATCACTCAAACAATATAAAGGATAAGTGTATTATACAGTAGTGCTACTTCATACTTCCGTTATTGCATTCTATAGATCTGATCCTAATTTTGATCTGGTGCAAGTTTTACCCAAGAAAGGACTTGTTAGGGCGTCGCAAGTTAGTTGAGATGAAACTGTTCCGGGGAGTATGCAAAGTTTATGATTACTTCTTGAATCTACCATTCCTTAGTATATTTACTCTGTATATCTCAATTAACTTATAATTTACTTAATTATCAAAAAATAATTAAACGAATTTTGTATCATTGTAAAAGCTAAATTTCGTTAAATGTAAATCATCGGTATATTGCTTGCTTTTTCAAAATAACAGCAGTAAAATGTATTGAATATTCATAAATTTCATTATACCGTTTTTAATTTATTCTGAAATTTTATTAAAATACAGTACACGAGTATTAAATCATGTGAATAAAAATTTAAATATAAATATGTCTATCCTTTGCACATCCAATCCTTTTTCCACAGATGACTATTTTATAAAATATTGATGTTTAGGTTTGACATTAGCTTGTCAATATTTTAACACCTATTGCGCGTTTACTTTTATGATCAAAGAATAAAAATAGATTATCGGATGCACAGGGCGTGAAATAAAATTTTGCCACTAGTTTTAGGAGCGCATTTGAACAAAAGCAGTTGTGAATTTTTCATTCTTATAAATATTTATGTCGTAAAATTTAACGAAAAGCGTAATTTAACCTTGTTTGAAATATAAATCGTTTTCCTTTAAATCGCAATACAATCTCATTTATATCCCATAATCAGTTAGAAATGATACAGGCATCGACAAGTTACAAATGCAAAAGGAATCGCACACGGCGACTACACAATCGATGCAGACAGTACCAAGAGATCCCAGCGATATGGCAGTCCCAGCCGAATAAATAGAAAGAGAACGGTCTGTAGGAACAGATTAAGGACGATTGGTGAGTGTGCGACAGGACTGATTGGTATGTCAGCGAATCGTTCTCTCACTTGCGCAATTCTCTAAATCCCTCCTATGTACGTTCCAGGACAGCTAAAAACTCGTATTTTGAAAATCCGATTCGTCACTCGGCAATCAGTAGTGCATGCAATTATTCATCGTTCTATCAAGAAACGAATTAGGGAAAGGAAGACAGAGCGAGAGATATAAATGCAATGTAAAAGAGAACTAATAGAAATAATCTCACAGTTGGTACGAAATGCAATAGTAAAATCGAATGAAAGGAAGAGGAAGAGAAAGAGCGAGTGAGAGAGATGGAGATAAAATGCGTTTTCGTGCCAGAGTACGGTTAAACGCGACGATGGATTAACACCGGCGCAACACGGAGGTAGCCAATCAGCTTAATGATAATTTACGAGGCAGTTCACGCACACGAACAGACACATACGTATAAGTGTGCGCGCTTAAATGAATTTGTTCAGCCTAATACTGAGGACGAGTTGATGCAGCCCAACCCTTTTTATCTTAACTATTACGTGAGCGAATTCAGGCGGCGGCGAGATTTCGAAGGAAGTTTGCAGATTGTGCGTGTGTGGCGAACTGTTTTAACCGGCGGGCGGCTGTCTGCCGAAATTAAAATGAAATGTTTATTGTTCCACGCGGTGGCTAATTTTTCTGACCTCTTCAGTCCGTATATGGAGGTGCGCATTGTCGGTATAACAAAATAAATTGTCGGTTTAACAGTTCGGCTTTTAAATATTTACAGGATCTTTCTACGCGCTTAGATTGAAATGTTGGTACTATGAATATACTTGTAAGTAAATGTTTGCTGCGTGCATTGTCGAGTTTATTAGCGCCTTAGAAATTCTCCTTATTTACAGTAACACTAATAAATTTTAAGTTTATGGGATCGTAAATATTCATACTAAACACGTCGAAAAGCAAAAATATCTTGAACTTACGATTACTTAAGCCATTGAAATTTATTGAATTTCTTAAAGCTTATATAATGCACTTGTATATTGCAGAATAAAAAAAGTCCAAGTATCATATTTATGGCGATTTTTATGAAAAATTGAGGTGCAACATACTTTTACACATAAAGACCGTAGGAAGAAACTGGAGCTTTTGCAATCGGAAAAGGTAAAGGAATTATTTTGCACGTTTTTGCTCGGAGAAAGCATTACATATTTGTCGCGAAAGCATATTAAAACGCAACCGAACGGTGTACAGAAAAGCTCCGAGTGGGTCACTCACACTGATGCCTGGTATCCTCTGCCTTCAGTCGTAAAATTCGTTGAACCGCTAGTAGTAGCGTCGAGTCCCTTTTCATTTCCACATGACCCTTATCTCTTTACACCAATTCGCGCTACACAAAGCTCTGGGAGCTCGTTCTTACCTTAGGCTCCGGTGATAGTTAAGAATGATTTTTGGTACGCGGTAAAAAGCTCTAGAGTAGATAGAGACAGAGAGAGAGAGAGAGAGAGAGAGAGAGAGAGAAGTAAATTCAGCTGCACGTCTTCTTCCTCTCCAGTTGGCGAGAGTGTCGCGCACATCTTACCCGATCGTAAAGCGAAAAGTTGAGCGAGTCTAAGAGAAAGTAGGAGAAGTACCTTAGATATCCGCACGCGTTCGCACGCACGCACACTTACTCACTCAAACGCAGAAGTAAGTGCGCGACGGCGTGAATGCGGAGCTTGGGGTATTGTTAGTTAACGAGGTAACTCGACACATTCGAAGATAACGGGCTTCGTGCCCCGCACGAGTAAGTCACGTGCAAAAACTTTGGTCGGGTGCATGGCTCGCACCGCCCGAAGAGTTTACCACCGACGTCGCGCGCGGTATTAAACATTGAAAAGCTCTTGGGCGCCAAACGGTCGGGGAGTCGGGGGAGCGGACGACTCCGGAACGTCTCGCATGCATGCGCCTCTTTCGCAAACAAGATTTCTAATCACATCGTGACCTTTATGTAGGCATTTTTAAAAGCTGTAAAACATAAATGAGATCAGGTTTTTTACAATCTTAAATGAACTTCCATTCTCGGAGTGCGTGCTTTGAAAATATTTACGAACTAAATGGGAATGGTCTTTAGTACTCGTTACTCGCGTGTTATTCTCGAAACATCGAGATTGGATACTGACCGATATTTAGTCTAAATGACAGCTAATTTTCTTGTTTCAACAATCGTTTACGCAGAATGCATACAGCATTTTCACATCTTCGTATTGTATTATTATTGAAAAAAATATTTTGAAAAAGTTATCAAAATTTTTTCTTAAATAAACTTATTATAGAATACAACAGATCCGTAATGGAAATACGTGTATATTTTTCTCGAAAATGTAAAATACGTTAGATTACAAAATTAGTCCCCATATTTTACAGAATATGAAAAGAAAAGAAATGTTGTACAAATACTAAATACATAAATTTTTATTACGTTAATAAATTGAAAAATTTAAATTCATTATTAAAATACCTTTTGCAACAATATCTTATTTTACATTATCTAGTTACGAAGTTTCACAGAATAAATATATTCACATTATCTGCTTAAGATAAAAGTGATACATTAATAAATGTAATTACTATGAAATTATATTAAAATATTACTTAATCTCAGATTCACATTACGTTATTTCGTCACTTTAGTTAATACGTGTCCAAATATCTCCAAATTCTTAGTGTATCCGAACAAGCATAAAGAAATGAACTGTGTATTTTGCGGTAATGAGCGTCACTCAAAAAAGTTTATTGCACGAGGAGTTTAATTAACTCTATCTGTATACTCTCTCACTATCCCCCCCCCTCTCTCTCTCTACCTCTTCGTTCTCTTTCTGTCTTTCAAGTAATTATGGGCTTTTTGTGTTTTATCACGACTGTCATTGTTCTCTTGATTTTCAGCTCTGATGCAGACGAATACTCCCTCGGTTCTTACGAAGCATGTGCAATGCCTGTTGTTTCATTGACATTTTTCGTGGATTCGTGAATGATCATAGTAGCCAATTAAGAAAGGAATTTTTCGAGAACAGAGTTCGGGATCAATTATAGTAATTTTCTGCAATTTTAAAAACCTTTAGGTTAAAATTTTCGTTGAAGAAATTTAAATTTTTAATCTAGAAAATTCTCAAAGTTTTCATCGATATAAAAAAATGATTTTTATAGGCATTGAAACAATATTTGTAATTATGTTTTCTTCAAATGCATTTACTTCTCTATAAATAAGAAACTTCAAATTTAAATATAAATTATTCTTTATAACCAAAAAACTATTTATTTTAACTTAAGAATAATAAATAAATTTGACATAAAACTATGTTTTTTATAAAATTTATAAATTTTTTCTTGTTTTTCGATTTTTTAAATACTCTTGAAAATTAGAAAATTTATTAGCTTTTTTATTATCATTATTTCATTATACCGTCTATTAATTATTTTATTTTACTTGAAATTTTGGATAAAATAAAATATTTTAGTATTACTAATAATAAAATGGAGTATTTCAAATGTGAACGCAAAAAATTATGGTTTTTAAGTTATATTATACTAAAATATTTCCATGTGACAAAACATATATTTTCAAACATTTAAAAGTCAATAATGTGGAATAAATTTACTCATAATATTTCTCGAAAAGCTAATCGTGTATGAAACTTTCAAACATCTATTCAAATTCCATTGAATGTGAAAATCCTGTAACATCAACTTCGAAAAAAAAACTAAAAAGAAATTTTATACTCGCATGCAGTGAAATGAGCAAGGGAAATAAAATATTTATGAAAAGTCGATTCGACACTGTTTTTCTTAAAATATATAGTGGCAAAGGAGCAGTAGCACGACAAATTTTAGTATTTCAGTGCGTATTCTCAAACGACTCAGTAGCAACAATAGTCGCATAAATGACGACGTAGTGGATCCGCAAGATTGAAGTATCTCATGAACGTGAAATTTATGATATATTTACATTCACTGGAAAATTTATGTCTAATGCTCTCCTGTTTCATAGAATAGATCTACACCGTGAAATAAAATATGTTAATAGAAAATCATAAAGTAAGAGAGAGGCAAAAATTTATAGATTGGAAAATATATATCGCTGATTTCATTTTTAATGAATCATTCAATTATTAATATTATTATGCCGGGTAAATGTAATTTTGGACCATAAACGTAACAAGTGTTTTAATCTATAGATACATGCTTATACAAATTAAGTACTATATCTATATTAAATCATATATGTATGAATTGTTAAAATATGTACTTATATTCATCTTAACAACAAAATTTATATTGTTTTATATGAAGAACAAATATTATAACAATAGCATTTCATTGAAACAAAATTCCAATATTTCTATTGATTTAATTATTTTTGAATGCGTTTTTATGTTTTAAATATGGTATTTAAGTTAAACGATTTATTTTCATTAACAAGAGAATGTTTATTACGACTAATGGCTTTTGAATTAAAATTGTTCAAATTATATTTCTATACAATAAAACAATTGTAAATCATATTTTATTTTTCACATTCAAAATAATTTTGTAATTATAATAACAATTTCAGAATTTTGCATACTTATTATACATAAGGGGAAAAATAACGCAATAAAACATATATTTTTATATTTTTACTTGTTTATAATTAACAGAGCCTAATTACCGAGACGGTATGATTAAAAATTGGAAAATTTTCAAATAATCAATATTGTCATTGCGTCTAATCAATAAAATTTAATCGGTATTATATAAAAGCTTATAATTTTATAAATCAAGTAAAAGCAATCCTTGATAGAACGTGTATAATTTCAGGGATGAACATATTTATTATACTTTTCAAAATCTTCCAATCAACTTGAAACTTGGAGTACATTGTTTAAGCAATCCGAAAATTCGATGTGAAAATTGTGACGCATGCCAATATAAATACATTAGGTAAAGCTTAAAACTTAATTGTTTGCTGCGATATAAAATTCTTTAAAAAGGTTGCATAAATTAAAAGTTATACAAGTTACAACACGAAACGGCAATGAAATTCGCAAAATACACTCTTACGTGTCAAAGCGTACCGTATTTCCACGGCATATTTCAACCAAATGTTTTTGTATAAATTTTAACTTTGTAATACAACACGGAAATAATGACTGTCATTTCCATAAAACAAAGCAAAGACTCTAGATAACACTGGGCATACAATTTCAAATCCTTTTGGCACACTTGTGTTTTTTCCACATACATTTTTCAACATCGGCGAAGAAGGTAAACAAAAAGCGACAAAAGAAGCCACGAAACAGAAAGCCTGTAAAAGAAAGATAGAGAGTGAGAAAGGGCGTGAGAGCGCCATGCGCTTCGTCTTCTTCGCCGGCGGCATCTATCCTCGCCCGTAAACGTCCGCGGCAACCGGGAGAACCAGTGAGAACGAGAGTCGAAACGCACCCGCCGTGCCTCTCGTCTTTCTCTCGGCCTAAGTTTGCCTTGCAGAGAGTTTCGGTATTTTCGCTTGCCGTCACTGCGCGCTCCGGCTGGCTGACCCAAAATGATTTACGCCAGTGACGTTGAACAATGCGTTGAGATAATCGAATTCAAACAAAGAAGGAACCGCCGCACGCTGCCGCTGCCGCCGCTGCTGCCGCTGCAACATCTTGCGAATCGTTGAGGGGAATATAAAGGATAGAGCGCTAAGACTAGAGACACCGAGAGAATAAGATAAAGAATTTTATTGGTACTCTCTAACGACAACAGGCCTCTGCCAATAGATAATATTTATCGCACTTTTTTATGCAGCGACAAACGGTTATTGCATTCGATACGGCATTGACGTATTTCAAAGGCTCGTGCATCTCCGCCTTTAATTGTAGCTCGGTTTTAGTAGCAGATTTTTGTTTCAAATTCCGACTCTTTTAAAGTCTCCCAGTCGCAGGACTCGTTGTTTTGTTTAGTAAAATTCATACTCCCCTTACACAATTAAAGATATTGTTTGTTGTAAATTTACATAAAAAATAGCGTAAGAAATAAAAATCAGCACTTGTCTTGAATCCTGGTTTAGTTTAACCATTCAGACATTTATCGCAAATATAAATTAAAAAATACTTTACCAAGAACCCTGCTTGATTTACTACTTAGCACACTTACCTTTATAATGTTGTGCATGTTTAATTAAGTATACGTACCTACAATTGTAACTAAACGCTGTAACAATCAGTTTCCTTGAATTATATTTACCAATTAATTGCATTTGCAGCGCATAATTGCAAATTCCCTTAAGAACAGCAAAGTAAATTTGGAAAACGGACGTCTAATTTTGTTATCGATCCTCATCATTTTAAATAAATTATTAATGCACAAACAAGAACTCCAATTAATTAAATTCTTGCTATTGAAATAAATTTGAAAGTTGTGTCATATTCTGGGAGGATAATTCTTCTGTAAAATATTCCCGACTCTTCATAAATTCTTAATATTGAAATACAAGATATTGTAGAATGTCTAATTTCGGGTGTAAGGAAGACCAATTAAGTGGTGAACTAGGCTTTCCAAGGTAGAACTTACAAAATTAATGAATTTTTAATGCGAAATGCAAATAAAATGTTACTGGTACCATGGGCGCGCATTTTCGACGGCCTCTGACTTGCTTCAAAGTTAAAACAATAAACCCGCTGCTCAAATGCAGATATCCAAAGGCCATTTACTCGCCTGGAAGCGGCGCTCCTCTATGCTAACGTGACTTTATTTTTAGCTGTACCGCAGCCACTGACACGGAAAACGTTCCACAAGAGAGGGAGAGGGAGAGATAAAGAGAGACGGGGATAGTGGGAGGGAAAGTAGAGTCGCAAGAATACGAACCTGGTCTATTTCGCGAAAATACAAAGTGGAAGTTATAGAAAAGTCAGGAATGGAATTTCGTCGGAAGAATGTAAGAATTGAGTCAATGGTGTAGTAACAACACTGTTTCCCAGGATAAATAAGGGAAAACTGCGAAGTCAATATGCTTGTGTTGCGTTTTGTTTTCGCTTAATATTTTTTAGTTTCTTCAGGACTTGAAATATGCCTTAGTGAAAATATTGTAAGTTCGTGTGCTCTTGAGTTATTTTAACATATTATTTCGAAAACATACATGAAATAGAAAGAAATTTTAATGTCCTAAGCAGTAATCATTGGCAAGTATTTGTATTTTCTTTTATTGTTGAATTCTGATAGTAGAGTTTATAATGAAATTAGAAATGAGTTTCACTTTAAAGCGCATCATTTTTAAATAATACTAAACTAATTAATATTAAAAACTGTAATGAGGTTTTCGAATAAAGATTGTGTAATTTTGATATATTGCAGAGTAGTGCATGTACATGTTAAATTTATGATTATTTATATAAACAGTAGAAAAGCTTCTAAAAGTTGTATATTCAATAAATGTACTAAGTTTTCTTTTTAAATCAAGCAAAGACATTTTTCTAGAAAACGACCTATTTTATTTTATTTAGCTAAGTTTTTATAAAAACCTAGTTTAAATAAAATTTTCATTTTGTACATATCAGTTTATTAAAACAATCGCTTTCTCATAAGTTTCACTTATTTATCAATAACCCATTAGTATCGGAACATATAAATTTAAGTACGAAAACTTTTCTTATAGGATGATTTTAAAAAATTTATTTGAAGAATCGAACATAAAATTATTTAATTGACATCTTATTTTATTTCTTTTTCATTTTATGCTACGTTTGCACTTTTCTGTAGTTAATAGTTCTTTTCTGCTACTTTCAATATTTTATATTCATTTGTAAATAAAATATGTTTTTATTTGATATTCTTACGAATTTGTTTATTTGTATTTTAGTTATCGTTATTGACGTTTCTGATAAATTTCACTTAATCTAAACCAATTTTTATAAATTACCTATGAAAAGCCTTTGCAGATGTTTTTGTATACACGTGCGGCACTTTAATAATTCAATTTTTTCATATTCCACCTTTTTCATGTAAATATACTTATTGTATTTTTATAATATTTTTTATTAATTAGAACATTATTATCATAGCATAAGTAATAATAGTGTAGACTCATGCATTAATATTATTTTATTTTATACGTATTAAATCTTATTTGTATAAAGTTTTCTATATCAATCTTTCGAAAAATAAACATAAGCTGGATAATAAAAATATAACATGTAACGATTTTGAATTAACCTACATCTTAGAAAATTGTACATTTTTGTACAAATTTTTTAATAATTTTTCTGTATTTTAATTGTATGAAGTATTAGCTGAATTCATTAACTTCATTTATATATTTTATATTTCCTTGTTTGAATTTTATTTTTAATATTATAAAACATATAGGGGTCACTTATGTTTTACAATAAAAAAATTTCCTAGAAGAGAAAACGTCAATGCCGTATTAATCTCTGTGACATCATTTTCAATTTACTAAAACTCTTAAAATGAATCTAAGTATATTATAATCTCTTCGTATGATATGAAATATTCTTTCTTTAATTATCCACTATTAAAAGTAAAATTAAAATCCTCTATTAAATTTCCTCTATCATTTTATCACTTTTCTAAACGCATCTTATAACCTGTTGCATAATGTGAATTATTCCTTTATTTCTATATGCATGACATTTTTAAATAACTGATCGATGATATTTAATAATTTTTGCAATCCTAATTTCAAAATTAATTATTCGTTGTAAAAATTTCTTATAAAACATAGCTATTAATAAAGAATCTATAATTTATAGAACGTTTACAATTAAATAGCGATAATTTTTATAAGACATTCAAATTTTTAATGTGCATATTTCTCTACGTACTGTTGAATTCTATTTTAAGATCAGGTTAGCATTATACATTTCAAGAGATGTGCATGTCTCAGACTTATCTGTATACCGACCTTCTCGATAATATGATGTATGATTGTATTATATCTTATTTGAAGATAAAATAGTCTCAATGGACTTTTTAAATAAATCCAATACTTAACGAATTATATCTAGATTAGTTAGATTATTTTTCTTTATAAATCAGTCATATTTTAAATAGTATTCTGCAAAACTCAAATTTGCAGAAATACAATCTATTCATTTTTATAAAATAGTATTTTTATAATTCCAATTAATATTTATGGACTGTTTTTTAAGTGAATGTCATTTTAATAAGAGTATTTCGCATTTATCTTCGGTCGAGTGATTTTTATAATTTGAAATAATCAAGAAATTTTTAAAAATATAAAGAGGAATTATATAAAGTTAACTCGAAAATTAGCTGGGTGGATATTTTTCTTCCTATGTGCAGTTTAATTATCGTGTCGTCTGTACAAAAAATTGATTACGTTCGTACAGCCTCATGTACAAGTTTTACAGATAAAATACAACGGTACAGTTTTTCCAACATTACGCATCCTTCGATGTATACACACGAAGTTCGTGACGAAACTTACGATAAATCGAGGCAATGAAATTTCAAGTTTGTGAGAGTCGCGTTACGAAAAAGACTGACTTGTACGATTGCCAGGATGTGCAGTCGTTTTTGGCATCGTTTGTTACCGCTTTTCACAAATTGATTTTCAATTTCCGATCGTTGAAGAGAGAGTGAATGAGAGGGTGAGCGCCAGAAAGAGAGTCAGAGAAAAAAGGGGAAGACGCAATAGGCTACGTATATAGGTATGCATGTATTCGTGGTTTGCCGGTGAAGTCGCGGGGGGGGGGGTATTCCATCCAATGCTCGGTGACCCGTGAAAACTCGAATGCACGAGTTCGGCAAACAACTATGTGATGTGGGCTTGTATGCTACTATGTATGTATGAACGTCCGTATGTATGAGCGCGGGTAAGGGTCGTATGCTATTGCAGTTGCCTTTTGGCTCCATCTTTTCCATGCGAACGCGTTCCGTCATTTCTTTCTTTCCCTCTAACTTTTCATTTTTTCTTTATTCTCTTTGAATTTTTCGTGTTTCCTTTTTTTACTCTCTCTTCAAATCTCTTTTCAAGCCTTTTACACCTTCCTGGTACTACGTTTAGGGTCGCTCTCTCTCTCTCTCTCTCTCTTCAAAATGGAATATTTTTGTTAAAACATAGCTACGGTTTTGACTTGAGTTTAAAATAAGTATATCATACTAAATAAATGTACGCAAAGAAAAAAATTTTTAGAAACTTCCTTCAAAAACCAATTTCCAAATTTAATTTAAAAATGTAACAAGAAAATTATGTAAATTGTAGTTTAATTCGTAAAAATTAATTTGTCTTATTGTGTTAAACATATAATTTTTGTAAATCGAGAAGTGTATTATTTTTAATAAAATTACGTAAAATTAAAACACTTAATAATATTACGCTAATGTTAGCTATCATTTATTTATCTTTCAGTGCAATAATTTTTTCAAAAGATTTTTATAAATTTTATTTCATGCAAAACTTATATATTTAACCAATTCTCAAATAAGAAATTCTTATCTAATTAAAATATATTTTGTTCAGTTTTATGCATTTTTAATATTAATTTAAATTTTTTACGATACCGTAAAATATTTAAAAAAAACTTCGGTCTCGGTCGGAATGAGAAAAGCATTACCGAAAATGTAAGAACAAAAGGTATTAATAAATCATGAAAAAAATTGAATAGATAAAGGTAAGGATAAAAAGTTAATAAAAAGGGATATGCTCGGAAGATTAACGAACATGTGTTGCATTACAGGGTAGTAGGCTAAGAGAGTGATAGCATGCTCGACTAGTATATAAAGTTTGCTTGCACTGCAGAAAGTAGACGGTAGAGATCGGACTGGTGCCATGATACAATTAAAAAAGAAAAAGCGAGGGTTCGTCTGAAGTGAGCTTGTTACGACCGTGTCTCCTATACATTTATCATTTTCGTGTAACACTATTACAAATCCCGTCGATTCGCCTACTTTTTCTCTTTCTCCCCGTTTGTATCATCTTTTTCTTACTTTTAGCTTCACTTCTGTTTTCCGATTATCGGGTCATAATGTCACTCAATTTTACGTGCTCTTGCTTCATTGAACACTATTCACTTTTTTGTCGAGCATTATATTGTGTGTGGGCGCACACGTGTAAGCGCGTGCGATTCGAATCCATTTTACTTCCAGTCGCTGAAGATACAATAATGAATCAAATTACTCAGTCTTGTCTCATTCGTGCCGTACACTTGATATACAGCGAGTGACGTGATCCACTAACTAGGAAAAAATAAAACTTTAAAATCTTACCTTTTCCCCCTAGAACTCGATTTCGAACGCGCTTCCTCGCTATTTTCTTCTTCTCGTCTATTTCTTTCAAGTAGACCGTATAAAGGCATAAGAACGATAAAAACAAGGAAAAGAAAATAATGAAAGGAAAGGTCTAGCAGCAAAGCCGTTTCTTGAAGTCAAGCTAAATTATTTTTTATAGCCAAGGAACATTTAAATAGTGATTTGAAAAGGCTGGAAAAACTTTACCAATGTTTTTATGATTATTTGAATTGATGGGAATTAAAATTAAGTGGAGTTGAATTTGCTTAATACCGTCGGAATCTGGCTGCCTTCTTTGCTCACATGATATAACCTGTTGATGCTTTCTATATATAAGTGTATTAATTGCTGAGACAAGAAACTTAAATACTAAGATAAAGTTCTAGATATCGAATTACTTATACAGAATTTGAGTTAAAAAATGATATATTTTGTATTAATTTAAATGATTTTGTTTTCAGCTATATTTTATATTTTAAATTCATATATATTCTTTATCATATAATTATAGAATTTAGTCAAATTTATTTCAATGTTTTATCACTGCCTAATTTTCTATTTTTTTCAATTACTCAAGCTTTTGTTCCGGTACACTTTGAAAATCTGGTTACTAAAATTTTTCAAAGTGCTTTTCGCCCTATACTTTTCAAATTATTATTGAGGAATAACGCTGGCAAAAAAATATATTAAGCCGAGAGAAAAAAAGCATGGATTAAGAGTAAAGCGTAGGAGCGCATAAAACAGCTTTTCTATGGCCTCAGTCACACGAGGAACATTTTTCGTTTTATAAACTATTGACTGCTGCGACGGTATACGTGTACGTGATGCATAAAGTCCTTGTAAATTTTATACAACCCAACTACCTTGAATTTAAGACATACTACTACCATGCGTTATTATTCAACTATTATCCAGGGAACGGCTTTTGCGCATGGCGTGCACCCTTCCTTTGGGCTTACCGGGCTAGTGTAGTCTATTGTTCGATCATACGTGCTTCGCCTAAACTCGACCGGTTAACGCTCAGTTGAGAAACAGAAGCGCAGTAATGTCTAAAAAGTCTCCTAGTCCTCCTTTTTCCCTCGCATTTTATTCTACTGCAGAATGATGCTACTCTGAAACGCACTCGTGAATTCCATTTCCAGCATGAAGTAATTCGTAATTTATTAATCGCGTTTTATTTCGAGAACTCACCAAATTTATTGAAACATTTATAATTTAGTCTTAAAATTTAAATGAAATTCAGGATTGTCGCATATTTAGATAAAAACTGCTGCTATGAATTAAATTATTGAAAAAGGAAAAAAGCGATTACATGTTTATTAATTACATTTTAACGTTGGCTTACAATAAGTTCATAGAATATATAGTGTACATTGAAAGTCATAATGAGCGTTGAAAAATTTAATAATGTGGTTAGTAGTTCTATACAAATTTTCTGATATTTTATAATTACAAAATTCACTTTTATACAGAAATAAAGATTTTATAATCTTAAAGAAAATTTGCAAATTTATGAAACTTATTTTTAAAAAATATCAATGTATTAAACATAATCTTCATTTTTTCATTTCCATATATGATCTGTATAGAATTAAAAATTTATTTAATACCATTTAAGGTCAAGCAATTAATTACTTTATTTTATATTATGAATATTAATTATCTCATATCTCTAAATACATAAGCACTTTTAATCTTTATAAAATATCTCGGAAGATTTAATCTATAAAAATATAGTTAAAGTTGTATAATTATATCTAAAATAATAACTGCATTTGTGGTGCATTTGAAATAATATAGTATTTAGCCGTTTGGTCTATATATATATATACATTAGTAATTTACCTTGCTTTGACTATGCAATAATTAACATATGTATTTCCATTATATAAAATATCTATTTATTACATTTAAATACGATTAAAAAAATTTGCAAAACATGTAATGTTATCACTATTGCATGGATATAAGATTTAGTATTTTTTGAATATAAAATAAAAATTTATGTCTCTGGCTAATATAAGATTTAAAAAATATTTGTCTTACCATGCGGAAAAAATATATTTTCTTGAAATCATTTTATGTGTAATAAAACGAGTGGAAAATGAAAGATAGTGACTAGTCGAGAAAATTAAATAGGAACGAAAAGAGTATATTTTTACATAAGTATTCATTTATCATTCATAAATAGAATTTTCCATAGTAAATAATTTTTTCTTCAACATTTATCTAAAGTAATTTCCTGATCATAAAATGTACTAATATGACCACCATAATTTAATTTCTTTATGAATCCTCGGGCTATAAACGTTCCCCACTACCTCTTATTTATACCTCAAAAACAATTCGTACAATACCTTGAGAACTTTTTTAATTTAGACATCCTATCCTTTGTCGAAGTTTAGGTTTAGTTCCTCCTCACCCTCGAACAGTTTTTCGCGTGTATATGAAGAGGTTGTATGGCGGAGAATTTCGTGCTCCGGTTTGACCCATCGTCGCGCTGTCGTCATCTTTGTCGTCAATGTCGGCGCGCCTTCCAGGCGCCGCGACGGCTAGACTTCCAACCCGATCGATCTTCCGGTCTGCGAAATCTTAAGAACAGCCCGCAAGAGTACACATCTTGGATGTAAGAGTCATCGCAATGGCAATGACGGCTGTGATCAACTCCCGCATAAATGCATACGGTCGCTGAGGGCCCGTATCTGTACTTGGTAGTTCGTAAGTACAAAGGACGAAAAGAGGTATGTGGAATTTTTTCGTTCTACAACCGAAACTCGACATCTATATTTCAACACCTCTTTTAGTCTCAGTTACCTGTTGCAATTAATCTACGAAAGTAACGATTTGTTCGAGTAGTGGATAATGGACTGATTTATCGATAATTAGGAACTTTTTACTAGAATTAATTAGGTTGTACAGACACGATAATGTAAGAATAAAAATATTAATTTTTCTAATTTATTGTTTAATTTTTACTTTTTTACAGTTTAAATCACTAAATTTATTTAATTAATTTATTTTTTATAAAAAGCATTATTTTAAATTGGGGAACTACTCTCTTTTCATGCTCTCATAAAGTTCATTGTTTTATCGAGCTTACATCGGTAACGTTTTTTTATACAAGAAGCAATTGTTTTAATTGTTTTCACTTAAAACACGTATTCTATTCGAACTATTTGAACTGAAAATTCATTCTTTTAAGGATGTACGATTCTTATTTTACATAATTAACGAGTCTTCGAAAAAATAATACTGAAATATTTTTAGTAAATGGTAATAAAAATTTTGTATTAAATTAAATTTTAATATTTGCATAATATTATTCTTTCAAGATTGAAATTGAAACTTCAATAATTCATAAATTCATAGTAGAAGTATTACTTATATATATATATTTATTTATTATTTTTTTAATGATTCAAATTTGTGTTATAGACATTGATTTTTCTACTTAGTCAGATTAATTTTTAATTAAGAAATAAAAGTACGATAAACTCTTAGGTTTATAATAATGATATTACTAGGTAATAAAAAATTTTATTGAAAGTATAAAAATGAATTTTAAAATATGCAGGTTTCAAAATAATTTTTTCCCTTAATTTTATGAATTCATTCTTACCTTCATTCATCTATACTGCAGTTACAATTATTATCATAAATTATTGTTATGGTATTTACTTTAAAAATGCATTTATAAATATTTTGTTACTTTTAATATAAGAATAAAGAGAATTATAGACGGTAATTTTTTCATCGTCAAATTCTTACAAATAAACAATAATTTTTTATTCATAATATGAACTATTTAATAATATTTAATTAATGGAAAATATTATGATTATTTTTAAGATGTTTCTAGAGTGTATATATAAATAAATTAATTAAAAATTATTTTTATGTTTCAGGTGAGTGTAAAAACACATTAAATATTTGAAGTTAACAATGAGTTGTAACATGCAGATGGTAACTATTATTAGGAACAAATTATTTCTTGATTATATAGTTTATTCTATTAATATTTTAATGTATTGAAATAAAATTTGTTGTAATTACATAAGTTGATTATTTAAGTTTAACTAAGCGAAAATTATCTTGTAGTAAGTAACTAGAGTGATCAAACTAATCTTATCATTTTAATTCAATAATATTTTATCTAAAAATAATTTTCTTGATTTAAATTATTCTTCTTTCTTCAAAAATGTAAGAATCGTTTTTTAATTTTCTTGTACTGCTAGACATTTATCTTATATTTATAAAAATTAAGAATTTTCAATACTACGTAATAACTTTGAACACATCTCTCTTTCGTTAGGCGGTGCAAATTTAGGATTTCAGTAGGGAAACGAAACTTGGCGGATGCTTGAAGAAACGTCTATCCCCATTAAATTTACTTGTGAGGAAAGGATGAGACGAAAGGAAAATTATTTCAACGATCTGTGGAAAATTAATCCGCTTTGTACAATCTTGAAGACTTGAAGAGATTGTCTTCGACAAATTTCATTTCGTGAGTTAATAATCGGTGCAATAACTTGACTATCAAAATCAAAATATTATCGAAATATCGAACTTTTAAAATTAACGAAGATAAATATTTTTTCTTCAAGTTATATCAAACTTTTATACTCTTATTTATAATGATTTTCGGAAGATTTTATGATTAACTTAATATTCAGTGGTATTCGATTTATTGTTATATTGCTCTCGTTAAAGTTGATACCGAAAAAAGTTTTGATAATCTTAAGAATCTCTCACCTTTTTAAGATAAAAATTATAATTAATAAAATATGTATTCACTGTTTTAAATTCTATTTTGAAAGACCAACTTTTCACATAATTAAAAATAAAAATATGTAAAGCATGAAAAAGTTGATTAATCACATAGAGTTTGAAACAATATTGGAAGGATTCATGTTATTTAAATGTAATTATTTTAACATTTTTTTTACTTCGTAAATCAAGGCAACACAAAATAGCTTGTATAATGCTCTGTAAGTGTTTTACAACAGCTTTATCTGAATGGTTACCATTCTTAAATTGTAATTAAGCCACTGTCGATGGCTTTTATTTAAGTTGTGAAACAATTTATATTTTTACAACTTTCTTGAAGTAGAATTACGAAATCGAACTTTTATTTCTTGAAAACTGATATTTTTCGCAATCCAAAGAAGTTGATAGTATCGATTTAAATAAATGATAGCCGACTTAAATACAAGCTATTACCATTGCCAATGCGGAATTCTTCGTTTCGATACTGAGACGTGTTGCTACTATTTTCTCACCTTTTTCTTCATTTTTCTTTCCCTTCTATTTATTCTTTTTCTATCCTTCTCTTCCATATTTATGTTTCTCTGTTTCTCTCCGTTTCTGTTAATACATGTATATATATATGTACCTTCGAATTAAGCTCTACGAGCTGTCTGTAATTTTATTTCCTCCACTTTGACCATTAGAATTGTCGAATTCTCATCGGAAATTTGTAAGAGGTGACTCGGCAAATTTTTCTTTTCGTATTACATCGTCTTCACCACTGCTTTTATTTATTATTTTCTTCCCGTTCTCTCTTACTATGTTTTTTTATAAAAGTATCTTTATCTTTGTTCAATCTTCTATTAGAGTTTGCGTGTTTTAGTTCACTTTTCCTCTTACACCAGACATGAAATAGCTGGATCCTTCCTCTTCGAACCTAATCTTTTCTCCACTCGTTCTTAGCTTATGTACGTTTTTTGTATTTACTAATCTAATTTTAATACTTTGCTATTTTTAATTATTTAAAAATGCACTTTAATTTTATTCCCTTATATTACTTATAATTTCTAAATTATTTCTCATGTAATTCGTAATCTTAAAATAGATACAAAATGAAAAACTGATTATAAAGCTTTCTAACCTCACAAGTAACTATATGTGTGATATGTGTATATAAATATATAGATAGATCGGAATACGGAAAACATCGTGCTTTGCTTCTGATAGTACCCATGAAGAATAGGCAATGCATATTTTATCACCGTACAGTATTTTTTCTTCTTTTTTTTACACGTCTCTGTCTTACTTACATATCCTATGCAGGTAAAGATTTACGCAAAAGTATACTGGTTTGCTTTTGCAACAACCTCTATCTTGTTGGGGAAGAAAAGGAAAGATTTTTCAGTGATTTGTAAAAGTCACGTGAGCGTGTGTGCATATTGAAGAAGGATAAAGAAAGAAAGAGCAAAGAAGAGGGATAGTTTGTGAGAGAGAATCTGCAGGAAAGTAAATCCTCGACTTCGCAGAGAAGAGTTAGCTTCGAGTTATCGTACCTTACCCTGTTGGAAAAATAACTCAAAAATCGACCGCGAAACAGTCGAATTTAACACTAGCTTTTCTACTGTAAAAGGTATGGATGTGGCTGCACATACGTATAGAGAATTGGCCTTTTTCTCGAGGTGTCGACTCCACTCAACTTTTTCTCATTTGCTTTCCCCGTTCTTCTTATACACATTTTGTTGAAGAAGCTTGAGTAAGCATTCGCCTTCTTTTCTTATTCTTATACGATTTCAATGTGAGATGGAAGTTTTTTAACTTTAAATGAGTCCAATAATGTTTTTTAAATGCAATTTATTATGTAACTACTCTTATAAGAGATGATTTTTTATAAAAGTTTCTAAAATTTCTGAAATGTAAGCGTTACTATTGTGATTATTATTTTTTATTTTGAATTTTGATTTTTTTTTAATATAATATTCCTTTTTCATTAAAAATAAATATATACAACTTAAGTAACCTATTTTAATATATATTTAAGTTAAAATGTATTCTATACATAATAAGTATTAAATATCTATAAAAAAAAAGTATATTTTCTTAATTTTGTATAATAAATTATAAATATTTCATTTTCACGTAAGGGTGTAATTACAACTTAAAAAATAATTATTAATAAGAAAATTTATTATTTCGGAAATAATACTTTTCTACTATTATACGTATTATTTTTATATATTTTTAGATTTATTTTATTTTAACAATACATTATAATATTGTTCAATTTTTTTTAATTTTTTGTAAAAAATTTAATATTATTAAGCAGAGACAAATGATATTGTGTAAAATAATGAAATATCGGTATTATCTGAGTCTAGTAAATTTACAATATATTATCAAAATGTAAAAACGTAAATAAAACTTTTTAGATTGCATAATTTTGCTTATGTAAATAAAGAAAAAATTTCCCGTATACCATTAAAAAATTGAAGCAATCTAGATATTTTCAGAAGTTATAATATTTGAATTATATTATTTTTATTATACAATTAAATTAAAGTTAGTATGTATTAAATTTATAAATTAAAAATTATTTTTATTCTAATTAAACGGAAAACTCTGTATTTAGCTCTATAACATGAAATTGTTATAAAATTAAGATCTGCTTTCATTCATAAATTAATTCCTATAATAGTATATAAAAGGAATTTTTTTAAATTCTCACTCAACTAGAAATTAAGACGTGCGAATTATAAAATATTTTAATTATAAAGTAAAAGTAAACTAATGGGTACAATTAATTATACTCTACTTATTAAAGAACCGTAAAAATACCTGCAGGTTAATATGTAGTACAAGTACATACAATACCGTATCATAGAAGATTATTCACACATTTAGAAGATACACATTAAAATACATGTGTCCATTATTCCTAAAAATTACTTGTTGCAATTTTCGCTTGAATACATTTATATAAATTCATCTTTTCAAACTACTTTACCAAATCTTTTAAAAGTTTGAGTCCCCCACTTCCCTGAAAATGTAACCAAAATATAAGCATTAGTTCTATTCTCAAAGGCCTTGAGTGCTTCGCGAGTAGCAGAGAGAAAAGCACTCTTGGGAAAGAAAAACTTTCTTGCCGAGCTTACGTACGTATATCCTAGAGCATATACATATATACTACAAGCCATCAAGCATATAAGAAGCGAGCTTATAAGAGGAGATACGAAGAATGAAATTGTACAGCAAAAAAATGAACGAAAAAATGTAGGTTAGCCCAGTAATTTTTTTTTGACGTATCAGAATCTCTTTGCTTTTTCACATCAATTATTCTCTGCTTTAATAAAGATTTTTCACTGTGCTTATATGCATTTGAACGTATAATGTGAGAATTTAAAGAAAAGATACAAGTTTTATTCTCTCATAATAATTATAATTCATTAGACAGACATGGTTACTTTTAATATTTTTTATTATTATCGATAGAAATATAATGGACAAAAATTAAGAATTATTTAATATTACATTTATTCTAATAGAAATTGATATTTGTCGCGCTAGTTGAATATACTCAACAATTTTCTTTGAATTTTTTCCATTCAATAAATTCTATCCGTAATTAATAAAATCAACTAAATTTTTTTAATCTGTTATACAAAAAAGAATCATTCATCGGTTAATTTAAATTTTTCTCATTTAATCATTATACATTCTCGTAATGTACTTTCATTATCATTTAACGTTTGTTATTCGTAAACTGATTCTGCTATATAAGCGACATTAATTTTAACTGTATTAAAAAGAATATGTTTTAATGCTGATATTGTAAAGGTATTTTATAAATTAAGACAATGTATGCCTTAAATTTTGAAATTTAAAAATCAGAACTTGATATTGTAGGGTAAAATATAAAATTAAATTTCATAATATACGATAAAACTTGACATTTTCCAGTTTTTTACAATATTTAGTTAATATACATAAATTAAAAACTGTCCATTGCAATTTAATAATAAAATTATTTTTAATTTCATTTCATAGTCAGTTATAAAAATTTAAATGAAATTTATTCAAATATCTGAATTGTAAAAATTCGTTTCAAATTCACAATTTTAAATACTAGTTTTTAGTCAAAATTTTATTTTCAAATAATTTAATTCAAGTCTCAATGTAAATAAATGTAGTTTTTTTCTCTATATTTTTGACTGACTAATATAAATTCATTAATTTAATTTTATATTGAATTTTAAAAAATTAAAATAAAACAATGTAATAAATATATTTTCTTTCAAAGAGTATCAATTGAATTACATTTTTAATTAAAAAGTATAAGAACTTATTTTTTCTATTAAAAATATTTTTATAAATGATAAATTTTGCAAGCTTTAGAAAAATAACTTAGCTATATTTAAGTAATTTATAAATTAGTTCAAATATTTCAAGATTTTTTCATAATTATATTTATAAAATATTGATATTATACAAATATAACATAATAACGCAATGATTAAAGTTTAATACACATAAAAAATTTTCAAAAATTGATAACAATATAAATTCCTTCATAAAAATATATTAATTTTTTTTAAATGAATTATTTTTCAGATTAAATAATTAACTTATAGCATAAAAATACTTATTTCGAAATATTGACGACAATTTATCTTTCAGAAACAAGTAATCCTCGCACTTGTGAAAAAGAAAAGCAAAACAGTAATCCAGCGTTGCAATTAACTAAAACACAGTAGTCTTAAATAAAGCAGATAATAATTCGTATGATCCACTTGAAATTATTGTGCACTACATACACAATCTCAGCAGTATTATATATACAGAAGGTCTTATGGTAATCGAGTTAATTTTTTTCGTGTTAGCCGTACATTAAAATTGAGTCTTGGCTCGAGCGTATTTCACCAGAATCGAAATACGGCGCATCAGGACTACATAAAATTGCGCCTAGTACTTAGTCAGATACTCATATTCAGTTAGAATATAAGTTTGTTCAACTGGTAAAGTAGATTTTGTCCCTAAAATCTGTGAAATCGTCGAATCCCTGCTGTCGTTGAATTGTCACCTCGATCGAAATTCCTAAAGCTCGTAGATTCAACACCTTTACGCTGGCTTTGCTATTTCATTTTGTTTCCACATCCATCTGTCCGGTGAAGCGTTTGGTGGTTTTCTCCTGAGGTCGCTTCCTTTAGCGTATCGGGGCAACCTTCTGCTACTCGATTTTCGTTAAACTCAGTCTGCAAGCTTGAGGGATGATTGATTAAAGGTACGACCCTGCGTGAGAAAGTTTCACATTGAATTTTCTGATAATTTCAGTTTGGAATGCGGAAAGATATTTTAGGTGAAATTGACAAGGAGTGATGTTTCCATTTTTTTAAGTTTAAGATACAATTTTCAACATATTATTAACAGATAATTATCTTGAAAATTTATTATACATACACGCTTTTTATTATTTCTTCTATTGCTACTATGTCTTCAATTATTTAAAATTAAAGATTCTCATAAAACTTAAAATTTAGAATATTCATATTAGTAAATTCCTTATTAAAATTATCAATTACAATATTTACTTTTGTAAAACTTATTCATATTATTAAACTAGCAAAAGAAGATGTTTATTTGTTTAATTTATAATAAATTGAATCGTTGTATTCAAAATTATGAATTCTTTAAATTACATTAAGAATATTGAACGTTGATATCTATAAAAAAATATTGTTCAATTGAAGTCAATAAATGTATTTAAATACCTACCAGAAATTTTATAAACATTATATTTCTTTTAAAAATAATATGAAAGTAATTATAATATTTTAGAAAAACTGTATTAAAAACATAGTAAAATTTTAAATAAAAATTAAAAGTAATTAAACAATACTTTTACATCGTGAAAAATTTTCTACATTAATTAGTCTTTTAAAAGACACATGTAAATATTTCTTTATATGAATTTGTAAAAACACGATTTTAATTAATACACAATTGTATTTAATCTACCTTGATCAGAAAAATTTATAAAATTCATTGGAAATATCGAATAGACTAAAAGGAGTCGTAATCTATCACTATCTTTTATCAATTTTGTTTCCAAATCGTTTCCTAGATTTAAGTTAAAAAATATTTAGAACTTTTATTTTCAATAAACAAGATAGACAAATTCCAGCGTGTGCAAACAATTTTCATTGAATAGATTATAATAAAGAAATAGAGATTAAGAAGAAATATTAATAAAAGAAAAGTTGCATATGCAGAAATATATGATCGTAATAGATTATAATTGGATCGTTAGAATTAATATGATAGTTTTAAATATTTTTTAAACTAGATAAATTCAAATACCTCATCAAGTAAATAAATTTTTAAAATATTATTGAAATTTCAGTTATTCTTACGTGTTTCAAATGTTTAAATCTATAAATCCAAAATATTACACTCAGTATTGTCAATATATACTTGGAGGTTCTTTTAAAAAACAAGTAAAAATTTAAGCTATTTAAAAATATAACCTTTCGAAAAATAGTTGATACAAAATAGAAGGAGATTACGTCTATATATTTTACATAATCATACGCTAGAGTAATTTTATTCTTTACCAAATCTATTAACATAGATTATCATAAGCATGTATGTAATTGAAAAAGATAATACTATAGCAAAATGTGAAATTTATAGTACAGTAGCTGATAATAAAATTTTTATTTTTATTAAGATAAAAATAGAAAAACAATTAAAATTTGAATTTAAGAAAAGTAAATACGAATATAAATTATGGATAAGCTTATTTTAATATTAAGGATCGTTCTAATTTAATATTTTTAACATTAAAAAATTATAATTTCAATACAAAAAATAAAACCGAACTCAAAATAAAAAAATAAATAATAATGAAGAATTTGTTTTAATTGAATATAGTATCGTAAGTTATAATTTATGTTATTGTACTCGTAGAATACAAAATAAATTGTAAATATATCATAATGATGCTTTTTAAAATTTTATTTTTTATTCGTGTTCTTATTTTTATTTTTTATAAATTCATATGTACAGTATTTTTAAATTAGTATCCTAAATAAATAATTTAAAAACCTTTAATTATACAAAAATTTTATCGAAGTTAATAATTTAATAAAATTATTTCTTAGAAAAAACTTGACATCGACTTATTAAAATTTTCGTCAAACTCAAACTTGATTATTTATATATTTACCAATATATTGTACTTAATAAGTATTTTCACTAGTTTATAAGCATAAACCATACCAATTTTCGGATGAAATACTCTTCAAACATTTTGTCAATCGCATTACTCTCTCAAATGAGATAAAAAAAGACGTAGTTTCAAATATTATCCGTTAAAAAATAAATCGGACTCAATAGAGCGGAAAAACTCTGGCTAACCCTCTAGTAAATCCGGAACGCGAAAAATAGTTTGAGCAAAATTTCAATTATTATTATGCAGTTTATCGTTTGCTCGAGTACTGTTAGCTTATAAAACTAATCTAATGCGTAGGAGCTTAGGGAATGGCAAAAAAGTGAAAATGAACGCTCTTTATTTCGGTTATAATCGAATTTTTAGAAATTTCAAATATTCGCTGCTCTTAAAGTCACCTCCTCCTCTATTTCAAGAAATGGAAGTGTCGCTACTGCAACGTTGTGCCCTACTTCAGTGAACGTGAAGTCGCTCTGTATAGAATTGAATTAGTAAACTTCACCTGTATACGACAATGTGTTATCTAGTATATTCTATTAACATTACATTTTTTTTAAACTTGCATATTTTTATTTGAAATGTCGAGTTTTCAAGTAAATATCTATATTATATAACCTATATATATATAACCTATATGATCTATAATATCAACTTATTTAGATGTAATTAAAATATTTATATTAATTATTAATTTATCTATGCAAATGTATACCGTGAATAACAGGTTGTAACACAATTTAAAAATTTAAATTATTTTACAGTATACCTTTTGATAGATCTTGAATAATGTTAACAGTTATATAATCTTGTATTTTAACAAAAATAAATAAAATTTTTCATAGTCAGAAAATATTACTAATAGTTATACTGTAAATGCATTATTTTTCATTTATGATCAGCCATTTTTCATAGCTTATTTCTTTTTCAAGGCATCATTTTTCAAGATTCTCTAGAGCTAGCTTATAATATTACTAAATGTATTTTCTGTTAATTTTATTTAATAAATAACAAATTTAACTCCTTTTTATTTTTAGTATTAGTCAAATAAACACAAATATCAACGTGCATTATGTAAAATAAAATAAAATAAAATAATCAAATTAAATTTTCAAGAATATTCACGATTAATTATTTTATAGGTAATTAAATTTTAATTACAAATTATATTGATGCTTAGATTTTCGAAGTATTGCACAAATATAATTATATTATGGTTCAAATAAATTAATTTTACCGACATTCATTATCAACATATTTAAGTTTAAAAAAAATATATTAATAAAATTTAATGGAATTATGAATAAATATAGATTTTTAAAAATAACATTACCCTTTTTGATAAAATAAAAATAACAAATATTTACGTGAGAAGCTGATCAAAATGCCTTCTACTACTTAAAACTTTAGATGTGGCGAGTATAAAATCAAACGTGAAAAAAACTAATTTAAAATTAAAAATACTTAAATCGTTAAAAGTAGCCGAAAGAAATAACAAATAATTTATAAAATAATGCAATTTTATAAGGAGATTAAGATGCAGGTCTAGCTACTATAATTTATTAACAAATGATAGCTTCGAATATTCAATAGATATCTACTTACTTACATTCAGATCCTCTTATCTTCATTTTATTTTTTATTTAAAAGTTCTTAGCTACGGAATACTTATAAATTAATAATATATATATATATGTATATATACAAAATCTTAAAAAAATAATGCAAAGTCATATTACTCTATGATAATTTAGTATATCATATTTAAATGCTTAACTAAATATTTAAATAAAAAAATATGTAGTTTCACTATTATAAAAATTTATTTTAAATCATTAAAATTATGATATGTTTAAATTAAAATTATAGGTTATTATTTATATACAAATAATTATATCAAGTATTTTTACACTTTATGAAGATTTAATAGAGATAATATAATTATATATAATATCCACACAGAAAAAAACTACTAACGTGTAAAGAGCATTTAAAAATTTCCCTGGCTCAAAATATAATTTTATTCTTGTAAAAGTAACAGAATATTTTTCATAATTATATAAAAATAAATTTTTAATATCATACTTTTATATTTTAATATTATTGATAATAATTTATCTCTGCATAAAATTGTAATTTAAATTATTATTATATTAATGTTTATATCAGAATATCAAATAGATAGTCAGACAAGAAATTATAAACATTTTATATGATATACGAGTATGAATTCAACTCATGTATAGACTTAATATGCCAGTGACGCTAAAGTGGATATAAATTGTTCATTTGAATTATATATAATTATGAAAGTTATTACTTCGAAAATACAATTTTTTACTTAGGTAAATGACTAAATTCATAAAATTTATGTTGTTATATAACTTAATAATTTTATGTACTGTTAATATTGTTATAATTCTTGTAAATATTTACATATTAAATTTTAATTTTTTAAATATATTTTAAATATTTCTATTCAAAAAAATACATGTTTAAATATATGTTCACTAACTAAACATATGTGAATCTATCAAATAAACTAATTAAAGAACATTTAAGTTTTTGTCTCGTTTTACATATGAGTGTGCTAGACTTTAAAGAAAAAATTATATATAAGTTTTGCTTTTTCTGTTACCAAAATATTTCACTTATCTAGTTTATTTACTTAATTATTGCTTTTCTCTCTCTGCCTTCATATCCTTTCATAAAATTTCAATATCGTTTAACCGACGTTGAACTTCAAACGGAAAGACATGATTAAGAGAAGTGGTGCGAATAGAAGTTCTTCGCATTTGCTTCGTTGATAAGTACTTGTGGTTCCTTGCGTGTCTTTGCCAGGCTTATGGGGCAAAAGAGCGCTTCAATAGTCCTTTTGTCATTTGTGAAATTCGATTTAGTCGGCACATTTAGTGGATTTACCGGAATCTCAATGGCACATCAAGCAACCAAGGCGTTGGAAACTTTCCTATATACAACCATCAGTGCATTGTCTCTTTTAGAGTTACACACTAGGACTTTTCAAAATTTAAATTCAGTTTCAAGTATTTTTTATTTTCATTATCTGCTATTTCATTATCTATTATTTAATCGCTTTTTATATTTATTTTCAATGAAATGCATAAAATACTAGCACTGTATCATCAATACTCTTTTTCAATATACATATAGGTACATATCAATTTTAAATTATCGTTTTTTGTTAAAATTAAACCATAAAGCTTAAAGATTCTAAAATAGTTCAATTAATTTACAATTTACTATAAGGAAAATTGAAATTCCTTAATTATATTGATAAACCATAATTGTGTTTTGATTGATGTAAATACGTTAAATAAATATAAAAGTATAATATTTTATAAAATATAGTGTGACTTTAAATTTTTTTAAATACAATCGAAAAAATGTTATTACAATGCACAGAATATTATGTAAAAAATGGAAACTGCATCGACTATAATGTCATAATGGAAATGTATAAAATTTTACTTGATAAAATTTCCATAAAAATATATACGATAGATTATATTACCCAATTATTTCCATGACCTTTAATGTTCTCTAAAAATACAATATAGTTCCTATGTTATTTATCTATTATAGAATCATAATTGAGAAGAAATACTTTCACTTACTTTATCGTAGGGAAAATTGGTTAAAATCAATATATCTACCAAAATGCATTTAACTAAACTTATATCCATCTAAATATAAAACTAATACGCGCTATTCTCCAAACATGAATTAAAAAAAAACTTAAACTTTTCCAATAAATTTATAGTATAAAATTTTCATTTTAATCATAAATCCTAAAATATAGTTTTAAACTTTTTTCAACAAAGAATCAACTTTTATAAATTGATCGCAGAGATTTTTTTTTAATCTAACTTAATTATTCGAATATTTCAGGATAATAAAAAGATTATCTTAAATCCCATTAGCTGTCGTTAGTTTCTGAACTATCACGAAGAGTATCGAAGTACTTCAGTCATCAGACTGCATTCCCCGTTTCTCACCGGAATCCTGAAAATTCCATTACCCATATATTATGCAGATCACGTCAGGCTCGTATCACGCTCTAGCATATTCTCATCGCACTCGTTTCTTCAATTAATTTTACACCGAAATTGATATACATCGATATCTCAAATATGTACTATCAAATAATGTCATCAAAATGATGTCGTCAAATTTCTTGTTAAAGAAACGCAAAGCAGAAACTTTCCCTAATATCAACGTAGCTTTTCCAAGGATGCGTTTGCAAAACTATTATGACAGGGATAGAGGAAAGAGGGCTTACAAGAGAGAGACAGAGAGAGAGAGAGAGCGAACTTACGTCAGCTTTGAGATTATTTAAGCGGACAAAATTTTTTACGATCTCGTAAAAATGCTTTGAGTTCGCTTAAGAAGATGGAACGTAAATACTTTTTTCTGCCTGGATTCGAGTACTTGCTTTATAACTATTTCAAAACTGGGAGAAAAAGGAGGAAATGAAGGAGAGAAAAAGAAGGAGAACGATTTATCGAACGATGTATTTTATAACGATACAAAGCACTTGATAATATTTTTATACTTTTAACTTCGATTTTTTATAGTGATTTTGTAGATGTTACAGTTCTCGATGTAAAATAATGTTTCAAATGTCATAAATTTCCAATCATCTTTTTATTACCGATTCCAATATTCGATGGTGAAAAATCACACGATATTTCATTTTACAAAATTAGGTTTACTTTTCATTGTTAGAATTCATGTTTTATTTCAAACAAGAAAATAATTATTAAAACATAATACATTTTCAGATGCGGTTGTTTACGTATTTACAAAGTAAATAGTTTTTAAATATGAAATTAGCTTATTAGTATTTTTAATCAGATCAATTAATTATAATAAGATAATAATTATAACGTTATAATAAGAATTGAACAAATAAATAATGTATTGGCGAAACAATTTTTAAACTATAACCATGAAAGATTTAGAAGTTTTGAAAACATCAACAGGTAGGAGTTAATTAATAATGTATTTATAAAAACCTTGTTTAAATCTTGTGAAATATTACAGAATCTTCTTATTGAAAAAATATATTATTAATTTCGAAATTTACTAAAAAACTATTAGTAACGATGAGTAATACTGCAATATTTTCTAAATATAGTATTCTATATATTTTACCTAAATGCCATGAAATTTCTAGTATAACGAAAATACAACGATACATCATCCGTCAGCACAAAAGCCCAACAGATTGGGTACCTCAAAAGAAAAATATCACTCCCTTCAAATGTAAGATAAAAAAACATTAGTAGAATGAAAAAAAATTTCGACAAATTGCTTTCAGCGCCTGTAACTTTGCGTAGAAATTCATTGCCAAGTAAAACCGTAAATGTAATTAGCAATGAAAGTTTAATGCGCTACAACATTGATGACTCGTGAGTTGCGTACTAAAAAGTGCGTACCAAAAATAAAAAGTGCAACAGCAAAATATTTTCTTCACACAAAATTAGGCAGTCTTTTTCAAGCTATACAAGTGTGTATGTCTTTTGGCGCGCGCGTGTGCATGTATACACGTTAATCTTCGAAAGAATTTGCTTCTATTCCTACTTGTAGAGCAGTTTGACGCATCTCCATATATTTATCATACATTACTGAAATGAATTTCTGCTATATTTGCGAAATTTAGTAGATGAAGCTTCAACTTTTGAAATATTAGTGTGAAAGCAAGTGTATATTATTTGATGAAATAGCTCCTTCAAATTTTTCTTTATATCTCTAGTTTCCAGTTGTCTCTCAAAACTGCTACTTTTCTTTATTTATTTATGAAAATTAACTTACATTATTCTTTTTAACTTTAAAAATCTCCGACGTAGGGTTTGTTATGTTTCTTTAAAAAAACAGGTGATATACATCGGCATACAGATAATACTAAAAACCAACGAATGGCAATTTTCGAAATCCACAGGCTAAGTACTTACAGTTACTAGAGCTTGCACCGTCATATATCTTTAATGTTGATTAGTATAGCTGGATTTTTTGAAATTTTGAAAATCTTTTTTTAGAACGCAAGATTTTTAAAGAAATTTAAACATATAAATTTTCATATCAATGAAAGAAAATATTCAATTCTTCATATCTAATTTAAACCATAGCAATTTAACCTTTAATACAAATAGAAGCTTTTCGATAGCCTAAAAATTTTATAAGGGCTTGCAAACTTTATTACATGAACTCATATATTGAGAATTTTTCTACTTTTCATGCGATCCCATTAATAAATTTGTAAAAAGTCTTAATTATATATTAATGCAATATACGTTATAATTTTTTGAGAATTTCAATCAATACTTTGTACAGCTAAATCAATTTTTTAATAGGATCTTTAATAGTCAAATTTACGGAGTTTTAGCTATTCTCCGATTTATAAAATTTCATATTTAGTAATATCCAGAAAAGGCTGATGTACAATTTCAAATAAAGAAGAGAAGTGAATATATAACTTTTTAAGAATTTTTGAAATAATAAACCTCTAAAAAAATCATTATTTCAGATAAATTCATATATTTTAATAGAAAACATTTTATATTTTCTGTTAAACGATTGAACTTTTGACATTTATTAATTATTTCCTTTGGAAGGATATGGATGTAATCTCATATTTTATAACGCGAATAAAAAGGAAAAAATAAAATTCGAAATCACCATCGTCGCTGGTCGTCGTCATACTATCGAGAACGCGCCAAGACATGGATTAAAGGGATCAAAAGAAGTCTGATTAATGAGATAAGATCCTGTGTTTGATCGGACGAAGATCGTGCATAGAGTAGACTTAGCTCAGTGAAATAATTGCGGAGATGCTTTGAAGAAAAGAAGGAGAACATGAGAGAGAGAGAGAGAGAGAGAGACAGGCAGAGATAGACGGGAATAAAAACGGGTCGAGAAAGAGCAAGGAGAAGATGGTGAGCTCGCCTCATCAAAAGCGCGATAGTAAGACCATGAAACGAATAAGAAGGAAAGACGACGAAGAGTGTAAGAAGAAGGTTAAGAAGTATCAGGAAAGAAAGAGAGAGAGACAGAAAACTAGAGAAGAGAAAGATACGGCTATACGAAGACAGGAGACGAGCGCCAACGCGTCAAGGCTTTAATGGGATTCTATTTACGGGGTTCGTGCCTCGGCTAGGCAAACACTCTCGCGTCCTTACCGAGGAACCTGAACCCACACTTTCCTCTGCCTTTCTTGCTCTCGCTTCTGTTTCCCTTTCCAGTTGTTCGTTAGTTCATCTCGCTTTCTTATACGCTTTCGGCATAACGACAATTTTCGGTTTTCTCATTCTGGCTCTTTCTTACTCTCGTTACATGCTCGCGTTCAATATGAAACTGTTGAATCCGGAATTTAAATCGCACGGGTACCTGACACCGAAGAATGTTTTCTTCTTTGCTACTTCCCACTCCTTTATCCCTCTGTTGTTCTTCCTCTCCCTTCTAATGCTTTTATATGACGGAGCATGGATATTCATGTTCGTCTAGGGCAATAGCCAACAATACGTATCGCGTGTATTACAGCGTAAACTCAAATGATGTTAAATCAGCTTTATTCGATATGGAATTGTGTTCGCGATTCAGAAGTATGTTTTCTGAGTGTACTATGAAGCGAAATTATGTTGCAAGATGCACGGCTCACTGTGTTCTAGACTCGAGAAAGATAGAGAGAGAGAGAGAGAGATGGATGGAGCGTTGTTTTACATTGCTAGAAGCAAGAAGCTTTGTCGTGTTTTCTCTTGTGTTGTGGCTGTAGTTTGTACGATATATTAATTAACTAGGGACAGAATCTTGTGAAGCTTTTAGGTCATTATTGTAGATACTATAAGGAAGTTGGGATGTTAAAAGTTTCAAATTAAGAAATTTATTTAATTTAGGAAATTTATTCAAATTTATTTAAAAAGTTGCGAAACTGAAGATGTAATTAATTTTTAATTATTAAAATACTGAAATATTTTTTCTTCGTCAAAACTTTTGCTTTCGTGTTTGTACAATGAAAAATCTATTAATGACGTAATTATGTAAATATTGTATTCTGCCATTCTAACATTGAAATGACTCCATTTAAATAAAAACCAATAGTGAGAAAAATTTTGTGCTAATTTACACTTTTAGTTCAATAAATTATTTACAGCCATTAAAATAGTAACATTCTCCCTGAAAAATTTTAATCTCTGTTACACAAAAAAATTCTTTTATACTTAGTGCCACATAGTATTTTTTGTAACTAAAACGATATTTATTAATTTTTGTATCATTTTATCAGAAAAACCATCTAGTTTATATTAATTATCATTGATAATTGATAATTTTTACAAACGAAGACTTAACGTGAAAATAAGCTGATGAACGCCCACTTTAAACGCTATCTAAATCTGTAGATTCAGACTACGCGTGTGCGCACTTAAAGCGTTCAGCGTGGAAAACGAGAGCGTTTACGCGCAATTACCATAGCTGCACATAAAAAGCGACGAGAGCCGACCAAAGGAGGCCAAGAAAAAAAGAATGTCACTGCGGCGCCACATTTACCGAGAAGCCGACAGATCTGTACAAATCGCGTTCTGGCAGTCTGACTGAAACGGGATCAATCTACTCGCGCTTGCTTCTCGACGACGCGTGTAATATCTCTTCCAGGTAATAAGATTATGAACACTTGCGTGCTCTTAATTAACTGATACATGGATCATTTAATAAAATGAGCGTGGAAACATTCATTTCATAGAAAAAGAATGTTATCTTGATAGCACATGTTACATCCCCCATTTTACTCTTGCGTGCTCGTTCAATACTTTATCATTGATGTTTTCATATTAATTTACTTTATTTTCTGCGTTTACAAAATGTATAAAAAGTAGTTATTATAATACTAAACAAGCGTTTTTAAAATATTTAATATAAAAAACATATAAACTTTTATATATATATATACATATATATATTTTTGTTTCATTATTTATAGTATTAACAATAGATACAATTGATTTAAGATAAATATTATACACTTAATATATTTTGTAATGATTATTTAATGCATTCTGAATAAGAATAATATTTTTCTATTTATTTTTTTATATAATTGTTTTAATATCAGTTAAAACAACATATATGATTGATTTGAAATAAAAAATAAAATTTTTGTTAAACGCATAAAAAATATTCTAAAGATAAAATTTTTTTAAATTTATCACTTTTACTCAAAATATTAGTTAAAAATATCAATAATACACAAATTTTTTAATATAAAGTAAATTTTTACTTTTTTAATATTTGAAGAAATGCAAGCTTATAAATTTATCATTGAAAAATTAATGTAATACGTACTGGATACATTAAAGAAGAACATTGTTAAATCATTACTTTAGAATATTTTACGGGAAAAATGCATTTGTTATTATTCTTATTTCTGTTTTTATAATTTTAAGTATTAATATTCTGACCATCCATATATTCGATAATAGTACCAGCAATGACTATTTTTGTATTAATTTTAAATCTTCATTAATTTTCTGAGAGTATGACAGTAAACATCAGTAAATTGATTTTTTATCAATTAAAAAGATTTTCAAATTTTTTTTACAACAATTCCATAACAAGAAAGTTTTAATTTAGTTATAAAAAAAAAAAGAAATTTTATTTCTAAAACTTCGCAATAATTAAATGTGTAATCCAAACATACAAATTATAATTTTAATTAAAGTCGAGTAAAGCTTTAAAAAATAAGCCAATTGTTTTACTTGCTAACTGCTATCTTTATTTATTATGCCCAGCCTATAATTATCTTCATTGAATAATAAGCTTTTTCCATTCGCACGAAACACGACTAAGCGTACTGCACATGCATTCCTTAGAAAATTTGAATTAAATTCAATTCAAACGACAATTCCAATTGTCGTGAACAGATGTAGAAATTCAAGCTTATTATAATAGTGACTATTACTCGCACTAAAAAGGAACAATCTCTATATTCGTTCAGAGCTCCAAAATTGCAGAGCGCGAAAGAATATATGCGTTTAATTTCGTTAGTTGACCAATATTTTGCGTTGGTGATACTTATCCCTATAGAGCAGTGCTTCTCCTAATTGAAACAAGCTTCTGTATACATTCGCTGTGTTTCAATATTGACGTACGACATCTGTATTTGTAACTCGTTTTGGTTATCCATGTACATAGAGTATATAAAATATTCTAATTATAAACATTTAAATAAAAGATAAAAAATCAGTTTTTTATTAATAAACAGAAGTACTATAGTAATCAATATTGTACTTACAACGATATTTACTGGAATAATTATAAAGAAGTGTATCGATATACAAATATTTCTGCAGCTACGTATGAATAAATTAAGCGAGAGAGAAAGAAGTAGATTTATGAGGTATTTTAAGTAATAATCACGAAAGAAATTTATTCAGAAATTTAGTTCGAATATCTTGTTCTACAAAGTGAAATCAGTTATATTTTTGAAATGCCTTTATAGTACATAAGTAAGTTTTATTATTTTTAAAGCATAGTATGTTTATAATTAATGTGTTCCTAGTTAATTAAGCATTGTATTTCTTCTATATTATAAATGAATTTTATAAAAATTACTAATAATGTTAGTAGTACGTTTTTATAGTTATTAATCTATTAATTATTACATTAAAAAAATTATTAAAGATAATTTAATTAAACTACTTTTGTTATTTATATGGAATGTTTAAGTTGTAGATAAGATTGATATAATATTATATAATATATAATATGATAATTCTGATAAAATATTAAAACTTTAATATGTGATACTAAAATCTAACAAAAGAGAATCTTGTATTATTTGCGTATTTTCGTAGATAAGTACTTATTGCAGTAATTTTAAATAATTTTATTCTACATATTACCTAATAGGATATTAACTTAGATAATTATGAGATAACTATAATTTAGGTCAAATTACTTAGCTAAAATGGACAGGGGCAAATTTTTACCCCGAAACTTGGTTGAACAATATTGTGTTAATAAGTTATGATGGCACAGCAGTTTTCTCTTAAAAAACAGGATATATGAAATTTTTAAATGTTGTAGACAAAATTGGTATTTTTATGGTTATTCTTAGTTTTAGAATAATTTTATTAAAAATAATATCAATTTAGTAAAATCATTTCTTTTTATACGAAAATCTAAAAAAAAAAAATAATCTAGCACTAAAGTAATTATTTAGGAGGTAAATATGTTTTATTCATTTTTGCGATTCATAAATCAGAGTACAATTTGACGTAATCTGCTTTCATAGTCTATAAAAGTTAATGACCATAAGTCAAACGATCAGATGCTCGTTGTAATATTGTTGTACGCGATACTCCATAAATCTCCATAAATAGTCCATTCGGCTCTCAGGTTTCGCCGAAAACAGACACACATGCCTTTGATAAATCAAAACCAGGGACTTTTTCACGTATAATCTGCCCAAGTGTCCTCTTCGAAAAAAAATACCGAAACTTCTCGAGTGGCACTAGACGTTTCAGTACGGCGTATCGTACTTTCAAGGCACTCGAGGCTTTTCACGAGCACAGGAGCGTAGAATGGCGAAAATCCCAAAGACGAAGTGGATATTTCGGCCGGTTCGCCTTGCCGAGGTTAAGGTCATGATTTAAGTGAGCGTTACGCAGGGCCATCTACATAAATTCAAAAGTGCGCCGTGCAAAGAACGCTACATTATTTTCACCCGACCATACTTCAACACGGTGGCTTCGCGACCTCCTTTTTATGGGATCCCAAGCCGCTTTAATGTCACTTTATACGGGTCGTCCCGGTACCTACTTTAACACGAGAAAGAGAACGCAGAAAATGTATATGTGACATCGGGGTCGTCCCCATTTTTGAGCACGAATTTTCACTTCGTAAGATAACGTTATACTGGTTTTACTAAATTTTTAATGCCCCTCGTATTTTTTGTAATTACGAATAAAACTTTTATACTTTTATAGATTTTGATTACTCAGTTACTTGGAGATCTATCAAATTTAATCAAAATGACAAATTTTATAAAAATGATGTAAATGACTGAAATTTACGCACTAGACATTATTTTCAACGGAGCTACAAAAAAATTAATTTTTAACGCTCGTTTTATTTTTTTTTTAAGTATATTTCGATAAAAATAATTAGCTAATTTCTTAGCATATTTGATTATTAATTCAGAATGATTATTAATTTTTCATTCCTGTAATGTAAATGTTATATTATTCTAAAAATTCTTCTATCCAATATTTAAAGTCGAAAAAATATCATTAACTTTAATATGAGTTATAATTTGTTTTAGAAATTTAAAGCTCTAAAAACATTATTATTCAATCTTAAATTAACTACATTTCATGCAAAATTTATAGCCTTTGCCAACTAGATGTAGTTAATTAAACGAAGAAAAGATAACGTAGAAAGAGACTATAATAATTGGCATATAATCAGTGAAATTCTCTAGTGAGTAATCGATACCTCGTGCTAGTGTATCGATGGCAGCGTTGAATAAAATGATGGCCTCCCAGGGTCGTATACTGTCGAACGATACTATCGTCGTTTCGTTATGCAAAATCAGATATACGATCTAGAGGGGGATGCATTACGCGGAGATTTTCTAAGAAAGTAAGGGAGAGGCTCGGCTTTGTCATTTGTTTATAAAAAAAAAACGTGACACTTGAGACGCTATTCCTTCAATACGCTTTAAAGATCATTTTTACTTTATCAAAAATAAGACGCGACAGGGTTGATTATCACATAAGATATTTGTATCAGTATAATTTTTAATTATTTATATTTTTTGTTAAAGCTATCACACTTAGCTATTCTTTAAATC